>OZ030005.1:92672052-92974552 GCA_964023405.1 Apodemus agrarius | reverse complement strand
AGTGCTGGGATTAAAGACATGTATTACCATGCCTGACCTCCACAGGATTTTAATGAAGGAAAAAGAAAACACAGCTCAACCCTCTCCCATGCACACATATAATCCATTTATGATCCTCCTCAGGAAGCCTTTCGTCTGGAAGAAACCAAACATTTACCTCTTAAATGGTGTAAACAGTAGGGTTGATCATAAGTCCTTAACTAGGACAACTCCAGGGTTGGTTAATGACCCCTTAGCCATGTTGATAAGAATTAAGATCTTCTGTCTTTCTGTCTTTCTACTTGCCTTCCTCAGAATTCTGACTTTGATGTTAGGTACTAGCAGATGACTGAAGTAACTCAAGTTGAGACATTTAAAACACTGTAGTCCAGAGACTAATGGAATGACTAGATGTCCCTGTTACATCTCATTGTCTTGATTAGGTCATGTATCCATGCTACAAATGTCACTGCAGGAGAAAGGTGGGCTGTTGCTACAAATTTGTAACTGTGACATAAGGAAGAATAAAAAGAAAAGGCCTTTGGCAACCAAGCACCAGTGTTCACTCTACTAAACATACAAGCTTGTTTTCCTATGCTGTCCCCTGAAATATGCGGGTCATTCACTTATTCATTCGATGAACACTTTGATCACTGTCTACTAACACTCTTGTTTTCACTGGAGACAGCAAAGAGAAAAAGATGTGGCCTTTGTTCTTGCAGGTACACAAGTCTACTGTGACAGTCTACTGTGACAAATGTGAAGAAAAGCAACTAAATTTAAGTAAAACTTAATGAAATGAATAATAAGAGTAAAGCCATTTGATAACTTTATTGCATCTTCCTGTTGGCTTTTGATGTTCACCACTGTGTACACCAGAGCAGCTGGCCCTCAAGTTTTTAGAGCTTTTTTCTGTTTCTCGCTGTAGGAGCTCTGGGGTTATAGACACACTCCTTCTACTTTGTGTGGCCGTGTTTGGGATCTCAACCCGTGTCCTCATGCTTTAGCTACTGAGTCATATCCCCAGCTTTGACCATTTGAAATGCAGCTTTTTGTTGTTAAGTTTGTTTGTGTATACACACACACACACACACACACACACACACCACATGTCTATAATCTCAATATTTGGGAGGTAGAGACAGGAAGATCAAAAGTTCATTGTCAGTCCTGGCTCTATTTTGAGTCTGAGTAAGCCTGCATGTAACCCTGTCTCAGAAAAAAATTAAAATAATAGCTGTATAATCTATATTCTCAGATTTGCTTTGTCTTGTGATTGGTGCTTAATCAATAGTAATTTGCTATGCTTGGGCTCTTGTTTTGCTTCCTGTGAAGAATTTAATGGAATTTAATGATCCTCAACAACTCCTGAAAATATAATTAAAGGAACTCTGGGCCCCTTTGCAGCTCATAAGTCAGTTTTGAGCAGGTATTATATAGTCTGGATTTTCTGTAGCAGGTTCTCAGTGCTTAGCTCAGCTGTATTTGATATCTTTCTTTCCGAAATTCTGTCCTTCTGTGACTTCCTGTCACTATGTTTCTCTCCTGACTTTTCCCCCTAATCTCTTGGCATTTCTTCCCAATTACTTTTTCTCAGACTGTTCTTCTTAAAAATTATTTTGCTGGGCAGTGGTGGCACATGCCTTTAATCTCAGCACTTGGGAGGCAGAGGCAGGCGGATTTCTGAGTTCGAGGCCAGCCTGGTCTACAGAGTGAGTTCCAGGACAGCCAGGGCTACACAGAGAAACCCTGTGTTGAAAAAAAAAAAAAGAAAGAAAAGAAAAGAAAGAGCTAGATAAAATCAGTTATATGCGCGTTCTCTGCATCTGCAGATCATAATATCGCAAACAAGGGGGAACAACCCAAGGTTGTTCTCTCACCTCTACACACACGGTGTGACACATGCCCACACTCATACACAAATATGCAAGTATACACCACATACACATCCTAAAATTGATTTAAAAAAAAAAGAAGGTCAAAGGCCTTATGCAGACATTGCTCCAGAAAAGATGTAAATATTCAATAAGTATCTGAAAAGATGCTCAACATTGCTGCTCATTAGGGAAATGCAAACTACGATCATATGATGGCATTTCAGAATGCTGGGGTGGCTTTACAAACTAACAATAAAGCATTTGCAAGGATGAGGAGCAAATGGAGCTGTTCAAAAAAAAATATCTGTACACAAATATTCGTCACCTTGTTCACAATAGTCAACAGACCGAAGCCACCTGAGAGTCCATCAACAGATGAACGGATAAGCTGACATTGGTAACATGGGGATGGTGCTTGTAATCCCAGAAGAAACATCAGAGGTTCCTAGTCATCCTTGACTACCCAGCAAGTTCTAGGACAGCCTGAGCTTCTTGAGATCTGATCTTAAAGAAAAACAAAGAGAAAGAAACAAATAGAAATATATTCATAAAAGGTTATGTTGTTCAGCCATAAAATTGAATAAAATGTTGACATTGCTTAGATTAATCTTGAAAAAAAAAAAGGTGTGAGGCAAATAAACCAGAGATGAGTCCTCTTATATAAATATCTATTTCAGGCAAATTCCTGGAGGCATAAATTGAAGATTACCAGGAGCTAGAAAAGGACTAGAGGAGAGCTAGCCTTTCGTGGTTATAAAGATTCTGTTTGCAGTGATAGAAAACATTTATATTATGGCGATGATTGTATAACATTTGAGATATTATGCTTAAAATGTTTAAGATGGAAATTTTTACATGTATTTTACCTCCCTCCCTACCGTGTGTGTGTGTGTGTGTGTGTGTGTGTGTGTGTGTCCACTATTGGGTAGGCTTACAACTGGGGATCTCAAAGTGTGTGGTTATAAACCCTACAGAAAGGGTTTTTTGTGCATCTCGCATTAATTGTTATTAATAAACTGTTAGACCCTCTGGGTTTGAATAATGAATTATTTTGATTGCCCCATCTCTAAGAGCTCTAATTTTAAGTAGGCACTAGGACCTGGAAGAGGCTTTGGGATGACATCATCTCTAGAAAACCAAAGCCACTAGCCTCCAGGGGCGGTACCAGAGATATGTGCACTTGATACAAACATTAGTTCTCAATTAGCCATGATTTGGTGGCAAATCACCTCTTTCCTTGGGTCCAGGGAGCTGTGGCCAAGAAGAAGCAGGGGCAGAGTTCGCCGCAGTTAGAGAAAACTGCCCCACCCACTCCGCTGGCCACACTCAGCATGGCCACCTCAAATCCCAGACAAGGCGGCACGCCCCTCCCTTCCCTAGAGGGGCGGGCCCTTAGAGACAAAATGAGTTCCTGTGAACCAAGGGGCAAGGGGGCTGGGGGGTGGAGCTATCCTTGATTTAAGCGTCTGGGCGGAGGGGCGGGCTTGTCCAGCTGAGCCTTGGAGGGCTGCCGCTGCCACGTTAGTCAGCCTCTAAGGCTGGATTTTGCCCAGTGTTGTGCCAGCGTCAGCGCTTCCGGGTTGAACTCTAGCTGAGCAGAGCAGTCTCCTCTCTGACCAGGGACTGTCCCTCCCCCTCAAACCCAGACTAGTAAAAGCCCTGTTGTTTCACTCCCTCTCCTTTAAGATGACTCATCTCTGCCTTGCAACTCCAGGTGTAGCTTGATCAGAAATATATGTATGTGTATGTATACATATATTTCTGATTATGAATGTATGGGCATATTCTAGAAATCTGGAGAATTAGGAAAAAGATGGGGAAAATAATGTACTATTCCACCAATTGGAAACAGTACTTACTTTTGTCACCCTTTATTTAATTGTTTTCCTGTTTAAACGATGGAGCCGATTGGTTTCCGGCGTTGGTTGCACACTGCTTGCCATTTTGATTGAGTGCATAGGATGGCGTAGTCCCTGGATGACTGTCATAATTCTTATGTTTCCTAATTAAGTATTAAAGGAGTGAGCTCGGCAGGTAGCAACTGGCTGGCTTTTCATAGCTTCACTACGGCTTTGTAAAGTTGTTCTACAAGAACTACAAGATTTGAGATCCTTTAAGACTTTATGATTTCAGCAGTTCTAGACTAAAAAAAAATATTGAGGAACTGAATCTTCATGTTTTTGGGGTGGTAATGACCTTTGAAGAAAGAATTTTCACCAAGTTAGGACTATCTAACAAGCAAAGCCTTTTCAAAACAGCCCTTTCACAAAGAGGGTCACCCCTCCCAGCTGCACCCAGTATTTCTCAAGTAACAGGAAGGAAAGAAGTAACAATTTTGAACTCTGATCTTCCTAAGTGTCTGTATGTGGTTTGGCGTCCATTACACTCTCTAACTGGGCAGAGACGGTCAGGAGACGGTTCCTTTCTTTTCCTAGGTGTAGGGGACGGGCCAGGGTGTGGAGCACCCTGGCGCTCAGTGCATGCTCTGCTCTCCAGCTACATCACAACCACTTTTTTCCTCGTGAAGGCAGGGTCTTACCGGGGCTTTCAGGCTGGTGTCACACTTTTGGACTCAAGGGATATCTCTGCTTCCTTTTTGTTTGCAAGCAATATTTTCTTTGGCATAGAATTCACTATGTAGATCAGGCTTGCCCCAAATTCACAGTGATCCACCTGCCTCTGCCTTCCAAATACCGGGGTTTAAAGGTATGCGCCACCTCACCCAGCAAGAAATATTGCCTTATGTTGTAATGTGTAAGGTACAAACCAGTGGTTTAGCACAGGCCGGCCTGAACTGTGTGGGAGGAAGGTAGATGGAGATAGCCTGCCTCTCAGATGCCCTGTGTTCGGTGACCTCTGCTGTGTCCTCACACTGGCAATCGAGGCTTCTGAGGTTATTCACGGCAGTGCACACAGAGCTTCCCTGCTGGCGGTCCTCTGCACGCCCGGTCTCCTTTCTGCGACCCCACCACTCACTGGGCTTCTCTCTTGCCGCCTCTTTCATCATTTAGTTCTCTGTCCAGGGTGGAGTAATCACTGTTCACACAGCCGTGCCCTGAACAAACAGAAAACCGCTGGTAAAGGAGGGGCCGGCAGGGCATGCTGTCTCTGGGTTTTTTCTAGGTAGCCAGCCCTCTTCCATCTCTGAGCTATATATATGCATTTTCTTTTTAAGTATGACTTCCTTTGTGCCAAAATATAGAAGCAGAGAAGACTTACTAAAGTTAATCTAGTTTGTAATCTGAGGTAACTTACTTTATATATTTTCTCTAAAGCCATAAATTAGAGCTTTGCAGCACCAGTGCAGACTTTTTATTATTATTATAGGTGGCCATAGAGTTACTGCTTTAAGGAAGTTTGACTTGAGATGAAACATCACCTTTTAAAGGGCCTGCCTTTGTTCTTTTGTTCCCTAAGGCTTTCTCTGATGTGGTTGTGCCACGGTCTAGAGCAAGTTTATTTTAAAAGAGTCTTTTAAAAGAAGCTAGCTTGTAAAAATAAATCCAGAAAGGCCACTTTTTGTGTGTGCCGGGGAGTTGAATCTAGGCCCTTGTATCGCTGGGTATGTGTGGAGCCACTGAGCTGTACCTGCAGTCCCCTCTACAGTTTCCGTGTATGTGTTTGTATATGAGCGGAGATCCTGGGAAAGTCCAAAGCCTATAATTATATCTAAGAACTTCAAAATATTCACGTATGTAGACTTGTGTTCAGCATTTGTTGAAACCTTATTATGCTCTGTGGTCCGTGGCCACTGCTGAAAAGACACTGTGAAAAATGAGGAATATGTTTCCTCTAAAAGCACTCCCTATTCAATGGAGGAGATATACAGATGAGCAGTATGCTGTTACAGTACACTGAGGTAGGGACATGGGAAAAGGACTAGAAAGTAGAAAAGGCATCACACCAGTCCTGGGAAAGGCCTGTAAGATGACAGCTAGCAAAGACATCATTTGGCCCGTGTCTTGAAAGAGGAGTGGGGATTGTTCAGATAGATGAGTGAGGAAATGTCTTCCTAGCAGAGGAGATTGTAGGTGAAAAGGCAGGAATTAGTGAGAACATGTATTTTGCTTGGAGAACTCCATGATTTTATGTTGGCCTAGGATTAGCACATGTGTTGAAGTGTGGGGAGTGAAGCTGGGTACAGGTTCATGGAAAGTGGCCTATGTTGTTGGCTTGGATTCCATAAGAAAGCGTTATTTTGTATTTATGTGTTTATTTACTTATATTTTCTGTGTACATGTGTGGTTGGGCATGAGTGTGCTACTGTGTGTGTGTGTGTGTGTGTGTGTGTGTGTGTGTTGGTCAGAAGACAACTTTTTGGATTTTCAGATTCTGGCTCTCCCTCCTTCCACCACATGGGTTCCGAGGCTCATACTCAAGTTGTGAGGTTTGGCATTAAGTGCCTTTACCCACTGAAATCTTTCCCAGCCTTTCATTCATTTGTTTTTGAGGCAAGGTCTCATATATCTCAAGCCGGCCTGGTACTTGCTATGTATCTGATAGTGGCTGTGAATCTCTGATTCTCCTGCCTCTACTTACTGAGTATTGGGATTATAAATATGCATGCCAAGTCCCAGAAAGCATCTTTATATATTTATAACCAGAAATTTCCTAAATATTCATCTTTTTTTGTATGTTGACTTGCTTTGTGTCTGGCCTCTAAAATTTCAGGTTTGGGTTAGGGATGTGAATCAGTTGGCAGAATGCTTACACAGTCCTGGGCTCTGTCTAGTGACACACACATACCTGTAATCCCAAGACTCGGGAAGAGCTCTTAGAAGTCTTCCGAAATTCTACAACTCTCTTTAAAACACAGGGGGGGGGGAGGGGAGGGTAAGGGGGGACAGAGAAGGAGAAAGAGACAGAAAGAGAGGAGAGATAAATGAGAGAGGCAAGATTAAGCTTGAATCTTTATTCTACACAGAGATGTAAACAAGAAATACATTATAGAAGTATATTATATGGAGAAGAAAGAGAGAAAAGAGAGAAAGAGATAAAGCTTATCTCCACCTCTATAGAAAGTTCAGGGGAAACCTGGAATGCATGACACCTTGTCTCAAACAAAATAAAATGCAACAAGAATCCCAGAATCTAAGCAGTCCACCAGACACATTGCCACAAACCAATCCTGGACTAAATGAAGAAGATGTGAAAATTAAGGTGCAGCCTGGCCTTGGGAGCTTGAGGGCCATAAAAGATCATAAGGACTTAGATCCTGGCTGATTGCTGCTTCTTTTCAGCATCTAGCAAAGGATTTATAAATCTAACTTCTAACCTTAGTTTTCAAAGCAGATTTCCTCTCTGTGAGCCACTCTGACATTCTGTTGCCTAATAACTAACTAAGGAAAGCTACTGTGTACTGAGTGACGCAGTGGCAGTAAGCTCAGTGCATCCTTTAGCCATGAGCTTGTCTCTTTTTTTTTCCTTTTTTTGTTTGTTTTTAAAGATTTATTTATTATTATACGTAAGTACACTGTAACTGTCTCCAGACACACCAGAAGAGGGCGTAGGATCTCATTACAGATGGTTTGTGAGCCACCATGTGGTTGCTGGGATTTGAACTCAGGACCTTCCGAAGAACAGTCAGTGTTCTTAACCACTGAGCCATCTCTCCAGCCCCTGTTTGTTTTTTGAGACAAGGTTTCTCTGTGTAGCCCTGGCTGTCCTGGAACTCATTCTGTAGACCAGGCTGGCCTCAAACTCAGAAATCTGCCTGCCTCTGCCTCCCAAGTGCTGGGATCACAGGCGTGCGCCACCAACGCCCGGCTTGAACTTGTCTCTTTAAATAATCTGTGTTGGTTGTGGTTTTCCAGAGATACAAAGCTAAAGAGGATATATATATACAGACATATGTATGTGTTTACTTATCTATCATCTACCTACTGAGATTTTATTGTAAGGAATTAGCTCATATTATTATGGAAATTGAGAAGTTCTAAGATTTGTGGGGTGAATTGGTAAGCTGGAAACACAGTAGAGTGTGAAGGCCTGAGAGCTATAATATTGATGAATGTAGCTATACTCTGAGGGCTGGCAAGCTCCAGATCTAAAAAGGTTTTATGTTTCAGCCTAACTTGGATGACAGGAAACAAATGATATCCCATGTCAAAGGAAATCAAGTAGGAAAATTCTCTTATTTCAGCATTTGGGTTCCATTTAGGCCTTCTACTGTTTAGGTGAGGTCCATTCCCATTAGGGAGGGCAGTTTAACATTTAAATGTGACTCTCATCCCAAAATATCATAAAAGAAACATCCGGTATAATGTTTCACCAAGTATCTGGTTGCCACATTGCTCAGTAAAGATGATATAAAATTGATCATAATAGCCTCCTTGTCTTCTGCCCTACATGGGAGAAATAGATTATCTGCAGCAATGGTGGTGGGCCTTTGGAATTTCATTCTAGGAAGACAGATAAAACATCAGGATCTTCGAAGGAATGCTGATAAACAAACCACACCATCACTGAAGCCCAACTCGTATTTACCATTTAAAGGAGATTTTATTTTTATTAATGTGCATGTGTGTCTGTGTCTGTAAACGAAGGTATCTGAGGAGTAGGCGGGTATTGAATCCCCAGAGGTGGAGTTACAGGAGGTTATGAGTCTTCCCATCTAGGGGTAGAGAAGCTAACTCAGCTCTTCTGCAAGATCCACAAGAGTTCTTAACTGCTGAGCCATCTCTCCAGCCCTTTATTTTTGTTTTTGTTTGTTTTGTTTTCTTTTTTTTTTTTTTTTGATTTGGTTTTTTCGAGACAGGGTTTCTCTGTGTAGTCCTGGCTGTCCTGGAACTCACTCTGTAGACCAGGCTGGCCTCGAACTCAGAAATCCGCCTGCCTCTGCCTCCCAGAGTGCTGGGATTACAGGTGTGCGCCACCACCGCCTGGCTGTTTTGTTTTGTTTTCAAGACAAGGTCTCCCTGTGTAACCCTGGCTGTCCTGCATCTTGTTTTGTTGATCAGGCTGGCCTCAAACTCAGAGATCCACCCTGCCTCTGCCTCCCAGTGCCAGGATTTAAAGGCATGCTCTGCTGCTGCCCACCTCTCCAGCCCTTATTTATGAGTTTTTACACCTTTTCTTTGTTAAGAAGCAGCAACAGTAGCAAAATAAATAAAATAATAATTGCAATTTGTTATTTCACCCAGTGCTGGCTTTATTATGTATTCATGTTCTCCCTCTGTACACAGAGTTTACATGCCTATCTTGGTGACATGAATTTCTTATTGCTCTATAATAATTTAAATGTGCCATTTAAGGGCAGGAACCACGAACTATTCATTTTTGTGTTCCCAGGATTCTATCAAAGTACTGGGGAAAGGTATTGATAATTAAATAGTTGGTAGCTGGGTGTAGTGGCCTAAGCTTGTTATCGAAGCACCTTGGAGGCAAATACAAATTCAAAGCCAGCCTGGTCTACCCTGAGAAACCTTTGTCTGTAAAATCGAGCAGTTTCTCTCCCGGAGGCTTGTAAGGAATAAAGTGAGCTGCTGAACACAAAATATTGCACACCATGGCCACTCAATAAAAGATAATTATTCTTAATTACTGTGAGAATATGGAATGCTAAGAAGGTTCACCTGCGGTCAATCAGCTCCAAAGTTGAAGTTACAAGATTTACATACTAGACGCTAGAATGAATTAATCAGACAAGATCTGCATCCTAAAGGAATTCAATCAAATATAGAGAAGAGACAAAAATAATACATAGTCTCATAGGTGAGATACCAAAATTATGTGAAAAGCACTCAGTAACAAAGACAGCAACTAATACTGCCCAGAGAAACCACAGGGAAGGTGACAGGAGCTGGACTGAGGGTGGACTCTGGGGAGAGTTCTATCCCTTGGGTTTAAAAAACTTCCGGAACCAAGATGCTGCGGGAGAAGAAAGTGTCTCGGTCGTATTTGGTGAACGGACGAGATGAAGACCTTTCCGGCCGCGTTTTCCTAAGCCCTGGAGTCGTGATTGCTAGGGCGGATCTTCGGTTTGCTCAGAAGCCGCAGTGGTCGAGAATGAGCGGAACCCTGGGAAAGGTAACGCAGATTCCACGCACGTAGGGAGCTGAGGAAAACGGAAGGGAAAGCAGAGCTGGAAGGTGTTTGCTTGCAGACGTTCAGGCCCAGGACTCTGCGAACAGGCCCTTCCCAGCGGTCCCTGCGGCGGCGCCTCACTGTCAATTGTTTCCTCCGCCCAGGGCGAGCTTTCCAGTCTCGTGCCACGCCCCCTCCACTTGTCACCCTGACTGCTGCCCAATGCATAGGAAAGGGAGAGCCCACACACACGGAATTATCGTCCCCTTAAATTGTCTGACCTTGGGAAGGTCATTTAATTTTTACATTTAATCATCTTTTAGAATCTTCACTGAAGTGATTGGGATGTGAATGGAGTTACTCGGTGATGAGAGGAATACAAATAATGAGAAACTTCACTTTTGCTTACAAAATCTTATTTAATAGCATATCATAAAACCGGGTGAACCAACCATTTTGTTGTTGTTACTCTTGGCTTCTAAAATATAAGAGACTATGGCAGAGCCAGATGGGCCTTCTTTCCTTTTATGAGATGAGGTCTCACCATGTAGCCCAGACTGCCCATGACTCACACAGTCTCCTGCATCAGTTCTCCCACTGCTTGAATTACGAGCATGCACCACTACCCCAAGCCAAACTACCATTCTTAAATCTGGGTCTTATTTTTCTCTACCCTTAACAAATTTAACAGATCTCAGTTGGGCTTTTCCAGTTGTGTCATGTTGCTTAGGTTGTTGGTATTCCTCTTCTCTTCATGTTGGGGTTTTATTCCAGGCATTAATTATAGAGACTTTATCTCCATAATGCATGTATAAATCAATATGATTACCGCCATTTATGGATGTGGGACTTCCCTTGAATGTCTCTAAATTTGAGTTTCTTACCTCAGCACTCATGGGACCCACTGGTTCTCTTTAGCCAATTTGTGATGCCAGGTCTGCTGCAAAGATGAAATAAACCAGCTTCAACATTCCATTCTATTCTCTGGTCCTATTAATCTTCTTTCCAAAGAAGGAAGAGAGGATCAGTGTTTAAGGAACATAATCCACAGAATTATGCAGAAGAATCCATGGAAACCTGGCACTAAGGCCATCATCTAACAAAGCCAGTCATTGGGGTCTTTAATCATAGAACTTGGGAGGTGGAGGTAGGAGGGTCAGGAGTTCAAGGACAGCTGTGATTACAGATTGAGTTTGAAGCCAACCAAACTAAACTACTTGAAACCCAATCTCAAAAAGTAAAAGAAAAAGAAAAACAAGCCCAAAAGTACAATAGAGGAGACTGTATATAGGAATGGGTGTTTTGTAAGAGATGAAGGTTGACGCTAATAAGAATGGTAATATTTTGCAGTCATTTGTTTATTTTATTTGCTCTTCATATATTATTAAGCAATCCTAGCTGATAGAATAGATGTGGAAATTCAAATGTCAGTGGTAATAAAATCTGTGTTCCTAATGACCATCATGAAGATAGATTTTGAGAGTCAATGCAGTCATGGTAGAGGAATGCTGCCAAAGGAAACACTAGAAACAAAATTAACTTTTGAGAGAATTTAGAAAAAAGACTTGAAAGCATTGATTGTGGTAGTCAAATACTTGAGGTGTTAGCTTTAGTGAACTGGCTGAGGACAGTGAGGGCAACATGAAGTGTCTGGGATCCTGTTTCGGTGCCTCTTCATTTCTTCCTTCTCTTTTGAATTAGACTACTTTGTTTCATTTTATTGAGATAGTATCTCACTTTTTGCCAAGGCTGACCTTGAACTTCTAGGTTCTCTTGATTCTCCTACTGCTGTCCCTCAAGTAGCTCAGTCTACAGGTAATTGTCATTTCATCTGATTCAATTTGAACTTTTTGATGCATAAATTTAAGCAAGGACTTATTTTCTCAGGGATTTTTTCATGAATGTTGCAGTGGTTAGGAACACTTGCAACTCTTCTAGCTACAAATTAGCAACTCCATGTAACTTCAGCTCCAGGGCACCCCAAGCTGTCTTCTGGCCTTAGTGGGAAGTGCATTCATGTGGGACACTTCAATAAATATAAAAAAATAAATAAATCTAAAAAAAAGAAAAGAAAAGAAAGAAATACCCCTTGTAAGACTGGGAATCCATGTCTCAGGGTATCATTTAGCCCAGGAAAGAGCATAAGAGCCATCCTGTAGTACTGGAACTTGCTTTGCATCAAGAGGGTTTGCTAGAGGAAAGAGCCCCAATAGTGGGGTCACCTAGAACACTTGTTAGCTTTCAATATTCGACTCTTCCTTATTGAGACAGAATCTCACAATGTAGCACCAGCTAGCCTACAACTCTACATCAGCAGTTCTCAACCTGTGGGGTGTGACCCCTTTGATAAATGTCTGTCTCCAATACTATTTACATTATGATTCATAACAGCAAAATTACAGTTATGAAGTAGCAACAAAATAACTTTATGGTTGGGAGTCACCACCACATGCAGAACTGCATGAAAGGGTCACAGTATTAGGAAGGTTGAGAACCACTGTTCTACACAGACCAGGCCGGCATCAAACTCACAGAGATCCACCTGCCTCTGCTGCCCATTGCTGGACTGAAGGTGAACGCCACCACTGCCCAGCTTCATTACCTTCTTGAAGCCAACCTGGCTTAAGTTTTGACAGGTAGTCATGGCGGAATGGAAAACATGAACATTGAACAAGGTCAGACCTGGTTTCTCACCTGTTGCTAAACCTATAATATTAGTCAGTTGATGCAAACCTATTTTTTATTCCATAAAATAGAGGTAGTTATTAAAAAACCCAAAATATTAATTTTGTGTGTGTGTTTGTGTGTGTGTGTGTGTGTGTGTGTGTGTCTGGGGGGTGGGCTTAGGCATGCCAGGGCATTTGTGTGGCAGTCAGAAAGCAAGCTGCAGCCAAGCGGTCGTGGCGCACGCCTGTAATCCCAGCACTTGGGAGGCAGAGGCAGGCGGATTTCTGAGTTCGAGGCCAGCCTGGTCTACAGAGTGAGTTCCAGGACACCCAGGGCTATGTAGAGGGACCATGTCTCAAGAAACTAAACCAGACCTAAACCAGGTCTCACTGGTGCACCTAGGGCCTGGACCACTGTGTTCACAACGCAACCCCGGACTCTCATTTGAAGGCCTCACACTCTGCAATGGATTTTTCCCCGTGACTGTTTCTTTAGTAACTGTATACTTCTTCCTTGAAGCTCCCGGGACAAGTGTTTTTGTAACCCACTGCCGCAGCTGTGTCCTGATTCATTCATTCAATGGTGTCATTGCCCTCCTCTTCTGTTTGCAAGCCAGAGCTGTTCATCTGCTGATTGCGTTGGCCAGGGAATAAGGGGGAGTGGGGGATATTTATGGATTCAGTCTCAAAATAGATTACTTTTGTTCTGATAAATAATGTCAGGCATTGCAGAGAAAAGAAAGCACATTTCCCAGAGCTGAGGAGTTCACATCACAATTTGAATGTCTTCCAGAAAGGTGTCAACTATTTAAGTCTGACTTTTAGATAATTAATCCTTAGCTATTGTATAGACTCAGAATTCTGAACAATTAAATAAAAAGAAAGCAGTCTCATCTAGATCTTTCTTTTTACCCAATGCCTCCTCGGTTTGAAATGACCCATTTGAAATGTGTTCTGTTCACTCTGATTTCTATTTTGTTTGTCATGTGAATGGATCTTTGGCCACAAGGGAGCTTTGCATTATCTGCTGCAACTTTGAGGTTTGTGGCCAGTGATAGAGGAGCCAACTTGAGCTCTCCAAAAGCTCTTAGTTCCCTACTCTGGCCAGTATTAGGGTAAGCAAAATTTATACGCACTTTATATAGTTTTAAAAAAAAAAACCTTAAAATTAACTTGTTTATTTTTAATTTTATGTCTGAGTGTTTTGTCTGCATTTCTTTATGTGTGCCACATGTGTGCTTAGTTACCTATTAAGGTCGGAAGAGGGCATCAGATCCCCTGGAACGGGGAGTACATGGGTTCTGGGAATCAAATCTGGGTCCTCTGCAAGAGCAAGTGCTCTGAACCACTGAGCCATCTCTCCAGCCCCTACAGCCTTTGATAACAGAGTGGGTCGTAATTGTACTTTAGAGTCCAGCACACCTTTGCCCTTTGTTCTGTCTCTTCACGGCCTTTTTAATCTATGTTCTTTGAGAGACTTTCCCTAAACGTGATCCTCCCCCCAATTTTTAAAACTTTATTTATTCATGTGTATACATGTGATGTCTGAGTACAGGTGTGCACATGCCTCATTGTACATGTAGAGGTCAGAAGACAATTTTCAGGAATTAGTTTGCTCCTCCACGATTCAAACTCAGGCGGTCAGGTTTTCCTGGCAAGCACTTTTACCTAGGGTACCACTTCATCAGCTCCCTCTGGTAATGTGCTATTGAGTACCATTTCTTCATTTGTGGCAGGAGGTATAGAATAGTGGAGAAATTATGGACTTTAGAGCCAGAAAAACCCCCAAATCCTCTGCTAACTTTGGGGAGTTTCTCTGACTTTAGGTAGATTTATTTTCAGTTTTCTATACTTTAAAGTAGGGTTAGTAATGCCCTGCATTGTGATTTAAACACGGGACAGGCATTCAGTGAAATAGGTATGGATGATTAATATATGGCCGCAAGAATGACCATTTATTAATTTCTTTCTAAATTTTTCCCCAAACAAAACTTGATTGTACATATTGTACCCAAGTGAATTGCTCAGCATAAAAGTCATGGATGAGCCATGGGTGTGTGGTGGCGCATGCCTGTAATCCCAGTACTTGGGAGGCAAAGGCAGGCGGATTTCTGAGTTCGAGGCCAGCCTGGTCTACAGAATGAGTTCCAGTCCAGCCAGGACTACACAGAGAAACCCTGTCTCGAAAAAAACCTAAAAAAAGAAAAGAAAAAAAAAAGTCATGGATGGTGTGAAGGGTTTGGGTAACTCTCTGAGGTATTAAGTAAGCCTTCTTTCTATCGGGGCCTTTTGAGCACTTGTCTTGAGATGGATCCTGATCTTGAACAGATCTTTGGGAAAGTCTGTAACCTGCAAAAGCTCAGGACTACCCAGGATGTCCTGCCAGGCGTACTTGTTGTTAATAACACATATTTTTACTTCATCATATAATGCTGGTGGTTTCTTTTAGTTATTTACTGTAAGCTTATCATTCTTCCAGACCTGGAGCAAACCTATACTCCTTAGATGTCATCCCCAGCCCACCCCACTCCAGCAACTGTTAGCCTACTTCCTTTCCCTACAGCCTCGCCCACAGGAGCCGTCTGTGTGGCCCTGTCTGTCCTGTAATTGCTCTGTATATCCAGACCAGGCTGGCCTCAAACTCGGAGACTTGCCTGCCTCTGCCTCCCGAGTGCTGGGAATAAAGGCATTCACCACAAACACCACCACCACCACCACCACCACCACCACCATCCCCAGCTCATTCTGGATATTTCATAGAAACGGAACCAATCATACAGTATTTGGTCCTTGGTGACTGGCTCGTGTTTCACATAATAGAATGCTTTTAAAGTTTATCATGCTTGTTACATTTTATTTTTATATTCCTTTTAATATGCAATGCAGTATTTGTCAGTTAGAAAGCTTTTTATAAAGGAAACTTTGTGGGCTGGCAGGCAAGGAGTACAAGGACCAAGATTTATTTTCTAGCAACATAACAAGCAAACAAGAAAGAAAGAAAGAAAGACGTTGCTGTTTTAGAATAGCTTTAGATTTACAGAAAGTGTCAATAGCACGAAGTGCTCACTTTTTCTATTCTCTATTATTAACATTTTAGGGCCAGTGAGATGGCTCAGCAGGTAGAGGTACTTGCTGCCAAGCCTGACACCCTGAGTGATTTCGGGGACCCATGTGGTAGAAATAGAGAGCCAGTTTCCTCAAATGTCCTCTGACCTCCGCATGTACTCTCCTACCTTAAATAAATAAATACATGGGAAAATTATACTAATAATTTTCATGATTGATAAACCCATATTGATATACTATTACTAACACAAACTATTACTTGATTCAGGTTTCTTTTGTTTTTAATCTAATTTCTTTTCCTGTTCCAGGATTCTTCTGAATATTACATTCCATTTAGTAATCATATATCCTTAGGCTAGGCTATATATATACTTTGACTGGGACAGCTTCTCAGATATTTGATGTTTTTATATCTTTTTACATATACATGTCAAAAGAATGGAAATTGTTTCTCATGATAATCAGAAATTTCTGTGTGTGTTATGGGATCTAAAGGACAGACATTTAGTCTGTTACCTAGATTATAAAAAGAACTTCTGTATGCCACATTCTTCCTTAGTAAGACAGAATGCTGATCTTTCATTCAGACGAGTGCTGGCAGGGCAAGAGTGAGGTGAAGACTGCTGCCTCCTCTCCTTAGTGTCCTTCCTCACCTGCACTAATATGATTGCTACTGTCACTATTGAGAGAGCCTGAGCTGTGGCACAGCCTTCAGAGTGGCACAGTCTTCTTAGTCTCTTATTAACTAACTTTTTAAAAATAAAAACTCTCTGACCCTTTTAGTTGCTAAAAATTATTTTGAAGTATGTGAGAATTAAAGAACATTTAGGGAAGCCCCTATTAGAAAAAAAAAATCAAGTTAGAAAGTGGAAGCAGGATGGAAAATTGTGGGAGAGGGGTTTTCTTTCTTTGTAAGCATTTTCTGTAGTGGGCAGAGTAAGAAAAGAGGACTTGGTTTACTTGCACGTTAGTTGCTTTCTAGGTAAGAACCCTTTGGTACTTTTTGGTTTCTGGGTTTCTCTATCAAGATGAGGTGTCTAGTGAGAATTCTGGAATTTTGGTTTTTTTTTTTTATAAAAACACAGAAATATTATAAGACTGTGCTTTTGTTTTTTGTTTTTGTTTTTTTGTTGTTGTTGTTGTTTTGTTTTGTTTTTCGAGACAGAGTTTCTCTGTGTAGCCTTGGCTGTCCTGGAACTCACTCTGTAGACCAGGCTGGCCTCAAACTCAGAAATCCACCTGCCTCTGCCTCCCAAGTGCTGGGATTACAGGCGTGCGCCACCACTGCCTGGCTTGTGCTTTTGTTTTAATCTTGCAGTATAGAGGCTCAATTTAATGTGGGGATGCGGGGCTGCTTCAAAGCAGCTGACTATGACTTGCCTCATATCCTAGCAGGGGTGTGGTTTCACCAGCTGCAGATAGTTTCTGCAGTTGTGTGATGTTTGGAATTCTGGGAACTTTTCAGATGGTATATAAATGCTAGAACTCCAATAGGCGAGGTGGGTGGTGTGTGTGTGTGTGTGTGTGTGTGTGTGTGTGTTTGCAATTTGTTTGAAGTCATGCTCAAAGAAGAAACAAGAAGAAAGATATTAGATTTACAGATCTCTTTAGCTCTCCCCTTTGTCCTTCTTTCTCTATCTAGTGATAAGGGGTGAAACCAGGGGGATAAAGGGAGGGGAAAAGAAGAGCTGACAGAGTAGCTAAGTCCAGCTACAGGCGTGCTTGGCGTCCTGAAGGATGAGAGTCCTCACCTGACTGTTTTCTTGTAGGTGCTTGGCGTGTGCACCAATACTGTTTCTAAGCAAGGCTTTTCCCTCCTAAGGTAAGGATTTTAGTGACAAGCATAGCTAACAGTAAATTCATAGCTGACATGATGGTGTCGCTTTCTTTATGTCCCCTGTGTGTCTACAAAGTGTCTCAGATTTTAATTCCTGCCACATTGCTCCTTCACCATTTTCAGAAAAAGGCAGTTCTGTTCATCCTTTTGCTCAGAACCGTGCAGTTACCCTTGATACTGTTATGTTTCTTGCTCTACAGTTATCCACAGAGCCTTATGGCTCCACTGTTACACATACAGAACCAAGGCATTTCTTACCTCCAGCTTCCAGCCTCATACATTCTGTTTTGCTAAGCCCTGGGGAATTGTTTCCTCATCCTCTCTTCGTGTTTAATTTACTTTTTCCTCCTTCATACTGCAAGTGGAGTGATTATTATTATTTTTTTTTCCGAGACAGGGTTTCTCTGTATAGACCTGGCTGTCCTGGAACTCACTCTGTAGACCAGGCTGGCCTTGAACTCAGAAACCCACCTGTCTCTGCCTCCCAAGTGCTGGGATTAAAGGTGTGCACCACCACCGCCCAGCTAAGTGGAGTGATTCTTTCAAAATATATTCAATTATACTGTTACTCTGCTCAGATTCCTCAAGTGGTAAGCTACTATATTAACTACAGTCTTGGTGTTATTAACAGATATGGTTGGCTTACAGCTTTAGTGTACAGTTCATCATGGTGGAGAAGGTATAGCCTCAGGAACAGGAGTCATACTGTAGGTGCAGTCAGGGTGCAGAGAGATGAAAGCTAGTGCTCGCCTCGCTTTGCCTTGTTTCTTTTTATTCAGCCTGGGTCCCTTCCCATGGGGCAGAGCCACCCACATTCAAGGTCGGTTTTCCTGGTCAGTTGAACTTCTCTGGGAACACCTTGATAGAGATATCAGAGGAGTATTCTAGGTAGTTCTAAATTCAGGGAAGGTGGTAATGAAGACTATTATACCATCTTACTCAAAATTAATTTTATAATCCTTATCATAGCCTGCAACGCTTAATAACTAAAGTCTAAAGAGAGTGAAATCTGGGACTAGAGAGGTGACTCAGCAGTTAAGACTACTGGCTGCTCTTCCAGAAGACTGGTTCAGTTCTCAGTGCCCACATGGCAGCTCACACTGTCTCTAATTCCCAGTTCCAAGGGACCTGACAGCCTCACACAGACTAACATGCAGGCAAAGCACAGAGCACATTAAAAAGGGAGAGAGAGAGAAATCGATTGCCTTAAAATTATATAGAGTATATAAATTAGAATTAGGTTTCAAACCCAGGTGGGATTTTTTGTTTGTTTTGTTTCATTGATTCACATTTATTGAAGCCTTTCTCACTATATTCACTTTCCATTTCAATATATTTAAATCATTATCCATCTACTATTTGATAAACACCTGCAATGATATACCAAGTCACTTTACATCTTAACTCCAACCTTCACAAAATATATATAGGACAATTACAAATGCCATTATATTACGGAACAGGATACTGACTCAGTTTAAGAGAATATTTCAGCTGGGCGGTGGTGGCGCACGCCTGTAATCCCAGTACTTGGGAGGCAGAGGCAGGCGGATTTCTGAGTTCAAGGCCAGCCTGGTCTACAGAGTGAGTTCCAGGACAGCCAGGGCTACACAGAGAAACCCTATTTCAACAAAAACAAAAACAAAACAAAAACAAGAGAGTATTTCAGTCCCATGAGATGCCTATTATTGCCTGCATTTTAAAGATGGAATAACTGAGTTACCATGACATCAGACATCTTGCCTATTGTCACAATTAGAAATGGCCCAGTCAGCATTCCATCACAGATTTGCTTTCCTCAAGTCTGTACCACAGTTGAGTTTCAAAGCTTCTCAGAACACAGAAACTAGAATGTTCCACTTCCCTAGTCCACTGGACTGGGGCCATCGGATCCTCCTGCTCTCCCGCCTCCCTGTGCAGCCCTCCCTGGCTGGCCTTGTCTTCCACCCTCCTGAGCCTATGCCAGTACTGCGAGCTTAGCGTCTGCATCACAGTTCTGCTTCTCTTCCCATTTCACCTCTTACATCTGCTGGGCTTTTAAAACGCAGGCTTGATCGCTTCACTCCTGGGCTTAAAGTCTTGCAGATGTGTTCCTTTGCCTGCACAGGTAAAACACAAACAGGGCAGCTTATGGGCGTGCCATGACCCTGCTCTGGATCTCCTCTGCAGCCTCAGGTCTCCTCCCTGCCCTCTTATCTCCTACTGACGCTCTACTCATATCCTGTTGCTCGCTGGTTTCCAAACACCTGCTCATCCTTCTGCCTGTTCCTGTAGTGCTGAGTAATTGTGATCAGTTCCCTCCTCTCCCGTTTGCTCCTCTCCTCCTTTTCTTGGTTCTTGCAGCATTAGAGACTCAATCCCAAAACTTTGGACATGCTAGGCAACCCTCTGGCTACACCCCAACTCATAGCCACATTTATTTGTCTGTCTGTCTGTCTGTCTGTCTGTCTGTCTGTCTATTTATAAACAGCCTTTGCCTCAAGATTATTTTTAAAAACAGCAAGGGGCACTGACCATCTGCAATAGTGTGTAGGTGTGTCAGAGCAGTCCATCTGTCTCCACTTTGGCAGATAGAAGCCTTTTTTTTTTTTCCTCCCCTGGGGCCCTTACCAGAGCCTGGACACCTTTGGGAGCCTTAGCTGGAGCTGAAGCCTGGCCTTAGCTGGAGGTGTGGCTCTTCAAGCATCTTGGACTTAACCGCCTTGGGCTTCATAAGGGCTTTAAGGGGCTCCGCTCCTGTACTCATTGCCTGTGCCTCGTCTGCCTGCGTCCTCTTCAGGCTTTTCTTTCTGTATTTCTTGGCAAAGCCCATGTTCCTCACCAACTGGGGGTTAACCTTCTTAAGAGAATCATATCTTTAAGACCGAGGTGGTTTTTTTTCCCGGTTTTTTGAGACAGGATTTCTCTGTGTAGTCCCAGCTGTCCTGGAACTTACTCTGTAGATCAGGCTGGCCTCAAACTCAGAAATCCACCTGCCTCTGCCTCCCAAGTGCTGGGATTACAGGCGTGTGCCACCATGCCCGGCCAAGACTGAGTTTCTTAATGTCATTTCTGGGCCATTTTTGAGATTGATTATGATTGGTGTGGTTCTTAGACTAGGCCATGTCTGCACAGTAACTTTTAGCTCCCAAAGCACCTGGGACTGGAAAAGAAAGAACGTTAAAAAAAATTGCATGTATGAATAGTTTGCCTGCATGTATATATGTGTACCATATGTATGCCTTTTGTATAGAAAGGCCAGAAAAGGGCATTGGATTCCCTGCAGCTGGAATTACAGACAGTTAGGAGCTGCTGTATGGGTGCTGGGAACTGAACCTGGGTCCTTTGTAAGAGCAGCAAGTGTTTTTAACCCCCAGCAGACTAGGGAAGTGGAACATTCTAGTTTCTGTGTTCTGAGAAGCTTTGAAACTCAACTGTGGTACAGACTTGAGGAAAGCAAATCTGTGATGGAATGCTGACTGGACCATTTCTAATTGTGACAATAGGCAAGATGTCTGATGTCATGGTAACTCAGTTATTCCATCTTTAACTTTAACCTTTAGATGCAGTTTAAATAGTTCCATTTCCCTATTTCTAGCTCCCTGCTTGAAGAGACCTCATTTCCTTTGACTCGTGTCCATGTTTCTGTTCTGGATCAGTGCTATCTCGTGGCTATCATTTGTTTACAGTTACCATCCCCATCCAGACCTCAGAAGAGATACTGTATGTAGTTTGCATCCTCAGGACCACTTTATCTGGTATGTAGTAGGTGCTTAATAATGTTTGTGGAAGCAGAGAATAAGGAAGTATCTACTGTTAGTAATCCTACTATAGAGCATAAAGGCTATAGTGATTTTGCTAGTAAATGTGACTGTCTACTTATATTCAACATACTTTCCTCTTTCTTTTTAGATTCAGAATTTTGGGAGAGAATCCCATTTATTCTGCAGGTAAGTAATTATTTCTTGGTATGGTCTATTTTCTCTAAATGACCCTTTAGCTCCCTGTAATGATTTTGTCTAAAATGCTGAGTCAGTCTTTAGGAGGGTGGCAGAGGTCAAATCCTTCCTTACGTAAGCTAGAACTATAGATAAGAACATGACGTGGTTAGAACAAGAGCCATGCAGTGAGTTTGTATTTAAATTCTATCATTGCCTTCTTTGGTGATCAATTACTTGCATATTTTGAGACAGAGTCTTACTTGTCTAGGTTAGACTTAAAATTAGAGATTCTCCAACCTCTGGCTTATAGGTGCTAGGATTAAAGGCATGCTCCAGGGCTGATATTTATTCCATGACCTTGACTACCTCTCTGAAACTTAGTTTCCTCAATTAAAAAAAAAATAGGATTACTAAAAATTGTAATGTAGTATTTGAAAATTCAGTGAGATAAAGCATTATAAACAGTTGAAAAATAGCTAGCTTCTCTGGTTATTCTAACACTGCTGCTGTCTCAAACCTGTTTTTCAAATTCACACCCTATTAATTTTATTAACTCAATTGCTTTTAGTCAGTGTTAATTCAGTTACTTGACATGTATGCATTATCTATCATGACAAAAGTCAAAGCTGTCTGTTGGTGTCTCTGCAGCCTTCAGGGCTGGCAGAGCATTGATCCATGTGAGGCAGGAGGGAAATCTGGCTAAATAGGACTCGGTAGCTGGAGTTCTTCAGACTTCTAGGGTCTGACACTGGGCAGCATCTTTTAGGTATATTTATTTACAGTACAATTTTTTTTAAAGATTTATTTATTTATTATATGTAAGTACACTGTAGCTGTCTTCAGACACACCAGAAGATGACATCGGATCTCATTACCGATGGTTGTGAGCCACCATGTGGTTGCTGGATTTGAACTCAGGACCTTTGGAAGAGCAGTAAGTGCTCTTAACCACTGAGCCATCTCTCCAGCCCCTACAGTACAATTTTTGAGAAAAATTCTGGTATAATAACAATCCTGCATGCACAGGAGGCATCAAAACTCTTCTCAAAGTCTATGTCACTTCTTCCATGAAGATGGGTTCTAAAGGTAGGGTATGTATGTTATCTTAAAGGCCTAGGGGAGGATCTGGTGTGGTCTTGGGCATACAGATAGCGCAGAGGTCATCTGAGTTATTAGTACCTCCAGTTGTGTTTATGGGAGCTTGATATGGCCTGGCCCTACGGATAGCACATGAGTTACCTAGGCTACCAGCCATCTCCATTCCCAGCCTCTGGGCAGAAAACAAATTATACACTTTCCCTTTGTAGAGACAATCCTACATGCTTAACATTCCTGGTTTCCCAAGTGCTATCTATGAGTGCAAAGACGTTGGTGCTCCCAATAGCTGTTGTTCATATAACTAACAAGCACCAGAGACAAAGGAATAAGGAAAGGAACAAACATGGGCTCAGAGTGTGCAAGACAGTATGTAAGAGGCTTTAAATGTAATCATTAGAATGGTTGCAGGATCTCAAGTGGAGTTAAAAAAAAAAAAAAAAGAATGTGTACTTTTCTTGCAGAGGGCCCAAGTTCAGTACTGTAACTCACCATTGGCTTTCTGTGGCCCAACATTATCTTTAAGAAGTTTGAGACTAGGGGACTGTAGAGACAACTCTGAGGTTAAGAGGACAGGCTGTTCTTCCGAAGTCTTGAGTTCATTTCCCAGCAACCAGATGGTGGCTCACAACCATCTATAATGAGATCTGGTGCCCTCTGAGCACAGCATATGCAAAAGGTAGAAAGAATATGGTATATTCAAGTCTAGGAAGCACTGAAGGGAAGACAGAAAGATATTCTGGCAGAACAAAGTAGGTAGCTGCCAGGAACAAATCATTGCAGACTGCTTGTTTAGAATATTTAGGGAGCCATTTTTTGTTGTTGTTGTTTTGTTTTGTTTTGTTTTGTTTTGTTTTGTTTTCGAGACAGGGTTTCTCTGTGTATCCCTGGCTGTCCTAGAACTCACTCTGTAGACCAGGCTGGCCTCGAACTCAGAAATCTACCTGCCTCTGCTTCCCAAGTGCTGGGATTAAAGGCATGCACCACCACTGCCTGGCTTTGTTTTGTTTTTTTAAACGTACATGGACATATATTGTTTGCCGGGTGCTAGCTTTTCTCTCTCCTTGAGGGCCTCGGGTGTATTGAATGGAGAAAATATTCTGTAGTTAGATTCTTGCCACTGCTGCCACTTTCATCCTCTCTCTCTACCTGCATGGCTCTGCTGAAAATGCTTCTTCCAACTTCTAAAGAGAAATAATTAAAACACAGTTGTGTACTCTTCTTCTAGATTGACAGGCTTGGTTCCCTGTTAGTAAACCAGAATTCTGAAGGACGGCTGTGGGTGGCACAGACACGGGGGAGAGAAGTAGTCAGTATGGATTTACATCTTACAACTGTGGCACCCAGATGATCTTCAGTTTGTCAGTGAAGGGTGGCTTTTCTTCCCAGGAGGCTGGAATCTTACTGAGACAGAAGGAAATTCAGCTTTAATGACACAAAGTAGAGGGAAAGAAGCCAGTTGAATTTACTGAGAGTAAGAGGCTTTTGAATTTACACATTTTACAAAGAAAACAACTGGCTAATTAAACAGCTTAACCACTGACAATTTGACCCAAACCTTTCATTTAAGGAGGAACTGGTTAATTTAACAGTAGTTTGAACCAGCTTTTTAATTACCAGCAGCTCTAATTATAGGAATTGGCCCAAACTGAATTTAAGAGTGTCTCCTTGCCAAGGAATTCCTGCAGATGAGAGACTTAGGCAAGCATTTGCAGCCCTTGCAACTTGGGCTGTATGATCATCTCGAAGATCAGTTTCCTGCCTACTTTTTGAAGTCACTGATAGCTGATTGTCTATGTACTTAAACATGGTGATTGACATCTGGGTTTTTAACTTATACATAATGTTTTATTTTGCAATATAGGCAGGTATGAGAGAACACTAACTCTGTAGCTGAACTCTTGATTGTTGTATCTTTAGGGGTGCAGAGGAAGATGAGGGGTACAGCCCCACAAGGCACCAAAGATGCACATAGCCACTGTAAGGTCCTGCAGAATGGGAGAGGAGATAAAGTACTGGGCCTGGGCCACAAGGACAGGTCCTTAAGATGCTTAGCTAGGAAACCTCATCTCTGGGTTGTGAAAAGCCCCCAGACATTGGAAAATGCACCAAAACCTTTCTGTCTCATTCGGTACTGACTGTTGTTCCTGGCCAGTAGTGAATACTTCCAGAATTTTGCATGTATGAAATAGATAAATGGTGGAATTAATGAAAAACCATAATGACTAGAAATTTCTTTTTAGGACTGTTCTGTGGCTGCAGAGAATAGAGTAGAGGGGGTATAGAAGACCAGGGACAGCACCAGCTCACTTCCAGACACCTGAAGCTCTGTCTGCACTCCTCCCCACGCCCTCCACACAACAACCACAATGATCGTTTAAAACTGTGACAGAGGGAGCGGAGCAGTGCATCAGAAGATAAGAGCACTTGCTGCTCTTGCAGAGGACCAGGGCTCAGTTTCCAGCACCCGTATATTAGCCCACAGTTCCAGGGGAATCCCAAGCCCTCTTTTGGCCTCTGCGGATGCTGCATGTATGTGATCCACATAAAATGAATAAAATCATATACTCATACACATAAAATAAACAAACTCCTTTTAAAAACTTAGCATACAGGAGAGATGGCTCAGTGGTTAAAAACACTGCTCTTGACGGGTGGTTGTGGCGCACGCCTTTAATCCCAGCACTTGGGAGGCAGAGGCAGGTGGATTTCTGAGTTTGAGACCAGCCTGGTCTACAGAGTGAGTTCCAGGACAGTCAGGGCTACACAGAGAATCCCTGTCTCAAAAAAACAACAAAACAAAACAACAACAACAAAAAAAGAACACTGCTCTTCCAGAGGTCTTGAGTTCAATTCCCAGCAACCACATGGTGGCTCACAACCATCTATAATGGGATCTGATGCCCTCTTCTGGTGTCTGCTATGGTGTACTTGTGTACATTAAAAAAATAAATAAATCTTTTAAAAACATAGCACACACAAATATATATGTGTGTGTATATATATATATGTGTGTGTGTATACACACACACACACACACACACACACACACACATATATATATTTGCTTATTTCTGTTCATGATGAAATCCAAACTCTTAACATGGACCAGTTTTGTTGGTTTCAGGTCCCCCAACTCACTGTAAAGTCTCTGCCAGGTCCCTCTCACTCTCAGCCACTCTTCCAGCCTTGCATGGGCCCCATGCCAGGCCCTGTGTGCTGTTCTTCAACTACAGCACTCACCTTCCATTTTATTCCTCTCATAAACTTCAACTAGAAGTGTATTATTGGGGCTGGAGAGATGGCTCAGTAGCAAAGAGCACTGACTGCTCTTCCAAAGGTCCTGAGTTCAAATCCCAGCAACCACATGGTGGCTCACAACCATCTGTAATGGGATCTGATGCCCTCTTCTGGGGTGTCTGAAGACAGCTACAGTGTACTTACATATAATAATAAATAAATCTTTTTTAAAAAAGTTTATTATTGGCCGGGTGCTGGTGGCGCACGCCTTTAATCCCAGCACTTGGGAGGCAGAGGCAGGCGGATTTCTGAGTTCGAGGCCAGCCTGGTCTACAAAGTGAGTTCCAGGACAGCCTGGGCTACACAGAGAAACCCTGTCTCGGAAAAAAAAAAAAAAAAGTTTATTATTAGAGGAATAACTCTGAAGTGTATGTTATTATGTTTTTATTAAGTTTAGTGTATTATCATACAGACTCAAGTGTTAGGACTTAATGATTATCAGCATAAGTTACACAGTCAGATAGGCCCAAGTATAAATGATAACTCTATCTCATAGGATAACTTGGTCATTTTGCCAGATTTTGTGAGTTACCTGTATTAGTTAATTTTTTCATGGTTCCAAGCAGATACCTGACAGGAAGCAGCATAAGGAAGGCACGGTTTGCATTGTCTCGCAGTTGACAGGTACCCAGTCTGTCATGGTGGGGAGCGCATGGTGGCAGGAACAAGAGGCATCTGGTCATGTTGTTCCACAGTCGTAAGCAGAGGAATGAATGCTGGTGCTCAGCCAGCTGTCTCTGTTTGTATAGCCTTCCCTCCCAAGCAGTGGAATCACCCACTTTGGGCTGGGTCCTACCACCTCTGTAGACTTGATCTAGAAAATCCCTCTCAGACATGCAGACATGCTCAGAGGCTTGTCTTTTGGTGGTTCTAATCCTGTCAACTTGACAGTTAATACTAACCACTACACTGCCATTTTGTTTTTATTTGTGAATAAAGATAACAATGACAATTAAAGAGAATATAGAGAAACCACAAAAACACACATGTGTATATGTTTGTGCATATTGAAAGCAAGATAAGTCGTCCTCCTGAGCCCACTGCTGTATGCTATGCATGTGTGGAGCTCTTCCACCTTTTCTTAGTAATGGCATATATACCTAGATGGGGGGGGGTGCTTTAAATATATATTGACTGTTGTGCTGTAAAAAGACAGGAATCACATCCCTTTTTGTCTATTGTGGTGGCTGGGCTCACCGCGAGGCAAGCTGTGAGCTGCTGAGCTGCACACAGTGCTGCATGATTTCCAAGAGTTGATTGACTGCTGGTTAGTGCCAGTTCACACCTTTAATCCCAGCACTTGGGAGGCAGAGGTGAGGGGGGGGGGAATCTCTCTGAGTTTAAGGACAGTTTAGTCTACAGAACAAGTTCCAGGACAACTGGGGCAACACAGAGAAACTGTGACTCAAAAAAATTTTTTAAAAAAAGAGTTTTTAGAAATTTGTGATCCTTTTCTTTGGTGGATGTTTCTGCTGCCTGCTTCCTTCTCTCCATAGTCTCTATCAGAAAACCTCAAAAGGGCTAGACATGGTGGCTCATACCTGTAATCTCAGCACTTTGAAGGAGGAGCACTATGGATTCCAGGCCAGCTTGAACTACATAGTGAATTTCAGCCTGGTCTACAGACTGAGACCCTGTCTTAAGAATTTATATATAATTTGGTTTTTTTGTTTGTTTGTTTGGTTGGTTTGGTTTTTCAGGATAGGAGTTTTTCTTTGTAGCCCTGGTTGTCCTGGAACTCAGATTTTCTTGCCTCTGCCGCCCAAGTGCTGGGAACCCAGCCCTGCTAAAAAGAATATTTTATTAATTTATGATCTGTGTTGTGTGTGCACATATGGAGGATTTGTGGTCTGGGGTATGTGTGTGTACATTTAGAGGACAGAAGGCAGCCTGCAGGAGTGGTTTCTCCTACCGCGTGGGGCCAGCCATTGAGACTCAGGTCATCAGCCTTGGTGGCAGCACCCTTACCTGCTGAGCCATTGCACTGGTCCTCAAAAACAAATAAACAAAGGAACAATAACAAAAATACCCACCAAACCAAGAAACAGAAAATGTCAAAATAACGCTGCTTGTTGAGGAACAGGATGAAATGAGAGCCTCGTTCAGATGTCCTTTGTCTACCGGGCTGCCATTCACTCTTCCTCAGAAAAGAATTCCCCAAAGAAAGACGAGTGCTGGGGCTGAAGATATTTCAGAGCTAAAAGGAGAAAACAAAAGGGGAAAGTGGGAAGCACCAAGAACTACCTTCACACATATGACCTGTCCGCCTTTGGCTTTGGCTTGCTCTCTCTTAGGTGGTGTTCTGAGGACCAGCCGACACTACAAGACAAAGCCCACTCATGGCATTGGAAGATACAAACACTTGGTGAAAGAGATAGAGGTAAGAGGCTAGGCAAGTCCTGTGTGGAAGGAGCATGTCGTGGGTCACAAAGATGTGACAATCGTGTGTACACAGGTGGGTCACGGTAGAACTGTAAAGGCTATAGCATTGGCCCTCGGCATCTCTGGTTAGTTTGGAGTCATGCAGACTAGAGGTGGTTCTGCCAGCCTCTGACCTCACTCCTTGGCCAGATTATTATACTAAAACCCAGTTTTTATTATTTATGATACATCTGAAGACAAAGATCTCCTTAGTACTTGTTCAGCATGGACCTCAGAGAGTGGAAATCATAAATTAATATCAATTGAGGGGCAGAAGAGAGATTTCTCAATAGGTAAAAGCATGTACTATTCTTAGATTTGTAGACCAGGCTGTCCTCAAACTCAGAAATCTGCCTGCCTCTGCCTCCTGAGAGGTAGGAATAAAGGTCTGTGCTACCATAGCCCTGCTTCAAGAACTGCTCTTGTAGAGGGCCCAAGTTTGGTTCCCCAAACCCATGTCACATGGCTCATAACAGCCTGCAGCTCCAGCTCCAGAGGGATATCATGATTGTGCTCTCCATGAGTATCTGTAGGCATATGCACATACCCACACACAGACACTCACATGCAATTAAAAACAAAAATAGCCTGGTGGTGGCACACGCCTTTAATCTCAGCACTTGGGAGGCAGAGGCAGGTGGATTTCTGAGTTCGAGGCCAGCCTGGTCTATAGAGTGAGTTCCAGGACAGCCAGGGCTACACAGAGAAACCCTGTCTCGAAAAACCAATCAATCAATCAATCAATAAATAAATAAATAAAAATTTAAGTCAACATTAGTTGAATGAATGGTGTGTGGATGCCCGGCGGCGGTGGTGGCGCACGCCTTTAATCCCAGCACTTGGAAGGCAGAGGCAGGTGGATTTCTGAGTTCGAGGCCAGCCTGGTCTACAGAGTGAGTTCCAGGACAGCCAGGACTACACAGAGAAACCCTGTCTCGAAAAACCAAAAAAAAAAAAAAAAAGAATGGTGTGTGGTAAGTAGGAGATGGATTGTTATTTTCAGCCTAATAACTGGTTTTTAAAGTATTTACAGATGTAAATATGTATGAGGCCCTTTAGTCTTTGAGAGTGATAAGGAGAAGCATTACCAAACATTGTTCAGTCATTTCACCAGGGTCTCTGGCCCCAGTGTGTGATAGCTTCTGTGGGTGGTTAAATTTCCCTGCGTGTGAGGAGGCTTTACTTTGGCTCTGAGTCTTGAGTCTATGGCTTCCTGTAAGCACTATAATTGAGAAGATTTAATTTGCCCATACAATTATATACCTGCCATTGCCCCTCTCTCTAAATCAGAGTGCAAAGCACTGTATTTGGTCTTCATAGCTGCTGAACTTGCCATCAGAGAATTTCATAAGAGCATTCACACTTGAAACCTATGTCAGGCAGGCTCCCCACAGGAAACATTCAGGGTTGGTTCTGCCCTGTTTAAGCATTGAGACTCTGGGTTAATCAGCTTCATCTGTTTAGGTCGGATAGATACTGAAATTAATTATATGTAAAAAATACTTATATGAGACTTGGAATTAGAAGCCCAAGACACCATGCCCTGCTGAGTTTATAGCTTTTGTCTATATTATTCCCCTGTGGTATGGCTAGTCTAGGGCTGCCTTTGTGGTGAACAAGTGTGCTGTCACTAAAGTGCATACCCAGCCCTCATACCATTTGTCAGACTTTATAAAGGTTATAAAACTCTGGCTCCAAATAGTTCAATGATTTTTCAATTCAGATATCATGAATCTTTGTAATGTTTAATGAACAGAAGCCTATTATTTAATATGTAGCCCTGGCTGTCCTGGAACTCACTCTGTAGACCAGGCTGGCCTCGAACTCAGAAATCCGCCTGCCTCTGCCTCCCAAGTGCTGGGATTATAGGCATGCGCCACCACCACCCGGTGGAAAACAATTTCTTAATGGCGTCTTCTCTTGCCTCCCAGGTCCCCTGACTTCCTATATTGTGCCTCTTGCTTTTCATGCCTGTTTCAAGGCCTCTCCTATGCTTGCTCCCTTCCTCACTTAAAAAAGTTCTCAACATTTTTATTTTTTTAAACTTATTATTCTCCTGCTGTAGGCTTCCAAGGGCTGGGATCACAGCCATGCACCACCACTCCTGGCTCTCTACAGTCTTTAAACTGGGACAGAAATGAATCATCCTCTGAGAAGCCTTCTTGGGTCTTCTGCATGGAGTTATTTGTTCTACCGAGAGCTGCCACTGTTCCTTGTGTTCCCTGTGTCCTAGGACTTACTGTTTGTTTTGATGGCTTCTTCCTCTTCTAGATTACAAGATACCTAAGGGCAGAGAATATGTATTGGTTTTCTTTGTGTCCTCGGTGTCCAGCATAGGACCTGGCACCAAGCAGGGACAATATAAAATATTGATCCAACTGAGCTGAAATGTGGTTATTGGGGCTGTTCTGGGGAGCTCTGTAAAACAGAGGTAGCAGAAGAATCCACACCTGCAAGCAGCCTGCTTCAGGCGGCCGTAGCTGTGTGGAGGGAGTAGTGCTCGTGGTGCTGGGTGGTGTTCTTCAGGACAGCACAATGACAGCTTTCATCCATACCTTAGAGGCTCTGTTTTGTCTCTTTTCACCCTCTGGGGACCTGCCCTAGATAACTGTGGTTTCCTTGAAACCTCAGGGTAAGAAAACAAACAAATTATCAAACAACAATAAAAAACAGTAAGTAGTCAGGCTCCCATTTTTTCCGTACCTGCTGTCTTTCTCTTGGAGTTTGATGTCCCCAAGGAGATGCTAGTCATTTCCCAAGCTCATGTGCAGAGTGCCTTTGTCTCTTTTCTGCTGCTGTTTTCCCTTCCCTCTTTCCTAATGCACTATCCAGTCTTCTGAAAGTTTTGTTTGTTTGTTTTTTAAGGAAGGGTAGTTTGTTGGTTGGTTGGTTGGTTTTGAGATAGGGTCTCACTGAAGCGCTGACTGGCCTTTAACTCACAGAGATCCACTTGCCTCCTCTGCCTCCTGAAGGCTGGAATTAAAGGAGTGGGCCTCTATCCCTCTGACTTTGGAACCTCAGAAAGGAAGGGGCATTCTCGTCAATGCTGCTTGACCTTTCTTGCACCGCTTAATTTGTAACTCTTCACTTGGTTCTCATCCCTAAAATCATGAGTCCTTGTCCCTGAGGAGGTAATGAGGGGAAGGATAGAGGGAAGCTTTATGGGAAGTGGGAGGGGTGATGGGGACACACCATTGTAGCCCCACGGCTACCCCCCAGCCCAGCCTCTCTTGATGTTCTTGTACTTTCTCTCACACCCATGTTCTCTCCATCTTCTCTGCCTTTGCTCTACTCTTTCCTCTCCATGAATTCATATCCTTCCTGTCTCTCCATGGTCCCCATCCTGAGAGACCCAGCTTGACTCTAGACAGGGAGGGATGATTTCCAGGGTGTGACTGGACTCAGCACTTCTTTGTAAATCTCATGTTTCTCCAAATGCCTTGCATCCTTCTGTTGAATGTTTAAATGTTTCAGGGTTTTTTTTTTTTTGGTTTTTTTTTTTTTTGTTTTTTTTTTTTTTTTGAGTGATATTTCCCCCTTTGGCAGGTTAAAAGTAGTAATCTAGCTGTTGGGAGACCCCATCCTAGTTACTAACAGTTGGTCAAAATTACAAGCAGCAGCACAAACCACCACCAAGGTCAAGTTCTCATGAAGCCAAAACCTTGTTAAACCACCAGACTTAATGGGCTTTTATACGCAACCCACAATCCTGTCAGCTCATGTTATGTTATATTCAAAGTCCCTTCATTTCTCTGCTAGCCACTTTATTGTTCTACATGCTGAAATTTTGGGGCCATATTGTACCAGTGAAGTTTCTTTATCACTTTATTTAAAATGACAATCGTCTGACTGCTGCGATGGCTCAGTGGACAAAAGCGCTTCCTGCACAAGCTGACTTTGATTACAAGAAGGAGAAAACTCACTTCTGCAGATACTTGTCATTTGTGTGTGTGTGTGTGTGTGTGTAGTAGCACACTTGAGGTAGTAGCAGCTCAGTAGAGAGGAAGGGGTGGGAGGATGAAATCAGAGGCAGCGTAAGTGGTTTTCCAGGTGCTGGGCCAAGACTATGCTGTGACTTTCATAACTCATCTGATTTCTATCCTTACAGAGTGGCCTTAGCAACCAAGATACCTTTCCTTTAGGGAACCTATGTTGTTATTACTGTTGACACAAAAGAGGTGTCTCCTTTTTGGATGATATTTATTTTGTATTAGCATCTCTATGTAGAGATCAGTACTCAAGGCCACAAATCTGTATGGTGCCATGAATCATTTCAAGAAAAATGAGCAAGTTGGAATTACTGTGTGTAGCTAATAGTCCTAGCTAACTAGAACAAGATTGCTTTTGTTGTTTTGGTGACTGCAGTTCTAGACATGGATGATAGAAATGGCTTGGGGACACTTGTATTAGGACCCATATTTCCCCTTAAAAGTCTGCTCCTTGTATCTCAGTGAATCCAGGTGTCATCATTGAATATCTGCTGTGTGCTTGCTCTGTGCTGAGCCGTGATGCCCAGGTGAACAGGACTCAGTCCTGCAAAGGCACAGTCAGCTGAGAAAAGTCTCCAGATGCAACTGAGGGCATGTGCTGAGTGCTTTACTAGAGGAATAAAACCCACAAGCAGTTCTGTTGTGTGTATGTACATATGCATGTATGTGTGTACACATATGTGCAAATATGCCTGTATGTGTATGTCTATGCACATATGCATATTTACATGTTAAAGCACAATTTTACCTGTCATTTTCAAATGAATGAATATATATAAAGTCATGTTTCCTGTAAGAGTCAATGAGTGTTAAATGCCACCTGCGTTCACACACGCTGGGTATGTGACAGTCATCTGTGAATATCTAGTTGCTTGGGGGAGTTTGTAACACTGAGCTATACAGAACATAGAATTGTTAGCTGGGGATTTTCCAGACTCATAGAATGGCTTCTGTGAAGACCTGGCCTTCGCCATGACAGCCTCTGCTCTCTAGATCCCTAGGAGTCTTGCCCTGCCACACCTATTCTTTCAAATTAGGTTTAATTTTCAGATTACAAATGAGAAGTATGGCAGAACAAATGATGGTATACTTAATTGATTTCTATGTTACAGAGAAAGAAACCCCGATCTGTTTAGACCCTTACTGTGGGTAGTCAAATCACTACCGCAGTTCATGTATCAGGTGCTATGTCTCCTTCATCCTTTTATCTCTAAGCCCAGTCGTCGTCGTCATCATCATCATCATTGTCGTTGTCATCCTCATCATCATCAGTGGATGGGGACGTAGTGACATGCTTCTTTTTTTTTTTTTTTTTTTTTTTTTTTGGTTTTTCGAGACAGGGTTTCTCTGTGTAGTCCTGGCTGTCCTGGAACTCACTCTGTAGACCAGACTGGCCTCGAACTCAGAAATCCGCCTGCCTCTGCCTCCCAAGTGCTGGTGACATGCTTCTTATTAGGAATATATTATAGTATGAGGCATGGTGGTGCACGTTTTCAGTCCCAGCACTCAGGAGGCAAAGGTAGATAAATTTAAGGCCAGCCTGGTCTACATAGTGAGTTCCAGGCCAGTCAGGGCTACATAATAAGACTCTGTCTCAAAAGAAGCAACAACAAAAAACACTACAAAACAATTTTTTTTTTATACCAGGTTCTATGACTACTCTATACTGGTCTTTACAAACATCATTTCATTTTTATGGAATTAAAGCTGGTATATTCAACAATATATTGGTTATTAAAGATGCAGTTGAAGAAAAGGTTAATGGTTTACCTTTGACTGGTGTTTTCAGAATAAGTATTTGAACTTAAGATGGTCAGAAGCCATCTAACATCTCTGCTATTTCCATTTTGTAGAAGCTCATCAAAGGTTCCTGTCATGGCTAACAGCTTTACAATAATTGCTGTTACAAATGAGGACACTGCCTCTTGAGTGTTGGGCACTGGATTATAATATGCCTGTAGTCAGCATGTGCCCACGCTCAGATCCTTACAGACTTTCCAGAGGACCATCCCTGGACCATCCAGGCACCCAGTTCTCAGTTCCTTTATCACTGAAACTTCTGGGCTGAATATTGTGGCATGTCAGGGCTTTAGCTTGCAGATGTTGGATGATGCACGCCTTTCCAGGTTCTCCTGCCCTAAACAGACAGAAAGTACTTACCTTTGCCATTTACTATACTGTTGGAATCCTAAACAAGTATTTGTTTCTATATCAGGGAAGAAGAGACAAAATAATCTCTTAAGGTCTCTTCCAACTATAAGAGAGCCCATGGTTCTAATCTGACTCTTCTGTCAGCTCTTTGCCGGTAAGGGTGAGCAAAAACTTGCCTCCAGAGTACCTGTGAAATAAAGGGTAACAATGTTGATTCTTGTACAGAAGTGATTAATAATTTCTTTGTGGTTCATTTGGGGGAATGAATCCTGTGGGAACATAGGTGGGCCACACTGCCCTGTGGTACCCCAGTAAATCCAGGCCAGCCACAGCAGTGTGGAGGCTTGTTGGACAGTCATCATTGTCCCTGACACTTTTCCCCTAGCCTGCCTGCCTTCCTTTCTGCATGCCTGTCCTTGTGCCACTAGGGTAGGCTTCCAAAGCACAGCTCTGTTCATATTTATCCCTTTCAGACGTCTCTAATCCCCCATGGGCATTCATCAAGGCCTGGACTCGGCAGCAGGAATGGAGGAGAGGATGACTAGAGGGTGGGGGTGGGGCAGGGTACAATAAGATTACATAAGCCAGGGAGAGGAGGCTGTAGCTCAGTGTAAAGGATATGTTCGGCATGCACAAGGCCTTGAGGTGATCCCCAATAGTCCCCCAAACCACAGCAGCAAAACCACCACAAAAGGTTTTCATAGAAATTAGCATCTGGAATTATACCCAGTTAAGGTCTTGTCTGTGCTGTACCCTGGCTTAGAACTGACGTAAAATAATATCACCATGCTGTTGGTAATGTGGGTCTGTCCAGGCATATCTAGGCCAGCATGGAAGAGCAGGGGATGCCAAGGATACTGGAATCAGCTTTCTTTGTTCTCTTAAGGCAGTGCCTTTGAAGAGGCCTGGCACTTCCTTGGCTACAGAAAGCCTCCTGCAGTCCTCAGAGGAGCTCCCTCCCTGCTGGACTCTGCACCCACTCCCTTTGTCGCCTGACTTCATTCAGCCTCTGACCTTAGCAGCATTTACTGTCGTGGTGAAGAATCCTTCTGGCTGGGTTTGGCCAGGGAAATTGTTGGTTTATGGTTGACTTTCCACTCACAGCAAGGCCCAGAATCCTGCAGCTGCCAGTCCTGTTGAAAACCTTAGTAATACAAAGGGGCCTGCTCTAGATAAATATCTGTATTGCTATTAAGTAGTTGTGGATTTTAGTTCCTGAAGTCTGTCTACCTTTTCTAGCTATGTAACTCTGAAAGAGAAACCTTAGTATTTCTGGCTTCACATTTTTCTCATACTGAATCAGGATTAAAATCTGGAATATGTGTTGCCTGTATTAATCACGTTACATTCAACATTTTGTTCAAGGGTCAGGACATTTTGTGAGATTCTTTGGTCTGAGTTACTGTATTTGTAAGCCCCCTCTCCTCTCCTGCCCTGCTTCGCCACACCGCATGCCTGCTGTCTGAGGCTGGCCTGGATCGACAGTGCTCTCTCAGGAACAGTACGGTGTAGCTGCTGTACAGGGACGACATGAGATATAGAAGTCTTAGGTTTTCTTTTGGAAATAGGGGCTTACTATATAATTTAGGTGGGCCTTGAACTTGTGACCTTCCTGCCAGTTTCTCTGGTGCTAGGATTCTAAGTATGCACTGCTGCGATTAGCTGCTCCCACTCCTCTAGTGCTGGGAATTCAGCCTGAGCCTTCTCCAGTACTAAGATCGGGCTTCATCTGAGCTGTATCTCAACTCCCAATTGTCTTTAAAAATGATTTTTACCAGCAGCAAGACTGAATAAATCTCCAGTTATTATTGGAAACAATGTGACAACAATGTGATCTAGACTAAAGCATAGATACAGCACTCATCAGAACAAAATACAAGTACAGAAACATCACCTGTGGATATTTAGTATATGACAGAGGTGATGCATTGCTGTGATGCTGGATCATTTGACCTGGTTGCTCATGTGAAAAAGGTGACTCTTGACTCCTGTTTCCTAGAAGTGGACTGTGGACTGGCAAGATCACTCAGGGGGCCAAGGGGCTGCTGCCAAGCCTGGTCCCTGGAATTAACTTGGTGGAAAGAAAATCAGTTCCATCAGTTTGTCCTCTGACTTCTACTCATGTATCACTCATGGTATGTGCATGCATGTACACACACACACACACACACACACACACACGGGCACACGCACACGGGCACGCACACACGGGTGCAAACAAAGTAATATCAAGCAAACAAGGAAAAAGCATCTTAGGTTGAATTAGCTAACCAATGGAGTACATACTAAAAGTTTGATAATCCACACCAAAAAAAAGAAAAAAATTTTTTTTGCTATAACATAACTATCAGTTTGCAAGTTGAGAAATGGCTAGAGATGGGAGGTGACAGAAGACAGTCACGTGAGTCTTGTTAAAATAATACAAGCTCTATTTTCCTTCAACTGGCCGTTGGTAAGGGAAATTACCTATTCCTTCCCTTGAGAATGTTAGCATCTCAAAAGGATAACCTGCCAGGCGGTGGCATGCCTGTAATCCCAGCACTTGGGAGGCAGAGGCAGGTGAATTTCTGAGTTCGAGGCCAGCCTGGTCTACAGAGTGAGTTTCAGGACAGCCAGGGCTACACAGAGAAACCCTGTCTTGGAAAACCAAAAAAAAAAAAAAAAAAAAAAAAACAACAAAACAAAAGGATAACCTGAGGGAAAAATGGTAAGCAATTTTACTTTAAAGGTTGGTTTCTAAAAATATGAACACATTATGATTTAATTATTTCTTCTTTTTTCTTCCTTCCTCTTCATTCCTCCTCATTATTATTATTATTATTATTATTATTATTATATAAGGTTTCACTGTGTAGCCCTGGCTAGTCTAAAACTATAGGTAGACCAGGTTAGCCTTGAATTTATAGAAATCTACATGCCCCTGTCTCTGGAGTACTGGAGTTAGAAGCCTTCCCCACCATGCCCAGCTCATTAAATTTTTTTATACAACACTTTGACTAATTTCCTTTCTCTTTGTTTTTTTGTTTTTTGTTTTTTTTTAATTCAGCCCAAAAAGAAGAAATCGAAAGTAGAAGTGAGAGCCATTAATGTGGGGACAGAGTATGAATATGGGGTTTTAAATATCCACCTGACAGCTTACGACATGAGTCTGGCAGAAAGTTATGCCCAGTATGTCCACCGCCTCTGCAACCAGCTGTCCATCAAAGTCGAGGAAAGGTAGGAGGGTTGCCTTTGTTTGGGAGGTTCCTGGTCTGGGCCTCATGCTCCATTTCTTCTGTCAACTCAGGTTTTGGTAAAGTAATGTACATGTGATGAAAGTTACGGTCAAAGTGCAGAACAGATCATTAACCTCGATAGATAGTCCCGTTGCTCCCTCCGGAAAGCCTGCTCCTCCCCTCCCCCACCCAAGTGTTGGCAACCACTGATAAGTTATCTGACCCAGTTTTAAATTGACTAATTTATTAATGTATTGCGTGTGTCTTCATGTGTGTGCTCACAATTGTCTTAGGGCACATATGGCACAGCTCGCATGTGGAGGTCACAGATCAGTTTGCAGGGGCCGGTGCTTTTGTTCCCTGGGGAGCTCTGTGGACATCAGGCATGCTGGCTGGTGCCTTCCCTGCTGAGTTTTCATCTCCCTGCCCTGCATTCCTGTTGTCTTAATGTCTTCATAGCATGTAAATAGAGACACACAGTAGGCAGCTGTTTGTATCTGACCTTCACTTAGTGTAATATATTTAAATTCATCAAAGAATGTTTTTGCCCCGGGCGGTGGTGGCACAAGCCTTCACTTCAATCCCAGCACTTGGGAGGCAGAAGCAGGCGGATTTCTGACTTCAAGGCCAGCCTGGTCTACAGAGTGAGTTCCAGGACAGCCAGGTCTACACAGAGAAACCCTGTCTCGAAAAAAAACAAAAAAAGTTTTTGGTACCGGGCGGTGGTGGCGCACGCCTGTAATCCCAGTACTTGGGAGGCAGAGGCAGGCGGATTTCTGAGTTCGAGGCCAGCCTGGTCTACAGAGTGAGTTTCAGGACAGCCAGGGCTACATAGAGAAACCCTGTCTCAAAAAACCAAAAAAACAAACAAACAAACAAAAAAGAAACCAAAAAAAACCAAAATAAAAGTTTTTGGCAAAATATATGTGAAAATAATAATTTTTTATTATTTTTAAAATTCTTAAAAATTTTTATCTTTAAAATTTTTTTTTTTTTTTTTTTTTTTTTGGTTTTTTTCAAGACAGGGTTTCTCTGTGTAGTCCTGGCTGTCCTGGAACTCGCTCTGTAGACCAGGCTGGCCTCGAACTCAGAAATCCACCTGCCTCTGCCTCCCAAGTGCTGGGATTACAGACGTGCGCCACCACGCCCGGCTCATCTTTAAAATTTTTAAAACTACTTTTAAATTCTTTATTGTATTTCTGTGTTTATTGTGTATATGTGGGTCTGGGGGTGAATATGCCATGTGGGTCCTAGAGGCTCAGTTCATCAGGCTTGGTGGCTGACAACCACCTTTACCTGCTGAGCCATCTCACCAGCTCCATCTTAAGCGTTTTTAAATGTGCATTGACCTGGTGATTCACAATGGGCAGTTGTTACCACCTCCTGTGTTTGTAACTTTTTCAGCTTATAAGACTGAAATTCTGCACTTACTAAACAGTAATTCTGCTTTCTCTCCTCTGCTGTTCCCGGAACGCTGCTTCCTGGACCCCCATAACCTTCCAACTTTTTGTCTGTTTTTGATTACCTTCTAGAAGTAGAATTATACTGTATATTTATTTTGTGACGGTTCATTTTGCTGAGCATAATGTCTGTAGAATTTATCCGTGTTGTACCATATGCCAGACTTTCCTTTTTTAAGACTGAATATTCCATTATATCCTGTGTTTTGCTTCTCTGTTCATCTGTCAGTAGATGATTCTGTTCAGTTTTGTTTCTGAGACCGTTTCATTGTGGTAGCCTTGGTGTGTCAGGAACTCATAGTTTAGACCAGGTTAATTTTTCAGACTTGTAGCAGTCTTCCTGCTTCTGCCTTCTAAGTATTGAGATTATAGGCAGGAGCCACCACATTCAACCTATTTTTCTTTTTCTTTCCTCCTTTTAGTTTTTCAAGACAGGATTTCTCTGTGAAGACCTGGCTGGCCTCAAACTCACAGAGATCCGCCCACCTCTGCCTCAAGTGTTGGGACTAAAGGCGTGAGTCCCCACTGCCTGGCTCTAACCTGCTTTCATAAATGTTTCTTTAGAAGGGTAGGGTAGTATTTATTAAGTTTGTTAAGTGTGAATTGTTAATTTTTCTTTTATGGTTTCATATGGTATCATATATAATAACTTACTGTCTAATCCACAACTGTAAAGCCATCTGCTAGCAATCCTCTTACATTAAGTCTGACCCATTTTGCACTGTTTTTGTATATGGTGTATAATTTGTGTTTGTCCCATCCTTTTCAAGAGGGAGTTGGTTTCTTTTTTCTTTTTTCTCTCTTGCCTTTCTTTTCTAATATGACTGTTCAGTTGTTTCGTCATTTGGTGAAAGTACTTTTTTCTCCATGGAATATCTGAGTATCTTTGGAATGTGTCTGTTCCCTAAAGTGATTAATGTTACATTGGTGTATATATCTGTGCTTACACAAATACTTTACTATTTGGGTTACTATAACTTGACTATGCTTTGTTCTTTTTAAAAATTATCTTTCGCCGGGCGTGGTAGCGCACGCCTGTAATCCCAGCACTTGGGAGGCAGAGGCAGGCGGATTTCTGAGTTTGAGGCCAGCCTGGTCTACAGAGTGAGTTCCAGGACAGCCAGGACTACACAGAGAAACCCTGTCTCGAAAAAAACAAAAACAAAAACAAACAAACAAAAAATTATCTTTCTATAATGGCCTTTTGTTTTTTCCATTAAATTTTATATTGACTTGATGAGAAATGGCTTCCCTTTTAAGTTTGTACTCAACTCAGTTACTCCCAGGAGATATTGCCAGTGACTGGTATGACCTGAGCCCTAGTCTAGCCCTTCCTAATCTTTGCAACAGAGGGGGATGTCAGCTTGGGATCTCGGGCGAGCCCTGCTGACTTGCTAGGATTTATGGCATGACTTTGTTTTCATTGTGTTTATTTTTAACTTGCCATCTACTTATGTCCATGGAGTGGGTTTTCATTCGTAATTTTGCCGTACAGGCAGGCCGTCTGCCGCCACGCACCTCGGGTGGGATGTTCTGTGGGCCGTGACTAGAGGACACAGCAGCGCCAGCTCGGGCGCAGTCGGAGTCAAACATTTCAGTCATCCCGAGTTCTCTGCTTCTGCAGTCAACTCCTTTCCCACAAACCCTTGCTAACTTTTAATCTATTTCCTTCCCCTTTGCCTGTAGTTTTGTCTCTTTCAGAATACTATATAAGTTAAAAAAAAATACATGTTCCTTTTGAATATGACATTCTTCACATAGAATAATATAGTCAAAATTCACCCGAATTTGTCTGCAGCAAACACTTTGCTCCTTTCTGTTACTCAGTAGCATTTCTTTAAATGAATGTGCTTCAATTCCCATCTGCTAATTGAAGGATATTTGTGCTTCTAATTTTTGGCAATTATGAATAAAGCCACTGCACGTCAGTATGAGTTTCTGTGAGAACAAAAGTTCTCATTTCTAAGTGAGACTGATTTCTGGTCAGCTGGTAAGTGTGGCTCCTGTTTGACTGAATTGGAGCCTCTGCAAACTTACCCGTGGCTCTGCGCTGTACGCTTATACATCGCACATTTCTTCTTAAAGTTAATTTTTTAAGTGAAATGATTTTTTAAAAGGTTAAATAACAGCTCAGGTAGTTTGTCTTGAGTTTAGACTATTCTCCTGACCCCCCTCCCCTTTTTCCTTTCCTTCCCCTCTTTTCATCCCTCCCACACTCTTTTCCTTTCTTCTTCTCTTTATTTTGAGATAGGGTTTTTTGCAGCCCAGGCTGGCCTTGAACTTACTATGTAGCTAAGGCTGACCCTCTGTTTCCCTCTCCAGGTACTGGGATCGATGGTTCATGCCCCACAGTTAAGTTAATTCTGTGCTAGGGATTGAACCCTGGGCTTCACGCTTGCTAGGCAAGTGTTCTACCAGCTAAGCTTCATCTCCAGTCCAGCCCCAGTGTTTTCCTAGGTCATCTTGTTTATTTACTTCTTCAAGAAAGCTTATTAAGTCAGATCCTTCTGTAATATATTCAGGAGAAATAAAGGGTACACAAATTCCTTTTAATCACATGCATTTTTTATCCTTAGACTTATTTAACTATGATTTTCAGATTATATTCTGTATTACTTTAAATTCTGTAAGGCAGGAGCTGCTTCTGTCTTCTTTAGTGGTGCAACCCTAGGACCTGACCTGGTCTGCAGTACATTCTAGGCACAGAGTAAATGCTGGTTGATTTGGATTGTGCTCCAGCCCTCATGGCCATGCTTCCTGGGACAGCGTGATGAACGGCACCCTGGTTTCTGATTTCTCTCTTGGGTCTTTGCTGCAAATAGGTCAGCATAAAGAGCTGTTTGTTTTGACCCAATCTCTGCCCTGGTTGACTGAGCTTTTCCAACTGTTGTATCACTGCACGTTCACGTTGCGCAGCTTTTCAGAAATGATTTTGTTTTCTCGGGGTTTTCATTTAATTTTTCCTCTGGAGTGGAAATGAAGGTCTGAGGACACTGACTGTGACCTTGAGTTGGAATTGGGCTGCAAGAGCAGCTCGCCTGCTTTTGTTCTGCACATGGTCAGGAATGCGCAGCTGGCACTTCCTGCCGCAGAGCAGAGCGGAGAAGAGGCCTCTCTCCTGATTTGCCTGCTTCCCTGGCTAAGCAGCTGCCTAGGGGCACAGAAATGACAGTCAGCTGACCAGCCTGTGTTCCATGGAAAAAGTACCATTGAACATCATTAGCTCTGAGGCCACTGTTTTTTCCTCTTTTAAAAAAAAAATCCACTTTTAAAACAGAATTTAAGTATAGTTTTGTGCTGTTTCTGGATATTTTGGGTTTGTTTTGGCAGCTCCAAGCATTGAGTGTGAGGCCTCATGCATGCTCGGCAGGCTCCTCCCCAGCTTCCCTGTGTTCACTGTGCTGGGGATGGAGCCCAGAGCCTTATCCGAAGTCCAAAGAGAACACTGTCAACTGGGTTGACTCTTCAAATCGTTTGTTGGTTTTTTTGGTTTTTTTTTTCTCTTTTCCCTTTTGTGTCCCTGCTGTTTAATCAGCGTTTGATCAGCTTTTATTCATTGCAGGAAAACTGGAAAGTGCAGAGAATGCAGATGAGTGAACAAAAAGGACCTGTACTCTAACTACTTAAAGGTGTACGCTACTTTGAAATGACCAGTTTTCTCAGTGCTTACTTACTTACTCATTTAGACTCAGTATGTCGCCAAAATGGCCTTGAACAATCTAATCATTCTGCCTCTACCTCCCAATTCTGCTGGTATTTTAGGTGTGTGTGTGTGTGTGTGTGTGTGTGTGTGTATGTGTGTGTGTGTAGGTGTGTAGGTCAGATGTCTTCCTCAATTGGTCTCTACTTTATTTTATTTGTTTGCTTGTTTTTGGGTTTTTGAGACAAAGGTTCTCTGTATAACCCTGGGATTGAAGTTGTGCACCACTACTGCCTGGCTCCTAAGTATATTTTTAAAAATTAATTTATTTTATATGTTTGACTGTTTTACCTGAACGTGAAACACATGATGCCTGGTGCCTGGTGAGTCCAGAAGAGGACATTAGATCTCCTGGAATTGGAGCTACAATGGTTATGAGTTGCCATGTGGGCCCTGGGACTCAAACCTGGGTCTCCTGGAAGAACAGCCAGTGCTCTTAACTGCTAACCCATTTCTTCAGCATCCTAAGTACATTTTTTATGTCTTGTTAAATCACTACTTCACCCATGATGCCGTCCCTGAACCCATTTTTCTCTGAAATATTTGAAGGCACTGACTTCATTTGTCCCTAGAATGCCTAGGGTAGAGCAGGCTATTAATAATGTTTTACAGTTACATTTATTTATGTGTATGTATGTGCATGCATGCATATACATAGCACAGCTGGAGGTCAGAAGACAGCTGTGGGAGTCAGTTCTCTCCTTCCACCATGTAGGTCCCAGAAATTGAACTTAGATTGTCAGGGGTGATGCCTGATACCTTTATCCACAGGGCCATCTTACAGGCTTACACATTTTTTTAATGAATAAATCAATAAAATTGTAATGAAAGTAAGCATTGAAATGTAAAACACTGGGCTGGAGAGATGGCTCAGCGGTTACAAACACTTACTGCTCTTCCAAAGGTCCTGAGTTCAAATCCCAGCAACCACATGGTGGCTCACAACCATCTGTAACAAGATCTCACTCCCTTTTCTGGAGTGTCTAAAGACAGATACAGTGTACTTCCATATAATAGATAGATAGATAGATAGATAGATAGATAGATAGATGGAATGTAGAACACATAATTAGTAGTACAAATGGGCAGTTCCCATTCTAGTTAGTCCGTCTTTCCTGCAGACTACTTGGAGGGATAAGTAGCATCTCATACTTTGTACTTTTAACAATTCTCACATAATTATTTTATTTGACTTTTCATAAAGAGTCTATGATTGTGTCTCCACTTTTTTTTTTTTTTTTTTTGGTTTTTCGAGACAGGGTTTCTCTGTGTAGCTCTGGCTGTCCTGGAACTCACTCTGTAGACCAGGCTGGCCTCAAACTCAGAAATCCGCCTGCCTCTGCCTCCCAAGTGCTGGGATTATAGGCATGCACCACCACTGCCCGGCTCCACTTTTTAATATTATGGATTTATTACCATATTTGTATGGAAAGTCTTTCATGGCTGCAAACCTGTGACAAGGCATGTTCTTCTCACTTGCTAACTGAAGAAGCCGACACACAGAAACAGGGCTGGATTGACCTGGGGGTCAGGCAGGGAGTAAGGGCAGGGCTGGGTTTCAGTCTAGGACCATCAGGTTTTTGTTCCAATTTCCGTCACACTAAGTGTCCTTCTGTAGAGGTCCATCCGTAGAGACCATTTGATGAAACTGGGGTGTAGAAAATCAGGGGTTCTATTGTCATTATTAGTATTTCATTCTCTTTAATTTGATGAACTTTTTGGTGAGATGAATACAATATTAATACCATACTTTCTGCTTAGATGTTAGTTTACTCTACCAGCACATAGGACCCTCAGTGTACTCACAGAGGCTCGGATTGCAGTCTTATTTCTACATGAAGCTCCGAGGGAGAGTGTCTCACCCAGCAAAGCACATGTTGCGGATAAGTGGGAGACTCCAAACCCACTGCTCTGTTCCTGGAGAACGTGACCTACAGACGCTGATAGAGTGAGCACACACTTGACAGGAGTGGTTTCCAGCCGAGGTGACTGCAGTTCATTCTGTCCCGCTGGAGGGGTCCTCGTGACGTTCAGTGGATACAGGCAGGAATACATAGACCAGTGCCCACAGTGCCTGGTCTGGAATGTTACTAGTGCTGGCCTTGAAAGAAACTTCCAGAGCTGTTAGGTATGTCCCTTATTTCTCCAGAGAAAGTAGGTGACCAAGGCTTGCCTCCAAAACACCTAAGTGCTGGGCTGGGTTCTTTCAGAGCTGGCTCTTTTTTAGTAGCAGCAAATAGGTATTATTAGCAGGTTAGACTCAGGGCATTGTCTCAGGCAGGTGTGACTGGGGACATAGAAAGGCACTGAGCACAATGTGTCCCCTCAGTTGAGAGACGTACTGAGGAGATAAAGGTGAGCATCTTCACGGAGTAATGGTCGTCTCACCGATGACCCTGGTTGACGTGATGCTGCTGGCTTGAGTGCACACTCTGAACAGCGAACTCTTCTTCTGCAGTTATGCGATGCCCACCAAAACCATAGAAGTGATGCGGCTACCAGACCAGGGCAACAAAATGGTCCTAGACTCAGTCCTTACCAACCATGAGCGAGTGGTTCAGGTAAGCACTCGGGGTCCCCAAGTGCTTTTGCTCCTCTGGTTCCCTCCCGCCATCTTTTTCTCCATCCACTCTTCTTCTCTTACTGTTGTCTTCCTTCCCCTAAATCAGTGGTTCTCAGCCTTCCTAATGCTGTGACTCTTTAATGCAGGCCCTCATGTTGTGATAACCCCCAACCAGAAAGTTATCTTCATAATTATTTCAAAATTGTAAATTTGCTATTGTTATGAACCGTAATGTAAATCTCTGTGTTTTCCAGTGGTCTTAGGTGACCTCATGAAAGGGTTGTTTGACACCCCGCAGAGGAGTCTAGACTCACAGGTTGAGACCCTTTCCCTTAAATGATGTCTGCATTCCAGAGCTGGGCTCTTGACTCCTCCACCTCTCCTGATATGAAATCACATCCATTCCCCAAGCTTCCTTGTATACCAATAACCCTAGGTGTATACACACACACCCACACATACACACATACACACTTGTGTGCGTCCAGTTGTCTGGAGGACTTTGTTGGATCCTCCACAATATACTCCCTGACCTCACTGCAGAGAAAACTGATTTTTCAGGGAACAACTTCCCTTTGTCTGTAATCCTTTGAGCCCAGTGCTTGATCCTTCTTTGTCTTTCTTCATTGACCAAATTCCTTACCTTCTTCCAATTAAAAGTCTTTGAGATCCATATTTTTCACTTTATACTCATCCCAATGTGACCATTTACTTTTTCTTGCTTTCTTTAGCTGAAAGAAAACACACACACACACACACACACACACACACACACACACACAAATGACAAGTATCTGCAGAAGTGAGTTTTCTCCTTCTTGTAATCAAAGTCAGCTTGTGCAGGAAGCGCTTTTGTCCACTGAGCCATCGCAGCAGCCAGACGATTGTCATTTTAAATAAAGTGATAAATAACTTCACTGGTACAATATGGCCCCAAATTTCAGCGTGTAGAACAACGAAGTGGCTAGCAGAGAAATGAAGGGACTTTGAATATAACATAACATGAGCTGACAGGATTGCGACCATTACTAGTCAGTTACAGAGCGTTTTCATTACCTCGGAGATGGATCCTGTGTCAGCCAGCAGTTGTTCCTCTTTCCAAACTCTCCCTAGCCCCTTGCAACCTTGAATCGACTTTCTTTCTCTGGATTTATTGTGTTTTATGTTAGCAGAATTGTGTAGTTTGTGGCCCTTTAATAAAGCATGGTATGATAACATGCTTGGAATCTGAGCAGGGGATTGCTGTGAATGTGAGGCCAGCTGGGCTCTGTCCACTGAGATCCTACCTAAATAAACTAAAGTTCCACATTCAAATGCCTTGTTTGTCTGGCTTCACTTGGTGTGTTTTTGAGGTTTGTTCATATTGTAGCATGATTGGCACCTCATTAATTTTTATGGCCAAGTAATATTTCATTGTGTGGAAATTTATTTACAGTTCCATTGTATTCTACTTTTTAGTCCACCGAAGAATCTTCTTAGCAAGGTAGTAAGAAGTGTAGACAGAGGAACACCTGAATCTAAATAAGCTAATTTTAAGAAGACTAAAGTACTTTGAAATTTTGTCTTTAGCTCATAATTTGCTTATAATGTATCCCACCCAGGTAGTAGCTCTGACTTCTATAGCTCTCATGTCACTGTGCGTCCCCTCCTGCTGTTCCTTGTCCGTCCCTTTCTCGCCAACCTCAGAATTTGTCTGGACTTTCTAATGCAGTTATGTGACTCACATTTAACTTGCTGCTACTCCCTCAGCCCTGAAAACTGCCCGTGCTTCTGTCTGATTCTCCCAGTTTAATCCCGTTTCCCTTCAAGGGTAATCCAGGCATTACCCATGCTTGAAGCTTCTTTGACCTTCCCTGACTGAGTTAAGTGGATATTTCTCTTGACGGTCCTCACAGTGCCCTTCGTGCCTTTGTACCACACATCTGACTCACCTCCAGTTCTCAATACAAGGCTGACACTAGTGTTGCAGGATATTTGATCACACTCTGAATCCCCAGATTGTGTTTCTTTAATCCCTCCGGCTGGAATACAGACATGCCCTTAGTACACACCTTTAATCCCAAACAAGGAAGGTAACGTTAGTTTGTAGAAGGAAGCACCATGATTGAAAGTGATGGCTAATTGAGGGGCAGACAAAGTGACAAATCAGAGAAAGATTTGACAGGATAGGATGTGCCGACTCTCAGGAGAACAGAGAGGAAAGGAAGGCTGCTTTCCTTTCCAGTGCAGAGAAAAAGAAAGGAGGGAGCTTGAGAGAGAGAGAGAGAGAGAGAGAGAGAGAGAGAGAGAGAGAGAATGAATAAGCTAGACACAGGTGAAGGCAGGAGGAGCAGAGCATGAGAAGGAGCCAGAAGATTAGATCATAACAGAGGCTAGAAGCTTCCAGGACTAGGCCTAGGTTAGCAGACTGAGGCAGTAAGCCTTGGAGACAACAATTACATCAGCTGAATAAAAGTTACACTGATGCACCAGCACCTGACCAGTGTGGTAAACCTGAATTGCATCAGAAAATCAGTATTGTTCTGGTTGTGACATCTGCTGCCTACAGGAACATTGGCCATGACTGTCCCGACAAACAGACACCTTCACAAAAAGCAAGAGAAACCCTGCTGCGGAGACTGGGCTCAGAAGCCAGCTCTCCCCCACTGGAGTTGCAGGGGAGCCCAGGCCCTGCTTGCCAGTTCCCTGGCCTTCAGCATGCTCTCAGACATCTCTCTTCATTTGCAGATCAGCGGTCTGAGTGCTACATTTGCAGAGATTTTCTTGGAAATACTCCAAAGCAATCTTCCAGAAGGAGTCAAATTGTCAGTGAGAGAGGTAAGTACCAGTGTGGGAAGAGGCCCCCTGGTGGGGGAGTAGGTACCAATGTGGGAAGGGGCCCCTGGTGGCCTGCTTATGCTCAAAATGAGGATAAAGACATCTGTACTGCTTAAGTTTTAAAACAACAGAGAAATGTGTTTCAGCCTAGCTACTATCAAGAGAGTTGTGCAACTCGGTGGTGGGGTGACCTTTTACTCCGAGGCCTCAGAGGTGTCGTGTACCATAGGAGCTGGCCTCCATCACAGAACTGTGACGTGAGCCATGACCTCCAGATTCTCTCCCTTCAGGATAGCTGTAAAGCAGAAACATGGTTTAAGATTATAAATGGTGCCGGGCAGTGGTGGTGCACACCTTTAATCCCAGCACTTGGGAGGCAAAGGCAGGCGGATTTCTGAGTTCGAGGCCAGCCTGGTCTACAGAGTGAGTTCCAGGATAGCCAGGGCTACACAGAAAAACCCTGTCTTGAAGAAACAAACAAACAAAAAAGATTATAAATGATCTAATGCATCAGAGCATGAGTTCCTTAGGTGATGCCTTACTTTTAGAGAGACATTTTGTAGACTGCCAAGGTGTGATTGTAGCTCCATTGAATGTATCTGGTGAAGAATGAGAAACCAACCTACAGAAATTAACAACATTAGGCTAAATACTGGATGTCAGTCAGGCCTGGTTGCCATGGCAACCCTTCTTAGGATACAGTTTCCCATTAGGTCATGTTAACCAGGTGTCATTGCCTCATCCAGCTCCCCTTGTTCTGTCCCTGCTCATGTGGTAGTTATTTCAGTTTCACAGAGATCTGTGGGTAGGGTAAAAATGTGCTGGTCATACTAAAAATACAACATGTAATCCCAGCGCTCAGCAGGCAGAAGTAGTCAGACTGAGGTTAGTTCCCAGGACCACATGGTGGAAGGAGAGAACTGACTCCCAAATGTTCCCATGTAGGTGCATGTGTGTACATGCACAACAAAAATACAAGCAATTAAAAAAAAAAACACAAACCAAATTTCTAGACCTTATGGCTCAGTGGTAGTGTTTACCTCATATGTGGAAGGCCCTGGCTACCACCGTGATTAAAAACCAAAACTAGCCGGGCATGGTGGCGCACGCCTGTAATCCCAGCACTTGGGAGGCAGAAGCAGGCGGATTTCTGAGTTCAAGGACAGCCAGGACTACACAGAGAAACCCTGTCTCAAAAAACCAAAAAACAAAACAAAACAAAAAAACCAAAACTAATCAGAAAACTTCCGTTGTGATATATCTAGCATCCTGACAGGAGTTGCTTACATATCTGTCTTGTCTCAGCACACTAAGAGGAAGTGTGCTTCAGCCTTTATTCCTGGTACCCGAATCAAGTCTGTATCAGGCCGCATGCTACAGGGGCTGACTACGAATGACCCACTGAGGAGCTGCCCCGTGGGCCCTTTTTGAATGTACATGCGTGTGGTTAACAAAAGCTCTGTGGTGACTGCCTTTTGTTTCCCTTGTCCCAGCACACTGAGGAAGACTTCAAGGGAAGGTTCAAAGCTCGGCCCGAACTGGAAGAGTTGTTGGCCAAGTTGAACTAAAAGTCCTGCAAACCCTTCATGTGATTGTTGGTCTCCAGGAGCTCCTGCTGCAACCCCAGAGTCAAGGAGGAGCATGAGTGCTGGTGCTGGGAACGCCTCCTAGCGTCTGTGACAGCTACTGCTTCCCTTACCAAAACCAGGGCGCTCTCCGCCTAATAAACGTCTGCTGTTGCCACTCTGTGTGTGTGTGTGTGTGTGTGTGTGTGTGTGTGTGTGTGTGTGTCAGTATCAGTTATCTCGTGAGGTATCCTGAGGAATTCTGTTTCTCCTTGTCTGAGCATGTTCTCACTCTGCCATACTTTTCTAGTTAGAGTGAATTAAGTATCTAAAACAGTCTGGTGTAAACTGAGACACAGCCTTGGAACTTGCTATATAGATGAGGGTAGCCTCAAACTCATAGAGATCCACCTGCTTCCTTTCTCCAGTTTTCATCCTCCAAATGCTGGTTGTATATCATTGTGCCCAGTATGACCACACCTCTTAAAGTAATACTACAGCATGGAGTTTTATAATGAAGGAATTGCAAAAAAAAGTGAACTCTGTAGTATTCTATTTTCTGTTGCTATAATGAAGTTCCTGAGTCTCAGTTCTATATAAAGAAAAAGGGTTTGACCAGTTGTGAAAGTATATACCTGTATTCTCAGCACTTGGGAGGTAGAGGAGGATTAGGAGTTCAGGGTCATCCACAGGGTACATAGTGAGTTCTAGGCCAACTTGGGTCACTTGACATACATACATGCACATATACATAAAAGATGCTTGCTAAGTGTAATGACATGTATCATCCCAGCACCCAGGAGTCTGAAGCAGGGGGATTTCAAATTCAAAAAATTGATCTCGGTCAGGGGTGAGCAAACTATAAATCAAATCCTATCTTTGCCTATTTTTATTTTATTATTTATTTATTTATTTATTTATTTATTTATTTATTTTGAGACAGGGTTTCTCAGTGTACCCCTGGCTGTCCTAGAACTCACTCTGTTGACCAGGCTGGCCCTGAACTCAGATATCTATCTGCTTCCTGAGTGCTGGGATTAAAGGCATGCACCACTTTTATGGTAACATTTACACACCACAGATCTAGCAATTGTCGGACTGGAAAGGTGGCTCAGTGGGTATGAATGCTTGCTGCCAAGCCTGATAACCTTAGTTTGGTTCCTGGGACTCATATGGGAGAAAGAGCCAATTTCTGAAATTGTCTGTTGACCTCTGAATGCCACACACACTTACAAAATAAAGTGTAATAGTATAAGTTAGCCATTGTTTAAATGCACATTTCAGTACCCTGTGGTTGATTCACACTCCTGCGTAACTACCATTTCTTGTCTGGTTCAGTTTCTGGTTGGTCTGTAAAGTGCTGCTGGAACAGCTGCGATCGTGTTACTGTTGCCTCCCCCACTCTGGTGCTGCAGTCCAGGAGCTAAGTGAGTAGTTACATCAGCACTGGCTGTCCTGCCCTCTGTAACCTATGCCACATCTTTGGCTACGTCCTTGTTTCTGATGCTGCCCATCAGTGTGTGAGTCAGGGTTTCTGAGCACTGATCCGCAGACCGGCCTGAAATAGGAATGAAGGCTTCACCTTCCCATCTTGTCGTTTCTCAGACGCTGCCGCTGGGTTGCTTCTCCGAGAAGTTTGAATCTAGGTGACCCTGGTGTGCTTGCTTCTGAGCATCCGTGGCTACATGTAGACTAGCTGCTTATTGAGCTAGACCTTGTACAAGGTACACAGTCTCTCCGGGCATGGATGTGTCGCAAAAGCAGAAGCATTTTGTCAGTTCCGGCCAACCAAGGCTACATGACAAGACTCTTACCTCAAAACAGAACAAGACCAAGACTAAAAACACCACTCAAAGTATCAGTTTGGTCTGGGTGGTGGTGGCGCACGCCTGTAATCCCAGCACTTGGGAGGCAAAGGCAGGTGGATTTCTGAGTTCGAGGCCAGCCTGGTCTACAAAGTGAGTTCCAGGACAGCCAGGACTACACAGAGAAACCCTGTCTCGAAAAACTAAAAAAAAAAAAAAAAAAAAAAAATCAGTTTTGGGGGAAAAAAACAACTGAATTCAAATACCATGGTCAACAGGTCAGGATTTCCCATGTGAACTCTGCCGTGGATAATTATAGGCAGAATTTCTCAAGTGAAGAGTGATATTCTGGATGTAGAACTGCTCATTACTGAGTTTCTATGAGGGAAAGTAAAATAATAGTATCTGGCCAATGAGTGTAAGGTTAGGGGTATATAACAATGTGAAGATTCACAGGTAAATAGCTATGCACATGTGCATACGCACACATATGCACATACGAACACATGCTCTGTTCTGCTCCCATAGCACATGGGTAGTGGGCAGTGTCACATGCACCCCTTTAAGAACTTGGAAGAATCGTCTGGTTACCCAGACTTCCTCTTGATCAGTATGTGGAAGCAGGACGTGGGATTTCATTCCCTGACAACACACTGCGGCTGAAGTACTTAGGAGCCAGTCAGCCCGCCAGCCTGCCCACGCGACTGAGCAATGGCAGGCTAAGGCCCTGGCTAACATGCTTTGCCCAAGGTCGCAGGCCATCTCCTCCAGAGTGTCAGCCCGCGTCTGTCCTGTTTCCCAGTCTGAGTCTTCCTTCCCATCACTGCTGAGGGGTGAGTCAGGCTTAAGAAGGAAGCAACTGGATTCTGTCACTTTGGAGCACTTGTGGCACTGACCTAGTTTAGATGTATCCTCCCCCTAGAATCAAAAGGCTTCTGTTACTCTGCTCTGAGAAACGGGATGGCTCTTAACGTTTGCTCTGCCTGGTAAGAGGGGCAGGAGATAGTCTGATCCTCGAGGCTGCAGAGCAGCCATTAGCTTCACTGGACTCTGCAGAGTGAGGACGGAGGAGAAACGGACTCTCAGGATCACATAATGAAACCAAACGGAGCGCACATCTAGTTCCAGGTTGAAACATCTGCCCCTTCCTCCTTGAGACAACCTTTAGAAGGGAGAAGCAGATAACCCTTGTGCCCAGCCTTCTATACTCCTTTGAGACCTCTTGTGAGTTGTTTGTCTTGGCAAGCTATTGTAATTTCACACAACTTGTTTTCTGGTTGGTATGGTGGGATCATCACTTTTGAGGGGAGTTGGTAGCTGGTGATTCACTCAAAGCTTGCAAGAGCTCGGGGTTATATTTCCTTCCCCTCTAGCCAGTGCCGGCTCCAGGCCACCGCCTCTGATCCCATGCACATTCCTAGAATTTTTAAAAATGGATCTTTATGTAGCTCAGTAACCTCTAAGGAGAGGACGCCTGAGTCGGAGGGGCAGTTTCCCTCGGAAAGGCTCAGCCTTTTCCTCTGCCTGGGGGTGTCTTACTCTTCCACTCAGGATGCCTGGGAACGAGCCAGCCGTGGATTCTGAAATGGTATATTTTAGTCACAGAAAAAAAGAAATGAACATATGTAGTTTGGCCATCCGGGAACTGCAGCAGTACTGAGCCTCTGGTCTCCCATTTCTAGGACTAGTGGATTTAAGGAAGGAATGATGTCCCGGTACACATTGGGCATATTTGAGTTAGACCTGCTGGACCCTGTAGGCAGACGGCCAGGGACTCCTGCTTGTTTCTTCCGTGCTTAGATTTCTTTGTGCAGTTTTCTTTCCAGATGCCTATATCACTCTGACCGACAGACTCTGGGGGGATTCACTTGGCTACTGCGCTCCCCTGTAATAACTCATTCTCAGACTTTTTAGCTCATTTCTTGGACTTTCCTCTGAAGATAGTGCCCAGATTAAAAAAGAATGGAATCTTTAGAATAGTAGTTGCTAAGCGGGAGAAGATGGTTCCCTACTTCCCCGCAGCCTTAAGGCCTGGCTGGAGCAGAGCAGGGAGCCCTGGCTTTCTCTGCAGAGGAGATGTGTACAATTTCAGTTTGGACTCACTCCAGTTCTCTTTGGGTTTCTAAAGTCAGCAGCTCAAGGATGCAGTCTGGCCACTTCACTGAAGGTGGACAGGAGGGAAGATGACCTTACTCATCTAGCAAAATGCTTGACAGGCATCTTTATACCAAGCACAAGGCCAAGTCCCCAGACAAGGACCTTGCAGGGAGGAGCTAACGCATGAGTCTCCCATAAGCCTCTTGAAGAGGCCACCCAGCTAAAAGGCCCTGTAACCAGAGTTTTAGGGAAAGGTTCCCCAGCTCCAGCAGCTCCAGCAGGCTATCCCTGACAGCCCACCCCAGTGAGACAATTAGACTAAGGGCCGTGAAAAGGCAGGGGTGCTTGAGTACAGTGGGAAGAGGAACCAGTTTGACTCTGGGGACTGACAGACTTTAGGTCAAATAAAAGAATTGGGGCATAACTAAGCAGACCTGCTCACAGTGTGGTCCTTGATCTTTGTCTCAGTTCTAGTTCTGTAAAGTGGCCCGAAAAAGTCTTGGGGCTAGAGAGGTGGCTCGGTAGTTAAAGGCGTTTATTGCTTTTGCAGAGGATCTGGCTTTAGTTCCCTGCACCCACATTGTGCCTCAGACGTAAGCAACGCCAGTTCCAGGGCATCTGATGTTCTCGTCTGGCTGTGGTAGGCACCAGGCCCACACATGCAGGCAAAACTCTCATGCATTTAAAATATTAATTGTTTTTTAAAAAAAATGTTGCTTGAGTGGATATACTGTTTTTGGTTTTTGTTTTATTTTTCAAAAGATTTATTTTCTTGGAAGGCAGAGGCAGGCGGATTTCTGAGTTCGAGGCCAGCCTGGTCTACAGAGTGAGTTCCAGGACAGCCAGGGCTACACAGAGAAACCCTGTCTTGGAAAAAAAATTATTTTATTTACATGAGTACACTGTAGCTGTCTTCAGACACATCAGTGTATCAGAACCCATTACAGATGGTTGTGAGCCACCATGTGGTTGCTGGGAATTGAACTCAGGACCTCTGGAAGAGCAGTCAGTGCGCTTAACTGCTGAGCCATCTCTCCAGCACTTGTTTTGTTTTTCAAGTCAGGGTTTCTCTGTGTAGCCCTGGCTGTCCTAGAATTGCTCTGTAGACCAGGTTAGCCTCAAACTCAGAGATCCTCCTGCCTCTGCCTCCCAAGTGCTGGGATCAGAGGTATACACCAGCACTGCCCCCACTCAGCAACACGCTGATATTGATATATGATCTCATTTATTTGGGTTTGTTAAGACAGAAATCAGCCAGGCGGTGGTGGTGCATGCCTGTAATCCCAGCACTCTGGGAGACAGAGGCAGGTGGATTTCTGAGTTCAAGGCCAGCCTGGTCTATAGAGTGAGTTCCAGGACAGCTGGGGCTATACAGAGAAACTCTGTCTCAAAAAAACCAAAAATTCAAAAACAAAAACAAACAAACAAACAAAACAGAAATCACTCTATACCCCAGGCTGACCTACAACTCAAGTATGTAACTCAAGAAGGCCTCAAACTCCTGGCAGTTGTCTTGCCTCAGCTGTCTTTAAGTGCTGGGATCATGGGTGCTGGGATTACTTCTGCTCCTAGGTTTAGCCTCACCTCACCGTTTTGGAAATTACTCTTAACTGTGTATGTGTGTGCCCTGTCCTGTCAAGCTTTGGTATTCTTAGAATCCAAGGGGACTGAATTTGGTGGCAAGTTTAAGACTATGAATATGCCTGTGTCTTCAGCCTTGCAGGGAGTGAGGTGGGTTAGGTAGCTCTGTGAATGGTTCACATGCTGATGCAGTCTCTCAGGAGACAGACACAAAATGGAGGTGGAGATGCCAGGCTTTCATGTCCTGCTTTTAGTTATCTTGAGGTTGAAACGAAGAATCAATGCTTTTTTAAGAAAAAAAAAAAAAAAGGCAGCTTCTAAGTTCCTGTTACAGTCTCTGTTCATGTATGGCTTCACTCCTGTCTGCAGGATGACCCACAGCTGCTACAGGTAGGTATAGATCTTAGGGATGGGTGTTGACCACTTTTTAAATTCACCTTAGCTTTGGAAAGCAGAGTTATAGGCAGAACATACCAAGCCCAATCCAGATCACCATGAGAGACTCTCATCAGTTAAGTTCCTTTTCTTTTTGTAAACGGCTGACAGGCAATATTTTCAATATTGCTGTGGTTATTAGCTGTGTTAAGCACCTTATTGGACACTGGATACTTCCACAAGAACACTGACCAGAGAGCAGCCCAAGCTTTAGAGAAAACTAGGTATAGAGTTCATCCTCAACCTGACCTTTGTTTTCTCTGAGGTAGAGTGGTGTGAGGGTTAGCTGAGAGAACAGAAGTCAGGGCATCATGCACGCACGGTGATGAGGTCAGTCAGTAAACAGAAGTCAGGGCATCGTGCACGCACGGTGATGAGGTCAGTCAGCAAACAGAAGTCAGGGCATTGTGCACGCACGGTGATGAGGTCAGTCAGCAAACAGAAGTCAGGGCATCGTGCACGCACGGTGATGAGGTCAGTCAGCGAACAGAAGTCAGGGCATCGTGCACGCACGGTGATGAGGTCAGTCAGTGAACAGAAGTCAGGGCATCGTGCACGCACGGTGATGAGGTCAGTCAGTGAACAGAAGTCAGGGCATCGTGCACGCACGGTGATGAGGTCAGTCACTGTGTCTAACCTCCCTACCAGTATTAATCCACTTTCAGAAATCTGAAGAGAAGTCCTTCACTGAATAGTTTTAAGGCCTGTGAGGGTGTGTGTCCATATTCTGTGTATGTGGTATGTATGTGAGACTGTGTGCGCATGCATGTGGAGGTGAGAGGTTGGTGTCCAGAGTCTTCCTCAGTCGCTCTCCACCTTATATCTTGAGACAGGGTCTCTCCTGAACCTACACCTTTCTGATTCAGCTGACTGGCTAGCCACTGAGCTCCAGGGATCCTCCTGTCTCTGCCCCCAGAGCTGGGGTCACCAGTGTGCCTGTGCCCCTGCTTTTCCACAGCTGGGGCTCTGAACTCAGGTCCTCCTGCGTCTGTGGCAAGCGCTTTGCTGAGCGAGCCCTATCCCCAAGCAACAATATGTGCATTTTCACAAAGAGAAAGCAGGTTTAAAATCCCCACAAACCTTCTCAGCAGCACAACATGACTGTCATCACTAGGGTTTGGTGACAGGGGACCACAGGGTTGAGAACACAGACGATGGACCTGAACTCACTCTATACTCATCGCCTGAGCTAAGAACCCAGAACCTGCCAGCCATCCGCACTCAGTGAATGGCAGGAATTTTGTCACGTGTTGTGCTTATCCCATTTCATTTCTTTCCCCCATTTTCAGTGCTGGAGATTGAACCCAGGACATCCTAGATGTCTGACAAACCCTTTACCATTAAACTAAACTATACCCTTTGTCACCTACATCTAGTTTTTTTAGGAGAACTAGAAAAGAGAAAATATACCCATTCTAGTGAAGAAACAGGTGAGTATAGGAAAAGTCCTGTTCACCCAAATATGGGTTGTGTCCCACTCGGTGCTGGCTAGATAAGTGTCTGAAGGCCCATGGCTAAAGGCTGGCTTCCCCAGACTGGCATTATCGGGATGTGGCAGAAGCTTTAGGAGATACATCTTTGTGGGATGTCTTTGGGTCAATGCCCCTTGGAAGGGGCTGTGGAATTCTGGACCCTTTGCTCTTTCCCAGCCCTGAGGCAAACTGCTGCCCCTGCCGTATGCTCCTTACATCACGCGGTTACAGTGATGTAAGCTGACACCTCACTGTTAGAGCTCTGAACGTCACTCCCTCCACTTAGGCAGCAGGAAAGCCATTCCATTTACTAAGAATGTCCTTTCCACTGATATCATCATGTGGCTTTGTCCATGGCCTATTATTTTTACAAAAGCTAATAAGATGATTCCTATAGATGAGGGTGCTATTTAATGATATTTCTACTTAAATGAATAAAAATAGAAATCTTATTTTCAATTTTTATGTATACATTTTAGATGGGGTCTCACCATGTAGCCCTTGCTAGCCTAGAACTCACTATGTGGACCAGGCTAGCCTCAAATTGTGTCATAGAGACCCCACATCTATGCCTCCTGAGTTCTTGAGAGTAAAGGCGTGTACCACATATCCAGCTATTTATTTACGTATTTATTTTTGCAGTGCCGGTGATTGTGTCTTTGTGCCTGACAGGTTAACACTCAACCCCTGAGCTACATCCTAACATTGATGTTGAAAGTTGATCTTTCCCCAGGCTTTAGCTAAGTGGTACAGTCTCTGTGATGCTGTGCGTGGCAGTGAATCCTAGCTCCGTCAGTCACTGTGATAGAGGATGAACAACTGACTCTGTGGTGTGCTGTGCTGATAAACTATGCTATTGAGCAGGTTGGGTGAATTGAACATTTTGCTTGCTTGCTCTGTGAGATAATCTTCACTCTGTAGCCCAACCTAACCTTGAACCCAGGAATGCAGTCCTACTGCCTCAGCCTCCCAAGTGCTGGGATTACAGAGCTGGCCAGCACTCCCCTCTGGTGGTGCTGGAGAGCAAACGGAGGGTTCTACCCGTGCCAGGCTGTGCCCTTCCACTGAGCCACACCCTGGCCTTTTGTTATTATTTATCATCTTAAAACAAGATCTTGCTGTTTCTCCGGCTGGCATCTAATCTGGACTCTCCTCTCTCATGCCCAGATGTTTCTCCAAATGCATTTTTTTAAATGCCAAAGCGCAATAACTGTAGTTGTAAAGGGCTTCATTGAGATGCTCCCATGTCTGCCTATGCTTCGCTTCAGTTTCATCTCTCTCTCATTCTCCTGCTCTGCTCCTCACCCAAGGTGGTGTCCCTTCCCCTCATGGTACAGTGGCTACTTGAATGCATTTCCACTCCTCCTGGAAGTTTAATGGGACATAGCCCCACTGGAAATCATGTAGACACATTCCTGTTACAGATTTGAATACATAAGCAACCGAGGTCCTTACTGGAGGAATTTACACTGTGACCATGCCGCAGGACACAGAAGCACATGCATCTCTTAACATGTATTCAGTAGAGAATCTCTTATGGAATGGGTTTATATATTTCAATTTTTTACCTCTGGGTGTCTGAGAACTCACAGTACTGCTCAGATTGGCCCCAGTCCCCGGCTTCTGTCTTCCCGAGTGCTGGACTATAGGCGTGAGTCATTATATTCAGATCTTTATATTTATTTATAGAGCTTACCAAATTGTCCTCCCAAAACTTAGTGATCTCATCACAGAGAAGAACGTCTGTCCGATCTCTATCAATACTGGTCACTTTACTTGCCAGCAGGATCAGCTAACATTTTGTTTTAAAGCCTGTTTTACTGATTGTTTGTAATATAGTATATATTTCCATTTTCCTAGGACATTGAGCATATTCGTTCTTTTTTATTGTTAATAATCTCACTTTATAGTCCAGGCCAGGCTGTAACTTACTACATAGTTCATTCTGGCCTTAAACTTATGGCTGAGCCTCCTACCCCAGCCCCCGAAATGCTTGTAGGTAGATAAGAGCCTGCACACCCAGCCAGTGTTCACTTTCTAGTTGCTTTTTCTTATTGATTTTGATGTATTTTTCATTTGCTCCAGATGGCAACTCTTCCTATGTTACAAATAAGTTAATATGTACTTTTGTTTTGTTTTGTTTTTTGTTTTTTTCGAGACAGGGTTTCTCTGTGTAGCCCTGGCTGTCCTGGAACTCACTCTGTAGACCAGGCTGGCCTCGAACTCAGAAATCCGCCTGCCTCTGCCTCCCAAGTCTGGGATTAAAGGCGTGTGCCACCACTGCCTGGCTGTACTTCATTTTTAAAAGTTCCACTCAACTGACTCCCTTTCCACCTTCGGGATCTTTTATTTACTATTTATTTTTGAAGATAGGGTGTCACTATATAGCTATTGCTGTCCTGGAACTCATATGTAGCCTAGGCTGATCTCAAACTCTCCGAGATCCGCCTGCCTCTGCCTCAAGTGCTGGGATTACAGCCATGCTGCCACACAGTGCCCATCTTCAGGATGCTTCTGGTGCTCTAAGCTGGAATGGACCATCAGAGACGCTCGACTATCTAGTCACTTGTCTTCAGCTTGAGATATGACCTGACTGTTCCCTAAACTTCTCATGCCCTCTTTATGTCCTTTCCCTCTTCCCTAAAATTTCAGCACACAAGGTAGATTTTTGGGTCTACCAAATTTCAGACTTGCACTGCTCACATACAGATGCCTGAAAACTTTCTGTTAATAACGATTAAAAAAAAAAAAAAAAAAAAAAAAAAGCAGCCTAAGGTTCTATAGTAGATCACCTTCCAACCCTCTTCCCATTCCCAAATGACTTCCAAGAACAGAGATAAGTTGGTAGTTTCACTGAATAAATATGAGAAGCAGACCAGATGTGGTGGCATGTGCCCTTAATCCCAGCACTCAGAAGGCAGAGGTAGGCAGATCTCTGTGAGTTCAATGCCAACCTGGTCTACAAAGTAAGTACCAGGGCAGCCAGAACTACAAAAATAAACCCTGACTCAAAAGGGGGGGGGCAGTGTAGCAGCTGTTGCCATTATAAGCAGGACGCTGCACCCCTAGAGAAGGTACGATCAGCACTGCCAAACTGCTGACAGGTAGGAACATAAGCTCTATGTTGATGGTGGCTCCATTTTCCAAAGGTCAAAGTCTGTATTTTAATGTTAAACATACTTCCAAAATGTCAGGTAAGCTTTGTGTTGATTAGGCAAGGGGCAGACTATGAAAAGAAAATGTTTCCCTGACAGGTGTGGTGGCACACCTGTAATCTCAGTATTTGGGGGTGGAGGCAGGAGGATCATGAGTTTAAGGTCATCTTTAGCTATATAGTAAGTCTAAGGTCAGCCTGGGCTACACAGATTCTGTCTTTTAAAAAGACAAAAACAGCGTTTCCCTATTAGCTCCCTCCCACCCCATTACACTGAAGAAGTGAGGAATGATAGAGGCGCTTATGTCACTGTGGAAACTGAGTTCACTCCTTTGAGTGGTGCTTTATTTTCACACCAGTCTCTCACCAACAGGAAGGTCGCATTGCTCTTCAAATTGCATATTGCCAACACAATGCCTTAGAAACACTTTCTGTTGTTAAATTTGTGATTGAAGAATGAAGGCCTGCTTGGGCAACCCGTTTATGTTTAGTTGTGTATGTACTTATGAAGTACTTGGCACACAGGCTCCAAGAGGCAGGGTGGATGGAGTGTTGCTGTAAACACAAATCTTGGTAGAACAAGAAAGGTGAGGATATCTGTGTTCTGACCGTGACAGCTCATGGTGACAGTGGGGTGCAACCTCATGGTGTCTGGCTGTCAATCCTAGTCCCAAAGACTGTCCCCAGATTTTACAACTCCTGGTGCACACTTCTATTGCTTCGGGTTTCTTCTCCCCGGGTCTCTGTCAGGCACTGGTGTGATGGTGTACGGTCTCAGTGTTGAGCACTGGCTTGCTCTTTCCTCCTTTGCAGCTCCTCCCGCCGTCTTGCCTGCTGTGCACTCATGCAGTCCCTGAAAGCCTGCACTTGCGGCTGGCACTGGCGCCAGTCCTGGTGCTGGGCCATGCATTCTTGCACCGCAAAGTGGGAGGCAGCACAGCCAGAGCGGGCGATCAGCTGGTCCAGTGGGTCTTCTTCCTCATCATCCTTCTTCACCGGGCGGGTCCAGTTATGGCCTTGTGGGACTGAGGTTGACATCTTGAGGAACCTAGAATATCAACAGACAAGGTTAAAGTACAGATATGAATACACATTTCTTCCTGTTCATAAACAGTGACGGCTAAACTGCACTGTACGGCCTACTTATATGCTGTCTCCCTTAGAGACTAAGCTCTTTAATGTCAGATGTTAGGCCTGATTCCGCATAGGTGCCCCCAACATGAGGCCTGACAGAGAAAGAGCCTGCATATGGTTTGATGAACTGAGATAAAAGTATCCAAGTTCAATGGCGTCTGCTAGTGGAATGCAAGTTGAATGACATACCATCTTTTTGGAGAAGCCATTTCTGATCTACTTCAAAACAAAACAAACAAACAAAAACTCAAGCAAAGAAACAGCCTTTCTTCTTCTCTTTAGAAGAGTAAAGTTGAATACTTGGAAGAAACCCCGAGTACACGCACGCATGCACATCTGCACGCAGGTCTGACTGGGGGGCGGGGATCTGAGGAGCTTAGTGTAGCTGTAGCACAAATCACACAGAGGCAGAGGCAAAAGATAGGTCTGTGGGGTATGAGGCTGTTTAGTCAGCAACATCCGAATGTGAGGTGTATTTGCCCAGACTGTTTCCCAAAGATCATGTTTCAGAACCCCTCAGAATGCAGCAAGGGGGAACTTAGGAAAAGTTCCAATAATTTGAACCTTTGCAAAAAGTTTATAACAGTGGGGTGTAAAGGAGCTAAAAGGAACTAAGTGCATCTTTTCTGTCTTACTCATTAACAGGTGGTTACTGTGCTGTGTGCTGGCTACTATGTTAAGAGTATACAAACAAGACCAGGCTAGAGACAATTCCTGCCCTCATGAAGTTTACAATCCAGGCAAGTAGTCAGGCAGTTTACAACAGTATGTACAGACAGCTGGAAACACAGAGGCAGGACCAATCTGTCAAGACTTTCTGGAGGAACTGACTTCCAGGATGAAACTCAAGGATGAGTGAGTGAGCCAGACAGGCAAAACTATTTCTGGCTAGAGTCAGACGCATGAGAGGAACCACAAGTCTGGTGACTGGGCTGAAAATGTAGTTTGGTGGTAGAACAAATGTCCAACGTGGAAAAGTAAATTGAATTTGATCCTCAGCCTCACAACACTTCGGTAACTGGAGAAACCAGGAGAGCAGGAAATGAAAACTGGCAGAAATAAGTAAATGATTGATCAGCAAAGCTTTGCAGAACGTGTTAGGAGTTTAAGACTATTATCATGAGGACAAGGGGTAGGTCACAAGACGATTTAAGCACTTCTCTATACAAACCTCACCTGTATGGAGGCACAATTAAAGGGGGAATGGCATTGAAACAGACATTGGAGACCTGTCTTACTAGGTGGGGCCGTCAAAAAGTCTCTCTCTCTCTCTCTCTCTCTCTCTCTCTCTTTCTCTCTCTCTCTCTCTCTCTCACACACACACACACACACACACACACTAAAAACAGCTTTAGAATTCACTAGGTAGACTCAGTAAATAGTACTGCAGTCCAATACATGTTGTCCTCGGTATTCCTTGAATGAAATGAGTTCGACCCATGCTTTGAGATAAGGGCAGGCTAGATGGCTCACAACTTGGCCAGACCTTCTAGTAAGGCATGACAAGGAAGGGGAAGTGGAGAAATTCAGGCATCCAAGTCCCCTGAAGCACCTCTCCCAGTTTCAGGAGCACTCCCGCGGTCCCCACGGTGCATCCGATGTAGGGATGTGTGCGCAGTGCTCACCGCAGGTGCACAAGCGCGTGCGAGCGCGTTCCGCCCCAGACGCCGGGTCCCAGGCTGTAACTTCTCCCCCTCCTCTCTCCGCAGGAAGCGGAGCCAGCGGGAGCGCGCACCCGGAAGAACAGAGCCGTCGGCAATTCTCGTTGGTGGATTCTCCGTGTAGAGCCCGCCTTCAGCCCTACTCTTCCGGGAGAGGCTAAAGAGCGGACCAATGGGGACGGGATCACTGGAAAGGCACCTCTGATAGTTCTGAGAGACTGTGTGCACACCCTCTGGGGTCTCCAGGCCACCTGAGAGGGACGGAGGGGGCGAATAGCCATTCTGCCTCTTCATCAGCGAGAGCAATGACTGGCCCCCATGTCCGAAGTGGGTTACCGCATGGGTTGCCAAGTAAGCTGAGGGGCCCAGGATCCGGAAAAGGAATTTCAAACCCGATGGACATTAATTTTCATTCCCAAGTAAAACAAACATGTATGTGCAGTGTCACCCTTGTCATCACTCGGATCTATTTGCTAGCCCTAATTGCTGCTGTGAAAAAGAGAGACATTGTCCATTTATTTTTTAAATTACATTTGTGTGTTTATATGTGGCGTCGAGGTACGCTTGTGGAGAGCAGAGAGCAGCAGGAATTGATTCTGTCCTAACCATGGGGGTCCCAGAGCTCAGATTGTCTGGTCGCTGGCAACTTACGGCTCACAGGGCCCAAGGGGCTGCTCTTCCCCACTGTCACTGACAGTGCACACCAACTTGATGGATCCTTTTCTTATCATCTTTCAGGGCTTCAGGATGAAAAGTGAGTTATTTCACCTAGCCATATCCAGACAACTCTTATCCTCTTTTACCTCTAAATAGCATTCCTTACCATTCCTGACCAAGGAATTCACACACACACCAATCAACCTTCCGCCAGACAGTGGTGGCGCACGCCTTTAATCCCAGCACTTGGAAGGCACAGGCAGGCAGATTTCTGAGTTTGAGGCCAGCCTGGTCTACAGACTGAGTTCCAGGACAACCAGGGCTACACAGAGAAACCCTGTCTCAAAAAAACCAAAACAAACAAACAAACAAACCTTCCTAAATTCTATGAGAAAGGCTCGTTTTATTGATTATCTGTCATTTCACATACCACTGTTATGTTTTGTATCTATTTTTGGTTTTGTTTTGGGTATTTTTTTGTATTTTGGGGGATAGGGCCTCACTATGTAGTAGTAGCTACAGTGTGTAGTAGCTAGCCTTGAATTTATGTAGTTCAGGCTGGCCTTAGGCTTGTGCCTTTCCTGCCTTAGCAACCGAGTGTTGCAATGACAACCATGCCCAACCTTGAAGCAGGTTAATTCTTTACTGCGATAGGTGAAGATCATCAGACATATTTATGATAAATACACATGGATCATCAGACACATGCACTTATTATTATTATTATTATTTTGTTTTTTTGATTTGGTTTTTTCAAGAGAGGGTTTCTATGTATAGCCCTGGCTGTTCTGGAACTCACTCTGTAGACCAGGCTGTCCTCGAACTCAGAAATCTGCCTGCCTCTGCATCCCAGAGTGCTGGGATTACAGACGTCCGCCACCACTGCCCGGCGACACATGCACTTATAATATATATGTGTTTATCTTATATATTTATGTTTGGTGATCTTCACCTATCATCAGAGAAGGTGAATTCTATTTCCTAACCAGTAAACAAGATAAAATTACTTTAGCAACTTTCTCTATATATAAAAAAGTTCACCTCTAAAACTTTTTTTTTGAAACAGGATTTCTCTGTGTAGCCCTGGCTATCCTGGAACTTGATCTACAGACTAGACTGAACTCAGTCTCAGAGATCTTCCTTCCACTGTCTCCCAAGTGCTGGGATTACAGGTGTGTGCCACCACAGCCCGGGGTTGTGTTTTGATTTGTAGTCAGTCTTTCGACGTATTCCCTCCTAAATTCAATTTGCTTTTCCCAATTTCAACTGACTTCCAATATAGGTATGTGTTTTGTGTGTGTGTGTGTGTGTTGTTCCTGTGGGTCAATTACATAAGTGTATCATCTGTATAGATGCCTAAATTGGCTCTTCAAAGAGATAAATATGAAATTTATGTATTTGTTATTTTGAGACATGGCCTCACTATGTAGCCCTGGCAGGCCTGAAATGTGTTAGGTCAGGCTGGCCTTAATTCATAAAAACAATTACCTCCAAAGTGCTGGGATCAAAACTGTACAGCAGCTTACCCAGCAAGTGTTTATTTTTGAACATTCTTTTGTGCTGTGCAGGAAACCATCTTTATTTGGCAGCCTGTTTGCCAAGGAATTGATCTGGATAGGGCCCAGAGCTTACAGCTCTAGAAGATTTACTGTGAATAACATGAACAAGGCAAGCTGTATGTCCTGTAAACGGCGCGGCGTTGAGAACTGGTCCTGGCCATGTAGCTCCTTCAGACAGCTGCACTATCCCGATGCTCTCTTCGGATTCATTTGTAGCTGTGCCTTTGATGGTAACGGATGGCCACGCCTGCTTCCGCGGTGCTGAGGATCCATCACTGGGCTTCAGGTAAGCACGCTGCGTCTGGTCTGCTCAGCACCACTCAGGTTTGTTTGTTGGTTGGTTTAAATTGCAGATAAGTTAAAAGGAAAGTTCAAAAGCAGGCGGTTGTCTCTTCCCCGATCACGCCTCTCATTCATTAACTGCTCTCCAGGGTTTGTCATCGCCCAGCTAAGCTCTGCGCACGAGCACAGCCATTTTTTTTTGTTGTTGTTGTTATTTGCATCAAGGATCCTGATGCTTCTCTAATGGCCTGTGCCATTACCACTCAAACCTGCCTCATTAATCATGCCCCTGGCTCTGCTTCTGAGCGATTCTGCACAACAGACTTGGTGAAGACAGAGCTCAGGTCCTTTGTTGTTTTAGTTCTGTCAGATGGCAGAGACGTCGTCTTTGAATTCTGCAGTCAGGTGAGTTGGTCAGCCATGCTATGAAGGCTGCAGGATTCTGTGATGCAACCACACAGCCACCCAGCATGCGCCACTGATTTCGTCTCCTCCTCCTGCCCTCAGCTCCTCTTCAGCCTGTATTTACCTTTGCTTTTTATTGTCCAGGCATGAACCAGCATACCCAGTCTTATATTTACTTCTAAATGAAATTGAACTTCCATTTATTTACACTAGCTATTGTTGCAAGCTACGCCTGCGAGTCTGAATTTTCATAGACACATTAAATTCAAAGACAGGTGACTCAGTGTGGAAAGCCTGATGAACTGAGGTCAGGTTGTTCTCTGGCACCCACACTGAGTTGTGGCATGTGCCTGCATTCAAGAGCACACACAATTTTATTTTTCCCTTTTTTGGTTTTTCAAGACCATTTCTCTGCGTAGCCCTGCCTGTGATGGAACTTGATGGTCAGTTTTCAAGCAGGCTGGCCTCAAACTCAGCAGATCTGCCTCCCAAGTGTTGGAATTAAAGGCACGTGCCACTGCCCTCAGCTTCAGTGCTTAGTTTGCTGTGGGTGGGTTCAGTGTTTGCAGGAGAATGTTCCATTTCCTGCCTGCCGGGAGCCGCTTTGCTGTTTGACTTTGCTCTGTGGTCTGTTAAACTGTAGACCCATCCTTATGCAGAAGTTTATCTCCTAGGAAATAACCTGAAGCTCCACTGGCTTTTCTCTCCATTCCTGTACTCACACCGCCCTTCTGGGTAGTCACTGTTTTGCTGACTTCCGCAGCTTTTCTTTAACCTTCCACAGCAGCACGAATGACATCAGAATGCAGGTCAGCCTCTGTCTCCCTCCATAGTTTGCTTGTGAATTAAAGGCTGGTTTGTGAGTCAGGGAGCCAGCATCAAGCACCGCTTCTTGAAATCTGTCCCATAATTTGCCCCAAAGCTCTTCTGAAGGCCCAGACCCCAAGCACCGGTGGGCACTTCCTGCACCCCTGCTGGCACCACTCAGTCACCGGCCAGGAGACTTCCCAGATCCAGGTCAGCCAAGCGGCAGCCAGCAATGTGGTTTGTGACATGGTTCGAGGCAAAACCTTGCTTAACAAGGGTTGCTGACAGCCAGGTAAGAGTTTGTTGGCTAAGAACATGCCATTCGAGGTGCTGTTGTTGTTGTTGTTGTTGTTGTTTTAGGATTTATTTCTTTTATGTATGTGAGTACACTGTAACTGTCTTCAGAAAAGGGTATGAGATTACAGATGGTTGTGAGCCACCATGCAGTTGTTGGGACTTGAACTCAGGACCTCTGAAAGAGTGGTCAGTGCTCTTAACCGCTGAGCCATCTCTCTAGCCCTGTCTGAATATTTTTTAAAGACGGTTTTTAATTTTTATTTATTTATTTTTAATCTGGATTTGTCTGTATACCACAAATGTGCCTGGTGCCTGCAGAGGGGATTGGATCTCCTGGGACTGGAGTTACAGACAGCTGTCAGCTGCCCTGCCGTGCTGGGAATTTAATCCATATTCCTTTGGAAGAATAGCTAGTGTTCTTAATCACTAAGCCATCTCTCCAGCCCCTGAAGAGATATCTTAATTGTCTTTTAAAAAGATGACCTGTCATAAAGCTATATTGATTTTTAGGAAACATTTTTTTTCTAATGAAATGTGAGAGCCTGTCTGTTGGATATAAAGACATTCCAGAAAATCTTGATTATTGAAGACATTGCCATTGTCCTTCAGAATTCCCAGAGATCTTGAGGTCCAACTGCAGAAGGCATAGCAGGCGAAGGGCCCTCGGGTTCGTGTGACTCCCTGGCGGCTCACAGGAAGCACAGCTTGGGGGCCGTCTGTTGTTAGTCTCTATGGTAGGAGTTGATATTAGTATTGTATGGGTTAGAATAAGAGATGCTGGGTTGAATGAAACCCTGGAGAAGGGTTTTCTGGCCTCATGTTAATATTTTTAGAAACATTTTAGTACATTTATTTGTCTGCATATGAGTGTCAGTGCACATGTGGAGGTCAGAGGGCAGCTTGTAGGCATTGGCTCTGCCCTTCCACCCTGTGGGGTCTGAGGACCTTCAATTGCGGAGCCATCTTCCTATTCCTAGCCCCAGTTGTGTGTGTGTGTGTGTGTGTGTGTGTGTGTGTGTAGTTTGTCTTTACCCCTGTGTTGCAGGTGGTTGGGTTGGGTGCTAAGTTTTCTCATACTTCTTCCTGCACTTCCGTTACTTTCACTGAGAGTATTAATATCTTATTTTCTTCAAGAAATTAATGCTCCCGTCTTCCGGCTGTATCCTGTTGTTGGTCTGTCTTCTATGGGGACTCACTCCATAATTAAAAGGATAATGGCATGCCATTGGTAAGAAATTACATTGCATCCCTCTCCACTAAAAGGAGCCGAAGGGGAGTGGTGGCTCTGTGGGCTGGAGGAGGGCAGCGGCACTGAGAGCAGGGCTTCCTGCAGCTGAGCGTTTTCATTAATTGCATCTGACTTGCCTCCTGGTGCTTTCTTCTCTTCCTCTCTGTGTAGACAAGCGGTCATATTTCATGTCCAAAGGAAATGCAGCTTCAGAGTTTTGGGCACCACATGCTTTTCCCGGGATCCGTACAAACAGCTTAAGCTACTGTAATAAAGGAAAAGTATAATGCTGTGCTCGTCTTTCCCCCCTCCTGCTTGTCTAGTGCCTTAAACACATGCATAATTAACGCGTGTTTTCACTGTAGGCTGGCCCAGCTAGCCAGTGTGTGGTGTTTGGTAGTGAGGTACTCAAGTCCAGAGAGTGTCTGCAAATTCCTCATCAGGAACCTCGAGGATAATACGAGTTTCCTTAAATATGGGGATGTTTAAAAGATTTATTGTTTTATTCTATGTCTGAGTGTTTTGTTTTCATGTTTGTATGTACCATGTCTGGTGCCCACAGAGGCCAGAAGAGTCCATTATCACCCCTGAAACTGGACGTACAGATGATTGTGAGTCACCATGTGGGAGCTGAACACAGGCCCTCTGCAAGAGCCTCAAGTGCTCTTTAAGAAGGAGCCATCTCTGCAGCTCCTTAAAATTATCATAATATAGTGGCATCATAAAGGACACTTCATAATGTGCTACTGGTCGTATGTTCCTGCCTTGTCCCCTAAATTCTACATTTTGAGGAATAATTTTAGAAACTTATGTAATTAAGCCCCCGCAGTCCCACCCCAGAAGAGGGCACTGGGTCTTCTGGAGCTGAAATTACAGACATCTGTGAGGTCCCCAACTGGCCTTCAGTAAAACAGCAAGTGTTTTTTGTTTTTTTGTTTGTTTTTTTGAGACAGGATTTCTCTGTGTAGTCCTGGCTGTCCTGGAACTCACTCTGTAGACCAGGCTGGCCTCGAACTCAGAAATCCGCCTGCCTCTGCCTCCCAAGTGCTGGGATTAAAGGCGTGCGCCACCACCGCCTGTCTACAGCAAGTGTTCTTAACCAATGAGCCACCTCTGTAGTCCCAGAGTCCCACTTTTTGAAACGAAAGAATACTAGACCTCCTTTGAGCTGTGACTTCTTGTCCCAGGTTGCCCTATGGGAGACTCAGCTTTGCACATGCTGTTCAGTCCGGTGTGGTGTTATCACTTCCAGACCCCCGATCCCTTAGAAAAGAGGTGCTAGTAAAGAGGGCTGACCCGCCGGGCAGTGAGGACACACTCCTGTCAGGGGTCCTCCTACCACAACCAATGGGTCCTGGGCGGGTCCTCACAGAGCCAGCACCGAATCCCTGAGCCAGCTCCAGCTCTCCAGCGGCTGTTTTATTTAATTTAATTTTTTTTTTTTTTTTTGAGACAGGCTCTCTCTGTGCAGCCCTTCCCAATAGATCAGGCTACCCTCAAACTTAGAACCACTTGCCTCTGCCTCCGAAGTTTTGGAATCGGCGCTTGGGTTAGAGACATGCACCACCATTGCCTGGCTCCATGCTCTTTTAAAAACAGAATAATGCCAAGCAATTTTTATGTCTTTTGAACTGTATAAATATTAACTTATCAGTACAAAAGCAAAATGAATTCACATTTGGCCATCCTGTCATTTGTTTCAACAAACATAGAAACAAATAAGAACTAGTAGGAGCAAAGCACTATGGGAACCTGAGATCTCAGTACCAACGTTGAGGTATCAACTTAAAGATGTTATCAAATTAAAGACAAAACAGGAAACAAGATGAGGGTGACATTGGCCTGACCTACTCAGCAAGTGACGGTCTGTGAGTTCCTACTCCAGGGCTTACTTATATGTAGCTTTAAGATGTATGTGTGGTGTCCGATTCCCTGGAGCTGCTGTTACAGGCAAGTGTGAGCCGCCGCTAATTGTGAGCGACGGGACTCAAACTCAGGTCCTCTTCAAGAACAGCAGGTGTTCTTCACTACTGGGTCGGCTTTCCGGAACCACACTGCTCTGCTTTCTAGAGTCTCTAGAGTTGATGCCCTGGGTGTGACTGCTCCCTGATTCTCTGTTGTTTTGTCCATCTTGTCTGCTGTGAAGCAAAGCAGCTCAGTTTTCGGCAGTTTCCTGGCTCTCCAGTGCCCCCTTGTGACAGCCAGTGAGAAGTGCCTGGATCTCTCACTGCATACTAAAGTTCTCGCTATGGATAAAGGCTTCTTTGGGGAGCGCTTCCTTTTCTGCACATGTCTTTTTGTGTAAATACATTTTGTATTCTATTTTTAAATTATTTCAATCATGCATAAAAATTTAGAAGAACCATACAAAATGTGGTGTGCACCCGGAATCGCAGCTGTTGGAGCATAGAGGCAGGGGCTAAGCAACCTGGTCTCATCTCACAGCAAGGTCCAGTGAGTCCATAAAAGGACATCTCAGTGAGTAAGGGAGCAAGCTTGGTGATATGGCTTGATCCTTAGAGCTCGGTGGCATTCAGAGAGAAGCCATCTCTGCGTGTTGTATACAGAGAGGGGCGGGGGGGGGGCGGGGGGAGAGAGAGAGAGAGAGAGAGAGAGAGAGATATGGGAAGATGGTTCAATGGGTAACAATGGGTAAGTGCTTGCCCCACAAGTGTGAGGTATTGAGTTCAGATTGCCAGCACCATGTAAACGGCTGAGCGTGACAGCGCGTTCCTGGGAGCTCGTTACTGGAAGGTAGAGACAAGAGAATCTTTGGGGCTTGCTGGTCGACTAGTCTAGCCAGTCCATGATCTGGGTTCAGTGAGAGACCTTGCCTCAAAACAAGATGGAGAGCAAAGGAGAAAGATACCCAACATTGACTTCTGGCCTTTAAATGCACTTACAACAGTATAGGGACTTAAGCGCTTGCGCGCGCGCGCAGACACACACACACACACACACACACACACACACACCAGTACAGAAGAGTCCTGTCTGCTCCTGTCCAGATCTCCCAGTCATTAGCTGTTTATTGTTTCCTTTATTCTTCTGTATACACCGTTTGTATGTGCTGTATGGTTTTCCTGGCCCGTTTTAGTGTAATACATAAACACTCCATCCTGTCACTCTAAAAGCATCCAGGATGCTTTTACTAAAGCGAAGGCCATTCTCCTGCCTCATCACTGTGTAGCTAAGAGAACAAGGCAATCATCATTGTTTCTGTCCTGTTACCCAGTCAGCAGGGTGCATTCTGTTGTCCTAGCAACGCTTTTCCTAGCCACCCTGTCCTCTGTGGCCAAGGATCTAATCCAGGAGTACATGTTACATTATTTTATTTTTTCTTTGAAGGTGTTTCCCAGTTTTTCCTTGTCTTTCATGAGTCTGATGTGTTTGGAATCCAATTTGAGTTATGCTCTTTGGTTTGGGTTTGTCTGATATTTCCTCATGATTAGATTTAGGTTTCACATTTGGGCAAGAATAACACAGAAGCAATTTTTATATCCTTACAGCCTCGTATTGGGAGCCACAGGATGCTGATTACCCTATAACTGATGATACTTATCTGCTCTAACAACATAGGAAGAGACTAGCCCAAGGGAAAAAGCAGCCCTGGGCTCCTAACCAGGCCTCTGTATCTGCGTTGGCAGAGGCCTTTACTATGGAGGCTTTGTGGAGGCCTGGGCTCCTTTGGAAGCCAGACCTGGAGTTTCAAGTATGGCCGGAGCCTGAACCTTGGTGTGAATCTTTATATTGGCCTTTAACTTGGGGTGAGCCTTGTAGGCAAATCAATTGAGCTTACAGTCGTTCCCCTTTGGGGCCTTGGACTTAACCTCAGTAGACTTTGCTAAGGCCTTGATGTCCTCAAGGGTGCACTCATGACTTTGGTCTTGGTTTCTGTGACTTCTTTAGGTCCTGTGATTCTTGGCAAAATGTGTGTTCCTTAGGAGCTTGCTATCTGCCCTCTTAGGCTGCTCGTCTCTGTCCTTGTGGCTGGGAATTTTTGCATGTCTGCTGTACATGTGTGTAAGGGTGTGCTTTCCCATGTATGCACAGCATGTGTGCACAGGTGGAAACCAGAAACTGTAGGTTTCCCAGAGGGCCAGTGAACACCCAGGACCCGCCTGCCTCTGCCTGCCAGCACTGGGGTCACAGAGCCGCCTCACTCTTACGTGGTGCTGGGATTCCTAATTGAGTCCTCATCTGGCCTGTTTGAGGCAGGCTCTTGTGTAGCACAGGCTGGTGTCAAAGTCACTGTGTTGACATCAGGAATGGGCGAGAAGGTCAAGCTCCCATGATGGCAATGCTGATGAAACAGAACAAGCACCTCAGGTCCCTCATAGCCGAGGGACAGGCTCGGGAAAGCCACTGCTCAAGAGCCCTCTCTGTAGCCGAGGGACAGGCTCTGGGGAAGTCAAAGTGTGAAGAGGCAGGTGTGTTGGGAGTGACTAGAGTGAGCCAGCTGTAGTCAGCTGTCAGACATCATGAGACATGTTCATGTACAGTAAAGCTACAAGGAAAGCAGAGGAGGCTGGAGAGCACCGACTGCTCTTCCTTCCGAAGGCCCCGAGTTCAAGTCCCAGCAACCGCATGGTGGCTCACAACCATCCATAAGAAGATCTGACTCCCTCTTCTGGAATGTCTGAAGACAGCTACAGTGTATTTACAAATAATAAATAAATAAATCTTTAAAAAAGAAAAGAAAAGAAAAGCAGAAAGGAGCAAGCAGGCAGGGAGAGAAGCACTTGGGCAGTGCTCTTCCAGCCAGAGATGCACGAGTATTGGTTTGTGCAAATAAGCAGTTTTATAAGGAGGGAAAATAGGGGCTGGAGAGAAGGCTTAGCGGTTAAGATCACTTAACTGCTCTGACAGAAACCCCAGCTTTGGTTCCCAGCACCGCCATGGCCGCTCACAGCTGCCTGTGACTCCAGTTCCAGGGAATCCTATGCCTTCTTCTGATTATTGTGAGCTCCTGCAAAGGTGTGGTGCGCACACATGCACTCAGGACCACAGTCATGAAATACATAAATAGATATAGATCAGACAGACAGACAGACTGGGTATCTGGTTCTCTGGATAAAGTGCCTGCTGTGCTAACATGAGAATCCGAGTCTAGGTCCCCAGCACACACAGAAAGCTGGGCATGGTGTCGCGTGTTTGTAACCGCAGAGCTGAGGTAGTGCAGAAGTGCGGACAGGTGGACCTGTGGAACTGCTTGGCCAGCCAGGCTTGCCAAATTGGTGAGCTTCAGACTCAGTGAGAACCTTGTCTCAAAAATAAAGTGTATGTGTGGCAGATGGCTCAGAGGTAAATTGCACTGGTGGCTGTTCTTCCAGAGGACCTAGGTTCAATTCCTAGCACCCGCTTACATGGCAGCTTGCAACCATCTGAAACTCCAGCTCCAGAGGGCCCGACACTCTCTTCTGGCCCCCAGAGGCACCAGGTATGCACACGATGCACATGCATACATGCAAGCAAAGCATCCATATACATGGGAAATAAAGCAAATAGGGCCAGGTGGTGGCGGCACACACCTTTAGTGCTAGCACTTGGGAGGCAGAGGCAGGCGGATCTCTGAGTTTGAGGCCAGCCTGGTCTACAGAACAAGTTCCAAGACAGCCAGGGCTACACAGAGAAACCCTGTCTTGAAAAAAAAATTAATTAATTAATTAAAAAACACATTTGGGCAATCGGGTGGTGATGGCGTACACCCTTAATCCCAGCACTTGGGAGGCAGAGGCAGGCGGATTTCTGAGTTCAAGGCCAGCCTGGTCTACAGAGTGAGTTCCAGGATAACCAGGGCTACACAGAGAAACCCTGTCTCAAAACAAAAACAAACAAACAAACAAAAAAACACCCCACAGTGGGCAATTGAGGAAGACATCTAGTGTCAATCTCTGCCCTCCAATATGCACATATATGCACTCATACCTGCACATACATAGAAAGAGAGACACAGAGAGAGAACAAGAAGGGAGGAGAGAGAGAGAGAGAGAGAGAGAGAAAGAGAGAGAGAGAGAAGACATTGATATTAATCATATTTATGGCAATTGTACCACTTTTTAAGTTTTTTAAGTTAATATTTTATTCTCATTATGTGTATGTGTGGATTTCTCTGTGTGGCTATGCGCAGGTGAGTACAGTTGACCACAGGAGACAGAAGAGGGTGTCCGATCCCTGGAGCTGGAGTTCCTGGCTGTGGTGAGCTGCCCAGTGCGGGTGCTGGGCTCAGGTCTGGCTCTGTCCTGTGCGAGCACAGCAGCCGCGCTTAACCGCTCTCTAGCAGCTAGTGTAGCCTACTAATGTAGCACACTGCCGGGGAACTGTGGAGGGAATATGAGGACATTTTCATCTTGTTTTGTTGAAAATATAAAACTGTCCTTCAATTTTAAAAATCAAACAGAGCCGGGCAGTGGTGGTGCACACCTTTATTCCCAGCACTTGGGAGGCAGAGGCAGGCAGATCTCTCAGTTTGAGGCCATCCTGGTCTACAGAGTGAGTTCCAGGACACCCAGGGATGAACAGAGAAACCCTGTCTCAGAAAAAACAAAAACCTAAATAAATAATCAGCCAAATAAAATTGTTTTTAGAAAAAAGATACTTATTCCATAGCCAAAGCTGGTCTCACACCACACTCAACTCGTTCTCAGAAAACAAACTTTTTTTTTTTTTTTTGGTTTTTTGAGACAGGGTTTCTCTGTGTAGCCTTGGCTGTCCTGGAACTCACACTGTAGACCAGGCTGGCCTCGAACTCAGAAATCCACCTGCCTCTGCCTCCCAAGTGCTGGGATTAAAGGCATGTGCCACCACCGCCCGGCACAAACAAACACTTTTAAAGGAGACAAGTTCTCATTGTGTAGCTCAGGCTGTCCTGAGACATGGTGAGGAGCCGTATGTTTAGAGGATAAATTTACTGTGTTAAGCTGGTGAAAACAAAATTGTTTTTTAGCTCATATAAGCCATGAGGAAGTTGCCCCTACTGTGATGTACCAGGTGAGCTGGCCTGAGATGGACCACTTCTGGTACAGTTGGGCTATTGTTTAAAAATTGCTGATTGTTGCAAAACATTTCACTGGCTCTGCTATTCATCTGAGGTTTGGGTCAAAAGATGAAACGGGCAAACTGCTAAGCTCTGCTTTGATATGAACCGTGAGCTTGCTTGGATGGCTGAGGCGCCTGCTGCGTGGCCGCGACAGACTCAAGCCTTCCCCACACCCAGATAGGATATGTGTTAATTTGGCTCCCAAAAATTATGACTTTGTGAATCTTTCCTTTATAATCCTTTGGCTAACAATAGCCAGAGTCTTACCTGGCAGTCTTACCCTCTGGTTTGGTCCTGGAGTCTTTTTTTTTTTTTTTTAATTTTTTAAATATAAAGCCTCCACTTTACTAAAACCAAAACAGAGTCAGTGAATCTCTGAACGACCCCAAACCTACACAAACCTACAACAAACTCATTATGTAAATTAGGCTAGCCTCCAGTCTGCAACTGCCTCTGCAGGGATTAAAGATGTTGCACCACAATAACCGGCTTTGTTCTGAATATTTTAAACTAAAGGCGGTTGCTGTACTAAAAAATGAGCAAAAAGGCGCTCGCTCGCAGACTCCAGTTTCTGTGCGGTGTGACCTTTATCGGGATCACGGAACCAGCTATGAGCGACTCAGAGCCATTTGTTCAAGATGAAAAGACTACAATTCCCAGGGTGCCACTCGCGGTTGTCAGGAGCAACCACAGAACGCAGAGGAACAGAGGCTGGAGTCTGAGGAAAAACAGACCCATTGCTACCAGCCATGGGGCTGGATTACTATGCTGTGCTCCAGGTCACTCGCAACTCAGAGGATGCCCAGATCAAGAAGGCGTAAGTGGGCGGGATCCTAGCTTGGCTTGTGCAGAGGCGGCTCCACCCGGAAGCCAGCCAAACAGTTTCCCTACGCAGTTTAGGGTAGGAAATGGGCACCTCTCTTCTATTGTAATGCCGTATCTGGCTTGTGCTGGTCAGGACACAGACTGGAAATTCAGACACACCCTTAGTACATCAGCGAGCTTCCCATGCCCAGTACTCCTGCCCCTTAGTGCTTCTTAGTCATGTCCGAATTCCTAGCTATGAAATGAAGACGAAGGACCATTTGGACCTTATCTTGAGTCTGTAGAGAACCACAGGTGTGTGGACCAGAAATGACCTGGGCATTTTGGCCATCATATGAGTTTTTGTCACTGACTGATCTCCATCTCTGAACACCTCTGTCATGTCTCAGGGACTTTTGTGACATTCTAGATATGGGTGAGATGGTACATGTCCATAATCTCCAAATAGTGAGTCTGTGGTTAGCCTGCACTACACAGCAAGGCCCTGTTTGTTAGAAAAAAAAAGTGTGTGTGTGTGTGTGTGTGTGTGTGTGTGTGTGTGTGTGTTTAGGGGGCATCTAGGACAGAGGTCAGGCAATGTTTCTGAAATTTTTGATCTTTTAAAGTTTTCCTGCAGGGTGATGGTGGTACACACCTTTAATCCCAGCACTTGGGAGGCAGAGGCAGGTGGATCTCTGAGTTCAAGGCCAGCCTGGTCTACAGAGTGAGTTCCAGGACAGCCAGAGCTACACAGAGAAACCCTGTCTCGAACCACCCCCCCAAAAAAAAGTTTTCCTTTGAAAAGTTTTGGGCAAATATTCTTGGAGCACTATGAGAGAAAGCAGTGGCCAGTGGGACTCATCAAAGGAATGGTTATCATGGCAAATAGATTAGGATAGCCTAATAACCAGAAGACCAAGTGTGCTGGCTAGTTTTATGTCAACTTGACATAAACTGTGGTGCATTTTCTTAGTGATTGGTGGGCGAGGGCCCGGCCCATTGTGGGTGGTGCCATCCCTGGGCTAGCGGTCCTGGGTGCTTTAAGAAAGCAGGTTGAGCAAGCCACAGAGGGTCAGCCCGTAAGCAGCACCCTCCGTGGCCTCTGGATCAGCTCCTGCCTCCAGGTTTCCTCCTCGAGGGCCTGCTCTGACTTCCACTGATGATGGAAGATTTGATTTAATTGAAGACGTGTACCATACAATAAACCCCTCAAGCTGCTTTCGGTCATGGTGTTTTAGCACAGCAATAGAAACCCTAAGACAGCAAGTGCAACATACTCAGGCAGTTCCACCTTCCTGAGCCTCAGCTTCTCATCACTTAAAAGAAAGGGGCGGGGCGAGGAGAGAAAGAAAGAAGAGAGGGAGGGAGGGAGGGAGGGAGGGAGAGAGGGAGGAAGGGAGGGAGGGAGGGAGGAAGCGATGGCCTGGCTGGTAAAGTGGCCGCTGTGTAGGCGGAGGATCCACGCTGGATCCCCAGAACCCACATGAAGAAAGCTGTGTTTTCCTTGTAACACTCCAGCTCCGGGGAGGTGAGTTCCTGGGACTGCCCAGACAGTCAGCCTGGCCTACTCGGAGAGTCCCAGATCACTGAGAGACTGGGTTAGTGAATGAGGCGGATGGAGGGACAGGGGAGGTGGCCCTCTGTCCCAGCCCTCTGTAACGGGATCTGTGCCCTCTTCTGCTGTGTCTGAAGACACAGACAGTATATTCACATGCATATAATAAATGATTCTTTAAAAAAAAAAAAAAAGATTTCCAGCTATGCAGTGGGTAGGGGTGGTAGGAATGGAGGTCCTGTTTGGGCTCTGGGTCTCTTGTACCTGTAAGACCTGAGAGAAGACATACAGGGGCGGGGCATAGATGTCGGTGGCTCAGGGAAGTGGGCCGGATGGAACTGGGCGTCAGCTGTGTGGGAGATGAGCTCAGCCTGTGAAATGAGAAGAGACGCTAACAGAAGGCCCGCCGGCTGCCTGCTAGGGCTGGGCAGAGGCAGGAGCCCTGATCAGAACCAGCGGGGGCTGCGTGGGGTCTGACCAGGACAGAGTGACTCAGGCTGGAGATTGTCTTTTGTGTTCCCTGTGGTTCCCTGCAGCGGCAGCTTTCCTTGGTGGAAGGCCTCCCCGCACCCCTTCAAAAGAGGAGGGAATCGAGAGGACAGAAGGGGAGAGCAGGCTTCGGTGCTTCCGTCACAGCCCCCTTCCTACGGGCCCTCTCCAGAGGGCTCAGCTCCCCTAACTGGTCCTGCCAGGTCATGTGCACATCCCCCAGGGTTCAGCACAGTCCCCTGTTCTCACTCGCAGATGTATGGAAGGCCAGCATGCCCCTCCCTCAGCAAGACTCTCCTTTGCATGGTCTCCTTCCTGCGCCTTGGTGAATGATCCCTTTATTAAACTCTACAGACCATCCACTCCATCTCTCCAAGCACCACGCGTCCTCAGATGCTGCAGACGCCCGCCCCAGGGAAGAGTGGTGGGATGGCAGCTATGTCAGGGGGGTAAGAATGAGCCCAGAGGGGGGAGAGCGCACCAGGGCCTGAGGGCACCCGAGGGCCCGTCATGCACCCGAAAAGCCTGTGCCAGACCTGGTCCTCTGCAAAGCAGGCACCATGTGCTCAGTGTATGGCGGGAACTGACTCAGAGAAAAACAGAGGGAGACTGCGGACTGCAGTGTAGACCCCAGACCTGTGACTAGAAAGGGAAGGAGCGTTAGATAGGGGAGCTAACTGTGGCCTGTGGAGGAGTCTTCAAGCCAAGTAGGTAGAGGATGTTGCAGGTTGAATACGAAGTGTTCATGGCTTAGAGGCCCCGTTCCTAGCAGGTGGTGCCAGTGGGGAACAACTGGCTCAGGAGGGTGTGAATATCATCATTAATTTATCAATCAATCAGTTAATTAATGGGTCAATCCCTTGTTTCTCGTTTCTTCCCTTCCCTTTCCCTCCCATCTTGTGTCCCCATTTCCCCTTTTCTCCTCGCCGTTCTTCTTTCTACTCTCTTCTCCCTTTCCTCTCCCACCTCTCTTTCTGTCTGCCCTGCCTGGCTGCCATACAGGTGGGCATCTTGGCTCCTGCCGTGATGCTCGGCCTGAAGGCAATGCCAGCCACCTGCACCTACGCGTGAAAACCATTCACCAAAGGTGTGTTGTCACGGTAACAAGAAGCTGACCGGTTCTGTGTCTCGCAGGGGGACCATTGCCGAATCCCTGCCGTACCTAGGTCTCAGCCGTGGCAGCTAAGGGGACAAACAGCCTTAGGACAGATGCCCAGGGAGCAGCTGTCTGGGCTGTGGGCCAACTGTGCTTTCTACCCCAGGTTCTCTTCTAAAAGACCCAAGCGACACACCCCGCAGCCACTGTCACCTGAGGGCTCTCTCTGGTGCATAGCAAAGCTAGAAAGCAGAGGCAGCCGCAGCCGTGCTCTAGCCTGAGAGCAGGTCAGAGGCAAGGGCTCACTCTCCTCCCCCGTCTAGGTACCGGAAACTTGCCCTGAAGAACCACCCGTTGAAGTCAACTGATCCGACTGCACCAGAGATATTCAAGCAAATAGCAGAAGCCTATGACGTGCTGAGCGACCGTGAGTGGGGGGGTGGGGGGGTGGGGCACCCCTCCATTAAGACCATTCTGGAAGTGTCTAGACTGTTAGGTTTTCTGCAGAGAACTGTAGAGAGTAAGAAACCATCCCCCCTCCCAGCATCTAGACAAACTAAGGACAAACCAGGCCGCTACTAGTCAGGCGGATGGCCTTACTGCTCACCCAGCCAAGGCAGTACAGAAGTGGGCTGAGTTTCTCTGCTTCTAGCTGGCAGAAAGGAGCCTTTCTGGGGCTTGGAGGATGCCGGCTGCCGGGGACAGAGGCTCTGCTGAGGCAGAGCAGACCCTCTGATTTATTTTCCCAGACTATCTCCAGAGACGACAGGAGCAGAGGGCCAAGGAGAAGCTTAGAGCCACCAGACCTCACCCTTTGGAAATCAGTTGTGTAGGACGAGAGTGACTCACTACCCAGCAAAGAACAGCTGCCCAGCCGGCTTCTCTAGGGCATGGTCTTGGGGACTGTGATTGTGGCTACTGCTTACTACAACAGCTAGACTATGGCTTCTCCAGCCCTGACTTTTCAGGATTTTAAAATTTGCAAGTTCAGAATTCTTAGATTCTAAAGTTTTAGAATTTTGCATTTCCCTCCCAAGACTGAGCTAAGTCAAACCCAGGGATGTACCTGACCCTCAGTCTTTCAACTCCTCTCAAAAGCCTACCCCAGGCCGGCTTTTCGCATTGCTTTTCTGGGCTATCCTATAGGATCTATAGGATAGATGAATAGCTCTGAAACTTACACAGTAACTTCGAGTCTCTGCTTCCTAGAGACTTCCAGCCTGCAGGAGACGAGGCTTGTCTTGTCTTTGTTTTTTTTTTTTTAATTTATTTTGGTTTTTCGAGACAGGGTTTCTCTGTGTAGCTCCGGCTGTCCTGGAACTCTGTAGACCAGGCTGGCCTCGAACTCAGAAATCCGAGGCTTGTCTTGTCATTGTCCCTCACCTCCCCCAGCTCTCTCGCTACCTCTGTCTCTCCAGCCACACAAGCCCTGAGCCCTCCTCAAGGTCACTTTTATCCACAGCCGTGAAGCGAGGCATCTACGATAAGTTTGGTGAGGAAGGCCTGAAGGGTGGGATTCCCCTGGAGTTTGGATCCCAGACTCCATGGACAACCGGCTACGTCTTCCATGGCAACCCTGATAAAGTGTTCCACGAGTTTTTTGGGGGAGACAACCCCTTCAGTGGTAAGAATCCACCTCCCTCCTTTCCTTACTGTGAAAGAATACAGCTATAGAAGTATATAGATGCCTCTCTTGTTGGCTAGGTTTGGTTGCTGTTTATTTATTTTGTCTGCTTAATTGTTATTATCATTATTCTTTTTTGTTTTGTTTTTCTTTTTTTGTTTTGTTTTGTTTTGGTTTTTTGTTTGTTGGTTTTTTTTCCAAGACAGGGTTTTTCTGTGTAGTCTGGCTGTCCTGGAACTCACTCTGTAGACCAGGCTGGCCTCAAATTCGGATATCCACCTGCCTCTGCCTCCCAAGTGCTGGGATTATAGGCATGCACCACCACACCCGGCTGTTTTGTTTTTCAAGACAGGGTTTTGCTGTATAGCCCTGGCTGTCCTGGAACTCACTCTGTAGACCAGGCTGGCCTCGAACTCAGAAATCCATTTGCCTCTGCCTCCCAAGTGCTGGGACTAAAGGCGTGCGCCACCACTACCCGGCTTATTATTCTTAAGACAGGTTTTGCACGGCAGGCAATGCTTAGCCAAGGATGACCTTGAACTCCTGATCCTCCCCCCCTGCCTCCCACAGGCTGAAATTATAGGCATGGACTACCACACCCATTTTTCTCTTTTCTCTTCTTCCTTCCTTCCTTCCTTTCTTTCTTTCTTTCTTTCTTTCTTTCTTCCTTCCTTCCTTCCTTCCTTCCTTCCTTCCTTTCTTTTTTCTTTCTTTCTTTCTTTCTTTCTTTCTTTCTTTCTTTCTTTCTTTCTTTCTTCTCTCTCTCTCTCTCTCTCTCTCTTTCTTTCTTTCTTAAATTTTAGACTTGTTTATTTTATGTGTATGACAGTTTTGTCTGTATGTATGTGCACATATGTATGCTTGGTAACCAAGGAGGTCAGAAGACATCAAATCTCCTGGAACTAGAATTAGGGCTAGTTGCAAGTCACCATGTGGGTGTTGGGAACTAAATACGGATTCTCTGCAAGAGCAACAAGTGCTCTTAACCACTGAGCCATCTCAGGCTTGGTCTCACTCTGGAGGGAAGACCAAATTCATTTTGTAGTCTAGCTGGCTTTGAACTCATGGCAATCCTGCTTTAGCCTCCCAAGTACTAGGATTACAGGTGTGAGTCACCACATCAAGCCTGGCTTTATTTCTTTAAGAAGTAAACAGAGGGCTGGAGAGATGGCTCAGTGGTTAAGAGCACCAGCTGCTCTTGCAGAGGACCTGAGTTCAATTCCCAGCCCCCACATGGGGGCTCACAGCCATGCTCTCTTCTGGCATGTGGATAGAGAATTCATTTATATAAAGTGAATAAACCTTCAAGAAAAAAAAAAAAACAGAGATCATGGAGAGAAGAGGGATTGTTTATTTATCTGGGGCAGGGTCTCATTCTTTAGTCCAAGCTAGCCTCAAATTTTCCAGGCTCCCAAGTGCCTCCCAAGTGCTCCCATGTAAACCACTACACCAATATTAAAAGAGGACTAAGTGAAAAATATTCTAATCCTCCACTTCCTTCCCTTTCCTAGATATAGCCACTCACTGTTAACCTCCTCCATGTCCTTCCAGAAATATCTCTCTCTCTCTCTCTCTCTCTCTCTCTCTCTCTCTCTCTCTCTCTCTCTCTCTCTTTTTGGTTTTCAGAGACAGGGTTTCTCTGTGTAGTACTGGCTGTTCCTGAAACTCACTCTGTAGACCAGGCTGGCCTCGAACTCAGAAATCCGCCTGCCTCTGCCTCCCAAGTGCTGGTATTACAGGCGCACGGCACCACACCCGGCCAGAAATCTGTCTTTAAAAATATTGTGTGCTGCTGAGCATTGAAATTTAGGCCTTGTAGAGTTTTGACTAGTGGTTCTCAACCTGTGGGTCATGACCCCTTTGCAAATCTCTATCTTCAAAAATATTTACATTTTGATTCATAACAGGTGGCAAAATTACAGTTATGAAGTAGCAATGAAATGATGTTATAACTGGGAGTCACCACAACATGAGAATGTGTAGCCCTGGCTGTTCTGGAATTCACTCAGTAGACCAGGCTGGCCTTGAACTCAGAAATCTGCCTGCCTCTGCCTCCCAAGTGCTGGGACCAAAGGCGTGCACCACCACCACCTGGCTCTTTCTTTTCTTTCTTTTTTTTTTTTAAAGAGGAACTTCACTTTATCTATTCAGTGTGTATAGCTGAGAGGCTGCCCTCAGGAATTCAGTGCTCCTTCCAGCTCAGGCACTGCCGGGGAAAGTGCCTTTACTTGCTGAGCTCTGACACTGGCCACACATCTAGCAATACAGAATCGTGACAAAGGGCACAGATTTTGTGGCCAAGTCGCACTGGGGTACCGGTCCCAGTTTCATTACTTGCCAGCTATGGTGCTGTGAGTATTGGTTGGCCTCTCTGGGCCATAAAGTAAGGATGAAAGTCACTGAGTGCAGAGCCTGACTCCCGGCAGGCTCTCCCAAAGGTGTAGCTATGTCTCAACTTAACGGCATAGGGCAGGATCAGCATTACCCCATGCCACAGACTACAGAATAGAGTTTTGTAAGAGTTTCACAGTATTACAAGCAGACCTGAAAGGCATTCTCTCTCTCTCTCTCTCTCTCTCTCTCTCTCTCTCTCTCTCTCCCTCTCTCTCTCCCTCCTCTCCCCTCTTTCTTCCTCCCCTCCCTCCCCCACTCCCATCAGTTTAAGGCAAGGCATCAGGTATGGGTAGATGAGGTTGAAGAAAGGAGCTTGGGGCCTGTTGCTGATCACGCACACTTAACCACCAACCAGCCCAAATCCTTCTTTCTTTGAGCGTGTAACTGCAGAGAGCTTGAGAATGGGTGTCTAGGATGGTCCTAGGGAAGGACAGAGAAGGTCAGTTAGGGCCTGGGGAAGGGCAGCGTGGCCTGGCTGTTCTGACCCACTCTGCCTGAATGGAGGAGACTCTGCACTGCCAGGATCTACCATTTAGAGTGATGCCTCAATTTGTTCACGCAGCAGGGACTGCAGCGCCTCACTTTGTGGGAGTCCCAGAGAAGCACTGGGACCTGGCAAGGGCTGGTGACCACCGGTCCGCATCTAAGAGTAGCTTCTTCTTCTTCTTCTTCTTCTTCTTCTTCTTCTTCTTCTTCTTCTTCTTCTTCTTCTTCTTCTTCTTCTTCTTCTTCTTCTTCTGTTTTTTGAGACAGGGTTTCTCTATATAGCTCTGGCTGTCCTGGAACTCACTTGAAGACCAGGCTGGCCTCGAACTTAGAAATCTGCCTGCCTCTGCCTCCCAAGTGCTGGGATTAAAGGCGTGCACCACCACCGCCTGGCTAAGAGTAGCTTCTTAAAGTCAAGTGTGGTAGCTCACAGGTGTAATCCCAGCACTTAGGAGGCAGGGGCAGGAGAATTGCCCTGAATTCAAGGCCCCAAACAAAATGAAACAAAACAGATAGCCCTTTGGTCCCTGGGTCTGAGAGGTGGGAATGCTGTGCTGAACCTTATTCTTGGGGCACTGAAGAGGTTCAAGGGAATACAGGGGTGTGTGTATGTGTGTCAGTGTATGTGTCTATGTGTCTGTGTGTCCATGTGTGTGTCTGTGTGTGAGTATCTGAGTGTATCTGTGTATGTCTGTGCATCTCTGTGTCTGTGTATTTATGTGTGTGTATCTTTCTGTGTGTGTGTGTCTGTGCATCTATATGTGTGTCTCTGTGTCTGTCTTATCTGTGTCTTTGGACATTATTTCTGTTACTCATCCTCCTCTCTCTTTTAGAATTTTTTGATGCAGAAGGAGGTGATATAGATTTGAATTTTGGGGGGCTTCGAGGCCGAGGAGTTCAGAAACAAGACCCTCCAATTGAACGAGACCTCTATTTGTCCCTGGAGGACTTATTCTTTGGCTGCACCAAAAAAATTAAGATCTCTCGAAGGGTGAGTACTGAGCTTTCTCCTCTTAGCAGCACCGTCCACCTCTACAAACCTCCACAGGCCCTCTCCCCCTAACGCGAAAACTTGGTAGCCTTTTTGGATGGATTCATGGGACCTTAGGTCAATTTTAGACTTTAGAATTTAGATTCTGAAATTTAAAATGAATAATAGAAGGAGTAACCCTTCTTTCTGGTACAGAAGTCACCTCTGCAGCTACCAAATGGGGACAGGATCCCTTCCCTTCCCAGTCCAGCCCCACCCTGTGGGAAGTGGAGAAGTGGGTTTACAAAGAGTGGACTATGACTGTCACTCCAGGGCATTAGACCACAGCCCCAGGACTGTGTGCCTTGGCCGCACGGTGGGCATGAAGGTGGGCTGGCACAGTCTGTAAGGCGACAGCCTAGGGAAGACCCTTGTGAGTAGTTGCTGTAACATTCAGTCCTTGGCCTGAGCCTGACCTGTGGTTCAGCCTCTCCTACCCTTTGTCTGGGGGAGACACCCATTGTGACCATGCTGTCCAAAGGTGGCACTGTGGGGTCTCGGGGTTGCAGGCACAGTGTGGGAGGATGCTTTGCATGAGAGTCAGTGCCATGCCTTCCGAGAGGTCCACTGCATGCTTGTGATCAGCCCCCCTTTTTCTTTTTTTTAAAGATTTAATTAATTAATTAATTTAATGTAAGTACATTGCAGCTGTCTTCAGACACCCCAGAAGAGGGCATCAGATCTCATTACAGATGGTTGTGAGCCACCATGTGGTTGCTGGGATTTGAACTTATGACCTCTGGAAGAGCAGTTGGTGCTCTTAACTGTTGAACCATCTCTCCAGCTCCCCTCTTTTCTTCATATCAACCAATAACTTCCTAGAAACTGAAGTCTGAGGTCTCTAGTGATTTTGTAATAGACACTGAGGGGTAGTGGAGCCCGGGGTAGGGTAGGAAGCATTTTGGATTAGGGCCAGACTTCTGGGATTCACTGTGTTCTTGTTGGTGGCCAGGGCTTGTGGTGACTAGTGTCTCAGGCCACAGCTTCATCAACTTGAGGACATGCTGTGCCTGGGAGAGTCTCAAGCTCTCAGATCCAGTGTCAGCAGGACGGGAGTGGGAATGACCCCAGTCCCCCTTACTATGGCCACTGAGTACACTCCACAGAGCCTTTCCCCTGAGACAACTCCCCGTCTCTCCCCATTGCCGTAGGTGCTAAATGAAGACAGGTATTCCTCTACCATCAAGGACAAGATCCTGACCATCGATGTAAGGCCTGGGTGGAGGCAGGGCACACGCATCACCTTTGAGAAGGAAGGGGACCAGGTGAGAGCGAGAGAAGCGGCTTGGGCCAGTCACCAGGTTCGGGTAGTCGGAGGCCCAAGGGCGAAGGAGCCTTTCTCCTGTTCCTACAAACTCTGGCCTAGAGTAAGATGATCCCTAGAGTCCCTTCCCAGGGACAGAGCCTTCCAATGCCTCTGTGACCTCAGTTTGGGGATCACCTCCATTTTACACAGTGGGAAAACTGAGGTCCCAAGATGGAGAAAGTTGCTCAAGTTATGAACACAAAAGGCTGAAAGAAGGGCCTGGCGAGATGAGCCAATCCCACGCAGGGGTGGGGGCCTGGCTCGATCCCCAGCCCCACTGGCAGAGCCTTGGCAGATCACCCCTGTGATCCCAGCGCTGGACAGGCAGAGACGGAGGATACTGGGTTTACCAGTCAGTCAGTCTAGCTGAACCGATGTACACTAGGGTCAGGAGACATCCCGTCTCAAAAATAAGCTGGAGAGCAATTATAAATTTATAGCCCCCCCAGCACATACATGAACATGTGCTCTTACACACACACACACACACACACACACACACACACACATCTGGTGGGAGAATTCAGCTTCCCCTCAGTGTCTTTCCAGTTTTCTTCAGTGCAAATCTGAAGAAAGCCCAAGGAGAAATGTTCAGAATCTTTTAATTAATAACAACATTAGACTACAATACCTGTGGGAAACATTGTTATTGTACTAGGATGCTGACTCCTTACATGCTGACAAGAACAGTGTAATGGAGAGCTCAGAGCCGAGAGAGATGGATTCCCTTGCCCGTGCCTGGTCCTTTCTTACCTGGAAAACATCTGCTTCCAACAATCATGCTTCAACCTTGGTCGTTACGAGTCACAACAACTCAGGAAGCTGAGGCAGGGGGATCACTTGAGCTTTAGGAGTTTAAGTTCAGCCTGGGTGACAGAGTGAATTCCAGGCTAGTCTGGCTACAGAGTGAGACCCTGTCATAAGCAAGCAAGAAGGCAGGCAAGCAAATAGATACCCGGTGCCAGCATCCTCCACTCTGGCCACTTTCCCCCCTCCCATGGGACATGGCCCAGGGCCTCCTCAGAGCCCAGCCTCTGGGCCTCCCTTCACCTGGGCCTTGAGCTCACTATTTCTGACCATCTGGCTGTTTCATGTCCTGGGAGCAGCAGCTGCTCCTGCTCTCTGTCCTCAGTGGCCAGCAGAGAAGTCAGAGTTCAGGGTGGCTCACTGAAGCGAAGAAATCACCGCTGAGTTTCCGTTCGGCAGAGAATTGTCTGACTCCAGCTCAGGGTCTACCTATCACACTACCTGCCTCATACTACCGAGTACATTTGCTTTGAGCATGCTTAGTAGAGAAGTACTTTGGAAGTGGGGAGTGATCCAGGGAGACTTTTCAGGGGAATGCCCCCTCTGGAAAACTGGTCCTAATTCTCCATTGCATAGATGAAGACTCGGAGACAAGCAGAGACAGAAACATGGCCAACTCATATAAGCAACAAACCTGTCACCACTTGGCTTTCCCTGCCTAGGGCCCCAACATCATCCCGGCCGATATTATCTTCATTGTAAAGGAGAAGCTGCACCCTCGCTTCCGCAGGGAGCACGACAACCTCTTCTTCGTGTACCCCATTCCCTTGGGCAAGGTGAGTGGGTGGGTGCAGAAGGCTCGGGGCCTAGAATGAGCCCCCCGGCAGCAATCAGGCTTCATGGCTTCTCCCCTAACCAACTTTGGCCAGACGCAGGCAGGGTCCAGGGTCTCTCTCCCTGGCATTAGGTGGATCTGTGCAACAGTGCCTCCCTACCCACCTCATCTTTCCACATTGTCCTGGTCCTGCCACTCTCCCCACAGACTCCACATATCCAGCTGGTTCTCCTCAAGGTGACCCTGTTGACTCATTGTTTGCACTTCAGGTCTCAGGGTGAGCACACCTGCCTGGCTGGGGCATTTTCACACCTGCCACCTCACCCTAGAGCTGCTGCCCCTAGTGTGTGGCATTATTCCGAGCCTGTCACCCCTGCCTCTCCAAAACATTACACTCTGTCATCACTGAACTGCCCAGCTCAGAGTTGGAACCCAGAGAGACTCCCAAATGCCCTCTAAATGGAATGGTTGTGATGATGATCTGTAAACCCCTCTCCCTCCCCCCACCCCCCAGGCCCTTACCTGCTGCACTGTGGAGGTGAAGACCCTGGATGACCGGTTGCTCAACATCCCGATCAACGACATTGTCCAGTGAGTCCGCCTGCCCGGTCCCCAAGTAGTCACAAGAAAGGACGGACTGAGACTTGGCTGGGCAGTGCAGGCTGCTACCAGAGAAGGATTTCCCTGGGAACCCAGGCCAGGATTCAGATCCACCAGCGTCTCCCTGAGCTGTGGGGCTGTGTTTACCCTACAGAGGGATCACCTTTCTCTAACCCCTGAGAAACCCCTAGATAGGCCCAAGAACACCAGTGCTAGTTGATCTCTTATCTCCATCCTCAAAACTTTCATCAGAGCATGGGACAGCAGCTCCCAAGTCTTGTTCCAAAAGAAGTCTGAAGCCGGGCGTGGTGGCGCACGCCTGTAGTCCCAGCACTTGGGAGGCAGAGGCAGGCGGATTTCTGAGTTCGAGGCCAGCCTGGTCTACAGAGTGAGTTCCAGGACAGCCAGGACTACACAGAGGAAACCCTGTCTCAAAAAAAAAAAAAAAAAAAAAAAAAAAGTCAGAGAAGGGATGCTTTGGGTCCCACCCCTTGTCAGCTTTGCTTCCTGGGAGGGCTGTGCAATTCTGGGGTCAGCCAGCAGGTGTTCACTTTGAGCATGGGTTTCCAGGAGTGTTGTATTTGGAACAAGGCAATCTCTCCTTCAGCTCTCTCCCACCCGTGTGGTGTGTGAGTCCTGGCCATCTACAGGGAAGCTGTGACAATGGCCGACTCCTGCAGTTCTGTGTACTAGGGTGGCGGGCGCCCACTGGACACTGATCCTTCCTTTCTTCTTTCCCTGTCTCAGCCCTAAGTACTTCAAGATGGTGCCAGGTGAGGGGATGCCACTGCCTGAGAACCCCGCCAGGAAGGGAGACCTCTTCATCTTCTTTGACATCCAGTTCCCCACCCGTCTCACACCCCAGAAGAAGCAGATGCTGCGCCAGGCATTGCTGACCTAATTCTGGGGGAGCCGAGCAGGAACGGATGGAGAGGGCTAGCTGGGCCTTGCCTTCTCTTATCCACTCAACTCCCACGGTCTGTGAAGATGCGGAGGCGTGAGATCTTAGGCTGACATAATAAAGATTCCTTTCCTATCCTCTAGCTACGACAGGAGGGATGCTTCCTGCAAGACCCCAAAAGCTAGGCACCTGAGGCCCCATTTTGAAATCCTAGGCATGGACTGTTCCCCGAGGCTTCAGAGTCTCTGGCTTCCATTTTGGCAACATGAGACAGGGCTATGTGACCTCTAGGGTCCTTCTGCTCTTGACATTTCACAACATACTGTGCTGTCTTGAGAAACATAGACAGGGAAAGCAAAACACAGGAAGAGAGGGAGTCCCAGCACTCCGGTGTCTGTGGCTAAGCCGCCATCAGAACTTTAGGCTACTCCGTATAGGCTCACATGCTTCAGTTAACAGGCACACCCATAGCACAGTGCCAGAAGAGCTCTGGTCTTTACTCCTGGCTTTGGTTCCTTGTCTGTGAAATGGGTTTTAGGCTGCCTATGGGCTAGTAATCCGGGAGGCATTGAGTGCTTGAGCTTCTGACTCTTTCACTTGGTCATGGACCTTGATAGTGGAGCTTACAACCTGCCTACCGAGAGGAGATTGGGGTCATTGGTGTAAAAATTCTTGGTAGACTCATGGCTAGATTATAGAGGGTCATAGCATCATTGTCTGGTGGCCTGGAGGAAGTCTGGCTTCTGGGGCCACACCTATGCCTTTAACGTCAATAACGCTGTGCTCCTCTTCCATAATAAGGAGCTTGCCCTGTCTGGGGTTTGAGTTCAGGCTGTGATTAGGTCTAGGGTTGTGGGCAGCAAGCAGGTTGGGTGGCTTCTGAGATATGGAAAAAAATTTGTTCACATTACTTAGAATCCTGCCATTCAAAGTGACATATTTAGCTTAAGGGTTTTCCTTTTGTCTTTTAAAAAAAACTATTTTTTTTGAGACAGGGTTTCTTTGCAGCTGGCTGTTCTGAAACTTGCTTTGTAGACCAGGTTGGCCTCAAAAGAGACCCATCTGTTGAAGTATTGGGATTTAAAGCATGCACTCCACACCCAGCTTTTGTCCTTTTAAGTTTTGAGGCAGGGTTTCCAGTCAGTTTCCAGCCTGACCTTGAACCCCCCCCCATCCTCCTGCCTTAGCACCCCACATGCTGAGATTATAAGCACGTGTCACCATGCCCAGCTAAAAGACTGTTGTTTTTTAAAGTGGCAATGCAGCTCTTGGCAAGTATTTTGCTTTTGAACACATTCAGTCTTGTCCCTGCTGTCCCCAAACCCTTGGGATCAAGTTATCCTACTGCTTGAGGCCATCTTGTACCATCTTGAAGGCTAAACATGGTGGTGCATGCCTTTAATCCCAGCACTTCGGAGGCAGATGCAGGTAGATCTTAAAGACAAGCCTGGTCTACAGAGCAAATTCCAGAATAGCCAGGGCTACACAGAGAGCCTCCATCTCAAACACACACACCCTGGAGACAGACTCTGGGGCTGGGCTCCGGGAAGCATCTCAGTGTAACGGCCAAATGTGGCCCTTCAGTCAGATACCTCAGCAAGTCACTACATTCCTCTAGGCCCTGTGTGTGGAATAAAGTTGTTCTGCCTGCATATGTTACTGTGCCACATACATGCTTGCAGTTAGTTGCCTCAGAGGCCAGAGGAGGGTGTCAGATCTCCCCAGAACTATGTGAGCTACAGTGTGGCTGCTGGGTTTGGAACCCAGGCCTGTGTCAGAGCTGCTAGTGTTCCTGATTGCCAAGCCATCTCTCCAGCCCTCTGGTTCCATTTTTGTTTTTGACAAGTGTGTGTGTGTGTGTAGCCCTGGCTGACCTTGAACTCAGAGTCTGCCCCCACCTCCCCCAATGTGGGGATTAAAGGGGAGATACCACTGCCAGGCCCCATTTTTTTTTGTTGTTGTTGTTGTTGTTTTTCGAGACAGGGTTTCTCTGTGTAGTCCTGGCTGTCCTGGAACTCACTCGGTAGACCAGGCTGGCCTCGAACTCAGAAATCCGCCTGCCTCTGCCTCCCAAGTGCTGGGATTAAAGGTGTGCACCACCACGCCCGGCACCAGGCCCCATTTTTTACAGCAAAGGCTTCAACCTCTTCATTACAGACCTGCGGGACCAGGTGGGGGAGTATCCACTGCTCTCTGTGGCAGGGCTGACATGAAGGTGACCATAACCACCTGCTCTGAGGGTGAGCCTCCAGCACTGCAGGGAGGCCGTGGAAGCTCTATCCAGGAGGGCTCTGTGGGAAGCTTGGCCTCAGGTCTCCACCACAGCCCTTTATGAAATCCCTGTCATCTCAGTAACTGGGCTGCCTTAGGAGGCAAAGCGGGGTGTATCATGTACCCCTCTGGAAGTATCGCTGAGGCCTCTGCTCTGCTGCTTTCCAGACTTCTGCCCCTCTCTCAGGCCAACTGACAGCATTCCCAGTCATGGAGTCTAGCAGTCTCACATCTATACCCCACGTCTGGTGAAGGATCTATTGAACATGCTGTGTGCCCTCTCTTGACCTGTTTGTTGGATGTTAACATGCCTAGGGTGGTAAACTTCCTTGAAGGACCAGATGTTCGTTTGTTGTGCCCTTGTGTGGTGACGGCAAGAGCACCAGCTGCACTGGCGGCCAGCCCTCACTGGGGCTTGCTGCCTCAGGACTGAGACCGTGGCTGCATTTACCAGAAGCTGAGCAGAACTGGTACTCAGGGAGTCAATCTAACAGCCTGGCCTCTTGCCAAGCACTGGGAGGGTCTAACTTTCTAGCTCTGACCCAGCCTGCTGAAGAGGTGACAGGGCACCTGGTGCTGTGTGTCTCGTGTCTCAGCTGTGACAGGTATGAGATGTCTGAAACATATAAAGTGGGCCGTGGAGACTCAACAGGCCCAGCCCTGTTCTGGGACTTCACTGCTCCTGCTCCTAGAGTAGTCCTGCCTCCCTCCCCTGGCTGAGGAGAGCTGGCTGGAAAGAGGACAAACTGAAACACTCTGACAACCTAAGAGTTGACTGGTCTCCAGCCTTGGGGGAAGGCAAGACTCCCAACAGCAAGGCTCTTCAGAGGTCATGTACTACAGGTGGCTGCAACCCCAGCGCTTGGGAAACTCAGGCAGAGTTGTCATGAGTTCTAGACTACACAGTGAGTTCCAGGCCAGTTGTGCTACAGTGTGAAACCCTGTCTGAAACAACAAAAAACCCCAAAGCCCCACAGGCTGGATGTTGGCCAGGGAGCCTGAGCCCTTTTCAATGGGTCAGAACTGCCCTGCTCCCCCAGTCCAGAACACGGCCGGGGTGTGTGTGTGTGTGGTTATGGCTGGGACGCCTCCCTTGCCCTCTGTAGGTCTATGACTTTGGGAGGTGGGTTGCTATGTATAAAACTGAGTAAAGCAAGTCCCAAAGAATGGAAGGGACATTGTGAGTGTGTGTGGGGGGGGTGGGGTGGGGGGGGAGGGGACAGGGATACTTCCACTCTGCAGATCGACAGGCCTGGCCAGTGGGGTGGGAAAGGCAGCTTTGGAGTACCAGGCACTGAGTGACAGCTTACATGGTGCCCAGGAAAGGGTAGGAGGGACAAAGGCTGCACTGCCCCCCTGGCTGTGCCACTGATCTCTGGAGCCTACGCTGGGTCTAGAAGACCCTCCAGCTCCCCTCAGATGCTACAGGTGGAATGTGGGGTCACATCCCGTTTTAAAAATCACTGGGGTCCTCACCTGCCTGCCAAGGTACTGAAAAGGTCCCTTGGACCAAGACCTCTATAAAGATATGAAAAAGAAGACACCAACGTTGAGCTTGCTTTATGGGTGAGGGCTGGCTGCACTGGGCTGGAGATGAGGACAGAGATTTGGGCTTAACTGTAGAAAGGACTGAGGGCTCAGGGTCTGGTGTCAGGCCTCCTCACCATGGGGTCATCACAGAGGCACTGGGAGATGAGGTTGGAAGGGGGTCGGGGTGTGGGGAATGGGAGGAGATCGGGGCCTGGCAGAGGACGAAGGAAAGGGCAGGGAGGGGAGCAGGGTCCAGGTCAGCAGCTGGCGAGGCTCAGAAGGGCGCCTCGCGGGACTCATAGGCAGCCATTAGGGCTCGCTTGAGCTGCTCATAGGTGACAAACATTACTACGTTCCAGGATCCCAAGCGGAGGAAGGAAGGCATGAACCTAGAGAGAGCAAACACAAGTCAGGGAGGCCCCTCCACGGCCTGCTTCTCCCACCGGGCTCATCCTCCACCAACCCATGCACTCCGCCTCAGAGAGGCTGAGGATCTGGTGAAGGGCCCCATGGCCATGTGGCCTAGAGCAAGAATCCCGTACCCAGCTCCCTACTTGTGCTGTGCTGGGGAGTAGAACCCGGTGTCTCCAAGCGTGCCAAGCAAGCACCCCCCCCAGCCACCTTCCCCTGACCCCCCCAGTCTGAATCCCCATTTTAACTTCTAAAACAGAGGTGACAGAGTTGGGTGAAGGGACCCGAGGCTCACCCCTTGTAGAAGGCTCGGGGCCCCTCCTTCCGGAGCATGGTAAGGGCACAGTGGCCTGCGCTGCGGTACTGGCCCAAGGCAGAGTTCATGTATCTCGTCTTGACCACGTCCACGGGGGAGGCAATGACGGTGGTGCAGAAGCCCGCCCCGAAGGCAGAGGTGAAGTGGCAGGGGAGGTCATCTGCCCGGAAGCAGTACAGCAGGGGAGGCGTCAGCTCCCCGCCCACACCCCCCACACCCCCCACATCCCCCACATCTCTCACATCACAACAAGGCAGCACAGGGGTCTCACTGTTTTAAAGACAGATTGCAGCTAGAATCTCTTAGGGGGACTCTCAATCTAGCGTGTTTATGTGTAAAGTGGGGTTTTTATCATGCTGGGTTTGAGTGGTAAGAAATATAACCTCTAAAACATAAGGCAAGCAGGATAAAAAGATGTGGTGTTTAGGCAACTAGACCCACCCCCTACCAGCTTGTAGTGACCCTAACACACCTGTCATGAGATTGGCTTTCAGGAGAGTATCTTTGATGAGGTCATAGGTCACCAGCTCAGCACAGTTGACAATGGCATTACGGGCAACATTGGGAGAGGTCCCTGTAGAAAAGAGAACTTGTGTGAGCCCAGGGCATGGGGGCGGGAGGAGGGAGAAAAGCCAACAGACAGGCAGCACAGACCTTTCCAGAGGCCCCGGATCCCTTCTTCCCGTGCGATGGTCTTGTAGGCCTCGACAGTGCTCTGGTATCTCGGGCCGCCGCCAGCCCGGGCCTGAGCCTGGAAGCGGACCTTCACCACATCTGTAGGTTGGGCCACAGCCACAGCCAGGGCACCTGTGGTGCTACCCGCCAGGAGGCGGCTCCCGATGCCTGCATCTGTGGGTACAGGGGTGGGGGCAGGGAGGTGAGTGACCAGCAGGCTTGTGCTCATGCGCACCACGCCCCGGGAAGAGGATCTAGACCACTCTTGCTCTGTGAAGTCCTTGCAGGGTTATAACCAGGATGTAACACCAAATGGAGACAGTGAGTTCTCACACAAATGTCTCACTTAGGCTACTCAGCAGCCTTGGGAAATCAGGGTCAGTTCCATTTATCAAGTGTGAAACAAAAGACGGGGTGGAGTGGCTTTTCCTAGTAGAACTGGACTCCAGAGGCAGGTTCCAAGCCCAGCTTCACTCCCTGGAGTGTGAACCTGGGGAGGGCATCCATCGTGACACACACTTAATGCCAGCACCTGGAAGGCTGAGGCAGGTAGAGCTGTGAACTCTGGGCCAGCCAGAGCTGCAAGGTGAGACTCGGGTCTCAAGCCCCTCCCGAGTTCAAGCCTCCGTCTATCTGTGACCCAGGAGGCCACCTAACAGCACGATGGTTTCAAAGACCATCATGGCCTCACACCCTGCTTGGGGACAGCCCTGGTGCTCAGCTAACAGGAATCAGGGTCCAGCTCTGATCCTCCGGGGGGTCTTGGGAAGCCTAAAGCAGCCACTGTCATCTGCTGTGACCTAGCCGCACACTCACGCTCCGAGCCCTTGGTGTAGAACTGCTTCACGGAGTCGTAGAGGCCAATGCGGACGGAGGCGAAGCTCATCTGGCGCTGCAGGCCGGCGACCAGCCCATTGTAGAGGCTGCGTGGGCCCTCTGTGCGCACCATGGTTAGGATGGTGCCCAGCACGCCGCGGTACTGGGCGCTGGCTGCGCTGCGCACCAGCCCTTGACTCTCTCCTTGGATCTGTAAAGCCAAGATGGGGTGATCATGAGCACATGGGGTGGCTCTGCTGGTCTCCCGCCAGCTCCAGGCTCCTCAGCGCCTCTGTGGAGTCTGACCCAGGGAGGGGGCAGATTAGCTAGACAGCGTCAGGACCACCTCATCCTCACCTGCAGCCGGACTTTGGCAGTATCGAGAGGGAAAGTGATGAGATCTGCAATGCAGGCAGCTGTCCCGGCCCCCAGGAACTTCACGGTGGCGGTGGGGGGCACATCTGTGGCCTTGAAACCAACCATGATTCTGGTTTCCTGCTACTTCCCAGAAGATGGAGAAAAATTGGAGAAGCGGGGACCTTCAATCGGTAAGACGAGACAGAGGAACTCTGCCGGACTCTAAGCCAAGAGGGGAGAAGCCGTCAGTATCAGCAGCCCCAGGCCTCCCTCCAGGCTCGCCACCTACCTACCCCTGCCTAGCCTTCCCTAAAGGCACCAAGCACATCTCAGGGGTCCCAGGATGAGACCAGGAAAGAGCTCCAAAAGCAGTCAAATAGGGTCTGGGAAGCAACTCTCGCCAAGGAGCCAAGATTCTGTGAAGAGCCCCCTCTTGTTTAGTGTACGGGAGTGTGGTTCGGGGCCACCCTCGAAGCCACCAACCAGCTCCTGATGATCTGGCAGAGACTGCATAGAGGAAGGCCACCTTCCTGATCTGTGGGACAATCTCAAGGGCTGACTAGGACAGGACTACCAGAGCAGGACCTGGCAGGCAAACCCCCCCTCAGGCTTTTGTTCTGGGTTCCTAAACAGGAGAGGGTCTGACTGGTATGGAATCACGAAGGGAGAGAAGAGGCTCGTTGATTAATTTCATCCTAGTAGCCCAAACACGGCTCAGGCCCTCCGCCCCACCAAGTGCAGGCTCACAGACGGATGCTGTCCACCACCCCACCACCGCAGGCTTATTGACAGGCAGGGGCTGGGGGGGAGGGGGAGGGGTTGGGGAGGCACCAGGCCAGCCAGGACGCCTGCTTGTTTTCCTCCAGTGTAGGGAAAGCCTCAGTTATCTGTGGTGCGATGGGAGGTGCAGCCCACAGCTATGCAGAAAAGATACAGGAAACCAAAAGGTCCATTTTGTTCTTTGAGCTGGAGCGCCACCCTCCTCTCTGCCCTAGGAGGAAGTGAGCCCAGCACCCAGCGGGGGTGGGGTGGGTTGGGGAGTGGGGGTGGGGAGGGCGAACTGCTTCTTCCCTAGTTTCACTTCTCCGCTATGATTGGAGCCACTGCTCTGAGCCCAGCTTGATTGGCTGTCTGTGTTGCTGGGCTAAGGAGGAAAGCCCTAGCGGGTGGAGGGAGGATGTGGCCATAGTCACCTGTGAACACAGACAACCATGGAAACAAAACAGCTCACCCAGGCTGGGACAAACAGGGACATCAGAGGGACTCACCATGACAACGGGACTCAAGGGTGCCTCTGAGAAAAGCCTGATCTCGGTCAGGTTTCTTTGAGTCTGGGCCCCTGGGGCTCAGTGAGACTGGGAGTCAATGTCTAGGTGAAGGTGCCGGGAGACTCCCCAGGTTGTGCTTCAGACTCACTCCACTAAGAAATCCTGAGAGCAGCGGGTGAGGCAGCTGCCCTCCTTGACTTCCCGCTAGACGGGAGAGCTCAGAACCATGTCCACAGGCTCCAAAGCGGCTCACTGCCTGTTCGGCCCTGCTGTGCCTCATTTCTCCTGTTTTTTGTTTTTTCTCAGTCTCAGATAAGGCCCTTCACAACAAAAGCCCTTTCTCACCCATTAAGCAGTTCTGAGACAGAACAGACCTCTTCTCTAGGCTTCAGTGACATGATGTGCGGGTCTAATGCACACCCGTCTAATCTTGAGCTAAGTGATAGGGTGTCGTGAAGCCCAGAAAGATGAGGTCTCAGTTTCTGCCAGATCACAAACATGTGGCTCAGCTGCCTCTGCGAATGCCTCTTAGGGTTTCCACAGGTCAGGTCCTTGAGGGTTGGGTATAGAGGCAAAGATCACCTGAACAGAAAGTTCCTACTGTGACTACAACCCAGGCCTAGAAGATAATCTTGTTAGGCATGGTCTGTATTCAGAGCTCCAGGGCAGCCAAAGATACCCCTGAGATCCTGACGAAATTAACAAAAACAGAACACATTTCACAGGACCAGACAAACAACCACTGTAGGCAATAAAAAAACTAAACACCCAATTTCTAATCTCATTCACATTGAGATGTGAAAAGCTAGGACAAAAAAAGAAGAAGAAGGAGGAGGAGGAGGAGGAGGAGGAGGAGGAGGAGGAGGAGGAGGAGAAGAAGAAGAAGAAGAAGAAGAAGAAGAAGAAGAAGAAGAAGAAGAAGAAGAAGTTAGAATGGAAGTTCAGACCAGCAAAATGGCTCACTGGGTAAAAGTGCTTGTCACTAAGTCACTAAGCCTGGGTTTGATCCCTGGGACACAGACGGTAGGATGCATGAGTTGTCTTCTGACCTTCATCTGCATGCCAAGACACCCACGTGCCTTTACACACACACACACACACACACACACACACACACACACCATAAGCTTCTGTCCCAGCTCTGCTGCTGACTGCCAAGGCGACCTGGAACCAGTTCCCATCACACTTAGGGTGTGTGATATACACTGGGGTCCGCCATCTTTACGGGCCAGAAGGCGATGGGGATGATGAAAGAGCTTGCTGAACCGTGAAGAGCCACTTATCCACTTATGGGGTGGGAGGAGGGTAAGTTTTATTGTCCTGCTGAGCGGCACTAGGCCACAGGCCTGAGAGAAGACGTCCTTAGCCTGGACTCCTTACCCAGACGGTGCTTTGAGGTCTCAGCCGAGGCCTCCAGGATCAAGCTTCTCTAAAGGTGTCCCGCTCTTCAAAACTGCCAGTGGCTACCATGGCCCGATCCCCTTGATTTTCCATAGAAAATGGCTGGGAGACGAAACACTTAAAGATCATACTATTGTGTCCTGTGGGCGAGAGGAAGGGAAGCCAAGTTTAGAAAGGAAGATTCTCCTGGCAGGATCGCAGCCCTGCAAGGAAGGGTCACCTGCCGACGAGCCCTTTCAGACAGCCTTGCTGGGAGGAACCCAAGGCTCATTTCTCGATCACAGGAGCCAGGGTGTAGCGGGAGGCGGACTCAGGAGTCCTTACTCCCACACGCTGGCTCACTTTCAAACTTGTTTCCCAGACAGTTATGTAGATAGGCAGCTGTGCTGTGCTGGGGGACACAGCCACGAAACTGTAGAGTGGAGCATTGTGACTATTGTGTTGATCAGGATAAGACAGGCCCAGTCTCCCTGTGTCCCTACTCCCACCTCAGACAGCCACATAAGATAGTATAACAAAGGCCAACCAAACTCCAAGCCTCCACCAGGAACAAACAACCCTAGAAACAAGACCAGACTTTAAGGCACATGGCCCAGGGCCTCATGGTGACAGTCATTCTGATCTTGGCTGACGTGGAAGGTCCCCTTCCCCCACCCGGGTCAGGCTGGGAACATCGTAGCCGAGGGGAAGAAGTAGAGATGTGAAGGTTTTAACCTGCGACCAACTGGACACCAGAGGCAAAGAACAAAGGGACTAATAAGAGGAAAGAGACAGGAAGGATCTAGAAAGGGCAAATTAGGACTCCGGGGAAGGGAAAGGAAAGAGGAAAGACAGATGGAGTGGGAGAGAGCAGGTGCGGCCAGCGAAGGGCTGGGGCACTCTCACCGGACCGCAGGAGAACACCGGAGTGCAGACGGCTGTGTCCGACGGCGGAGAGTGGTGGCTGCCCAGAGAGCTCTCTATCCGACGACACCGCGGGTGGGGCTCGACTGTGGCTGCGAACCCGCGCTTGAGGAACTTAAGTCTAGCGGGCGTGGTTGGGGCGTGGCGTGACAAGGCGGAGCCAGGGCGGTCCACGCCCCCGGGTGAGGAGGTGTTTCCATCTGTGGTTGCCTGAAACCCCTCGGCCTCCCCAAGAGGCTCCCCGTCTCAGATCTTCCCCCTGTTTTCCCCGGGCGGACAATCTCTTTTTGAGGACAGCCGGCTGCTCTGGCTCTCTACCCACTACCCCTCCCTGCCTCCCCTCCCCCGCCCTGCAAGCCACCTGCAGACCGGGCGGAGCACGGGCTTAGGGGACCGGAACCAGCCCGGGCGTGGTGGCGGGGCAAGGCAGCCGTTCCCGCCTTCTGCCGCTCCCCGTCAGGCCCCTGGGGACACGGGCACCTAACGGCTGGGGTGGGGCGAGGACACCTGGCCTCACCTCTCCTCTGCACCGAGTGCACCCAGGCTGGCACCCAGGCTGGCGCTGGGCAAGGGAGAGGGCAGGGCCGAGCCTCGCCTGCTGCACTCCAGCCCAGCGAGGACAAACTCAGCAGGTGGACGGGACCTCAGCGATGGCGGACCTGAAAGCAATACTTGGGCCCTATGTCGGGGACTAACGTGCCTTGTAGGGATAGGAAGCAGGTCTCAATTTGCCTCTGGACTGTGTCCCTGCTTTGGTACTCTCCGTCGGGTTCTTTTGTTTTTATCCTAGTCTGCCCCAGAGTCTTAAGAGATTAGATCAGGGTGTGGACCTTTTTTTGCTTGCCTAAGAATTGGGCGCCCAAGAGCAGGAAGCCAGGGACCAAGGGCCCGAATATACTGTAATAGAAGTTCAAGGAGGTTTGGGCTGCTGTGGAAAGTATGGTGGGAGGAGGGGGTTGGGTGAAGGTTTGTAGAACGCAATTACCATGCATCACGTAGGCGGCGCAGGCCCGTAGTATAACCTTTCCAGCTCAGCGTTAACCATAATTTTCCAGAACAAGAAAGTGAGAGAGGCCCCAGACCTTCGTAGGACCCCAGACCTTAGCACACTGACTCCATGATGGAAGTACCCTTCAAGCTGTAAAACTCAGCACACAGACAGAACCATCAATGTCCATAGTTCTGGGGGAGTCTCTAAATGTACTGACCTTGCCTTTTGGCTTTGTAGTTCCACTCCTAGCTAACTTTTTTTGTTAATTGAAGTATGTCAACCTAAAACAAGGGTTTTGTGCTTAATAGCTCACCGAGGAAAGGATCCTGAACACCCAGTGTAGCTTTATTAGCCCGTTGGCTTACTTTAAACAAGAGTAGATAAAATAAGCCTTTACTAGCAAGTGGCAGAACTCCATAGCTGGTGGGTGGATGGTGATCCCACACATAGCTGGTGGAGATCCCACATAGCTGGTGGTGATCCCACATAGTTGGTGGAGATCCCACATAGCTGGTGGAGATCTCACATAGCTGGTGGAGATCCCACATAGCTGGTGGAGATCCCACATAGCTGGTGGAGATCCCACAGAGCTGGTGGAGATCCCACATAGCTGGTGGAGATCCCACATAGCTGGTGGAGATCCCACATAGCTGGTGGAGATCTCACATAGCTGGTGGAGATCCCACATAGCTGGTGGTGATCCCACATAGCTGGTGGAGATCTCACATAGCTGGTGGAGATCCCACATAGCTGGTGGAGATCCCACATAGCTGGTGGAGATCTCACATAGCTGGTGGAGATCCCACATAGCTGGTGGAGATCCCACATAGCTGGTGGAGATCCCACACATAGCTGGTGGAGATCCCACACATAGCTGGTGATGATCCCACATAGCTGGTGGAGATCCCACATAGCTGGTGGAGATCCCACATAGCTGGTGGAGATCCCACACATAGCTGGTGGAGATCCCACATAGCTGGTGGAGATCCCACATAGCTGGTGGAGATCCCACATAGCTGGTGGAGATCCCACATAGCTGGTGGTGATCCCACACATAGCTGGTGGGGATCCCACATAGCTGGTGGAGATCCCACATAGCTGGTGGAGATCCCACACATAGCTGGTGGAGATCCCACACATAGCTGGTGGAGATCTCACATAGCTGGTGGAGATCCCACATAGCTGGTAGAGATCCCACATAGCTGGTGGAGATCCCACATAGCTGGTGGAGATCCCACATAGCTGGTGGAGATTCCACAGAGCTGGTGGAGATCCCACAGAGCTGGTGGAGATCCCACATAGCTGGTGGAGATCCCACACATAGCTGGTGATGATCCCACATAGCTGGTGGTGATCTCACAAAGCTGACAGTACTCTACTTACTGCTCTGCCCACTGCTCACTTGCAATGCAATCAATAAACCACTCATTAAGAAAAATTGGCCAACTAAGAATTAAAAGATGTGGGGCTAGAGACGGCTCAACAGTTAAGAGCACTGCCTGTTCTTCCAGAGGTCCTGAGTTCAATTTCCAGCAACCACATGGTAGCTCACAACCATCTGTAAGGGGATCCGATACTCTCTTCTGGTGTGTCTGAAGAGAGTGATCTACTCATATATATAAAATAAATAGAAAAAAAAATTAAAAGATGCATCTTCTCAGCCAGGCATGGTGGCGCACGCATGTGATCCCAGCACTTGGGAGGCAGAGGCAGGCAGGATTTCTGAGTTTGAGGCCATCCTGGTCTACAGAGTGAGTTCCAGGACAGCCAGGGCTACACAGAGAAACCATGTCTTGAAAAACCAAAACAAACAAACAAACAAACAAACAAAGATGCATCTTCTCAGCCGGGCGGTGGTGGCACACGCCTGTAATCCCAGCACTTGGGAGGCAAAGGCAGGCAGATTTCTGAGTTCGAGGCCAGCCTGGTCTACAGAGTGAGTTCTAGGACAGCCAGGGGTACACAGAGAAACCTTGTCTCCAAAAAAACAAAAAACAAAAAAAGATGCATCTTTTCATAGATGAATGTGTGAATTTTTATGGGGTTGGCTAAAACTATTCAGAATATCACACTGAATATACCACTAATGAAAAATAATTTATTATAAATTATTATTTAATATAATGTAATATTAAAAAGAAATGATAATCATCATCATCATTATTTTCTGAGACAAGGTTTCTCTGTGTGACAGCTCTGGCCGTCCTGGAACTCCCTCTGTAGACCAGGCTGGAGCCTCGAACTCACAGAGATCCACCTGTTTCTTCCTCCCAAGTGCTGAAATTAAAGGTATGTGCCACCACTGAATTGTATTGTTTGTGGATTTATTTTGATAAAACTGTTGATAAAAAAAATGTAGAGTCTGGCGGTGGTGATTACACACCTGTAATCCTAGCACTGGGGAGGCAGAGGCAGGCAGATTTCTGGGTTCGAGGCCAGCCTGGTCTACAGAGTGAGTTCCAGGACAGCCAGGGATACACAGAGAAACCCTGTCTCTGTGTATCCAAAAAACCAAAAAAAAAAAAAAAAAAAAAAAAAAAAAAAACAAAAAACAAAAAAAAAAAAAAAGAAAGAAAGAAAGAAAAAGAAAGAAAAAAGTAGAGGTAGCAAATGTGATTCAAATAGTGAATGAGTTGTTATACTTTGTATAAATGTAAATGGGGAGAGGGGCTGGAGCAATGGCTTTGTGGGCAAGAGAGCTTGCTTTGCTATAATGAGAATCTACATTAGCGTTCCCTGTCCTGTACACACAGCGAGGCGTGGCTGGTGTGCTTATAAGCTCAGCACAGGAGACAGAGCTGGCTAGCCAGCAGACCTAGCCAAAACCACAGGAATCTGTACTAACGCCATCAACAAATGTCAAATGGTCCAGTTTGCAGCTCTGCACAGGAGGTTTTAGTATCTCATCACCTTATACGATTATTGCTTTGTTGTTTTGATACTTTAGACTTTTCCACATAAAGAGCTAAGTCTAAATCTCCATCCGGGCTGTGGTGGTTTGGGTGGGAATGGCCCCGGAGGCTAGTGTGCTTGAATAATAGGTCCCCAGTTGGTATTTGGTCTACATCGTGAGTTATAGGACAGCCAGGTAAGATGGAAAAAGAAAGGGCTGGAGAGATGGCTCAGCGGTTAAGAGCACTGACTGCTCTTCCGAAGGTCCTGAGTTCAAATCCCAGCAACCAGCTGGGCGGTAGTGGTGGAAGGTCCTGAGTTCAAATCCCAGCAACCAGCTGGGCGGTAGTGGTGTTCGCCTTTAATCCCAGCACTTGGGAGGCAAAGGCAGGGGCAGGCAGATTTCTGAGTTCAAAGCTAGCCTGGTCTGCAGAGTGAGTTCCAGGACAGCCAGGGCTACACAGAGAAACCCTGTCTCGAAAAAACCAAAACAAACCAAAACAAAAAACAAAAAAAATCCCCAAACCACATGATGGCTCACAACCATCTGTAATGAGATCTGATGCCCTCTTCTGGGGTGTCTGAAGACAGCTACAGTGTACTTATAATAAATAAATAAATAAATAAATAAATAAATAAATAACATACCCATTAACAGTTAATAATGTAACATAAATGAAACATATGGTAAGTACATCTGCTAGTTTCTCAAGTTTAAAACCTTCGGGCACTGGAATGAGCAGGTGTGCTGTGATTCCTGCATCAAGATGTGCCGCGGAGCCCTGTTCAGGTGGGCTCCATGCACTGGAAAGAGCCTCGAAGCGCGCAAGCAGAGAGCAAGTTCTTTGCATCTTTTGGTGTGCACAAGATGTAACTTTTTGTTTTGTTTTGTTTTGTTTTGTTTTGTTTTTCGAGACAGGGTTTCTCTGTATAGCCCTGGCTGTCCTGGAACTCACTCTGTAGACCAGGCTGGCCTCGAACTCAGAAATCCACCTGCCTCTGCCTCCCAAGTGCTGGGATTACAGGCGTGTGCCACCACGCCCGGCTAACTTTTTTTTGTTTGTTTGTTTGTTTTGTTTTTTTTTTTTTTGTTTTTTGAAACAGGGTTTCTCTGTATAGCCCTGGCTGTCCTGGAACTCACTCTGTAGACCAGGCTGGCCTCGAACTCAGAAATCCGCCTCCGGCTAACTTTTTAATTGTTAAAAATTCCATTTATTATGTGTTGTGGGGTACACAGGCGTTGTATGTCGAAGGACAGTTCACCAGAGTTAGTTCCTTCCTACCGCATGGATTGGATATTCGGAATGAAACTCCTCAGGCTTGGCCTGAGTGCATTTGCCCGCGGAGCCTCCTGCCAGCTCCAACCCGTGTTATTGAGACCTCGGCTGCTGCAGGTCCCAGGGTCTAAACTGAGGAGGCCTCCGCAGGCCAGGAGACTTGTTCTCATGTGTGACGCTGTATTTTTGTTACGTGGACATGAAATTCTACTTCTCAAGATATGAACTTGGTCAAAATCTCTCACATTCCGTTCTGTCCTTTACCAGCGCGTTGAAACTTAGTTCTTTGGGAAGCTGCTCAGACACTCAGATGAGAGTTTGACTACTGTTCATGAGAATTTCCTATCTAAGAGCTGAGCCAATAGCGAAGCAGCCTCTGGAGATGGCGCTTCGGTAGGGGAGGCCGAGGCAGGAGGTACGGAGAGCCTCAGTCTCTGTCTATCATCCATGTATCTATGTATCTATCTACCAACTACCCATCAACTACCCAGCATCTACCATCTATCAATCTATCATCTAAGTATGTACCTACCTAACTACATACCTACTTATGTGTTACAGGAACAGGGCAGAGAGGGCCAGTGATTGGGCAAGGAAAACGGGGGCGGAGCCAGGAGTGGCAGAGGAAGGGCGCAGGCGTGCGTGCGTGCGTGCAGAGAGGGTCTCGGCAGGGTATGAATCATAAGGTTAGAAATATTGGGATAAGGGTTTTACTGTATTGGCATCTTGTAATTGTGATTATAATATACATAAATCTAATTGGCTAACTAATTAAACATTAAGAGTCATGTTTTTACCTGGTAATCAAGCTCAAGGGGGGCGGGGGCTGGGAAGAGGGCAGGCCCAACCACTCGTAGCTCCACCCTTTTCCTTGTCCAATCACAAACCCTCTCTGCCCTGATGTAATGTTACAGGAAAGTTCCTGTAACACCTATGATCTATCTATATTCTACCTATCATCTATTCTACTTATAATCTATGTTCTATCTACCTACTTAACATCCATCTACCCACCTACTTACATGTAAGTATGATCTATCTATCTATCTATCTATCTATCTACCTATCTCCCTCCTTCCTGGATGCCGTGTGCTGCTGCATCACCACAGGTCCCCAAGTGGGAAGTGAGTGGGTGAGAACCTGTGAAACATCTCCTTATAAAGCTGATTTCCAGAGGTTCCCACTATGCAACTCTGACTGGCCTAGAAGTTTCTACATAGACCAGGCTGGCTTCAGACTCACAGATATACTTGTCTCTGCCTCCGGGTGCTGGAATGAAGGCATGTGTCACCATGTTTGCCTGTATTAGTTTTTGAGGCAGGGTCTCACTGAACCTGATTGACTAGCTGGGGTGGTGTGCCAAGCCCACGCACCCTCCTGTGCTGCCTCCTCGGCACTGAGGTTATCCCCAGGGAGCTGGGGATCCAAACTCAGGTCCCCATGCTTTTGCCACAAAGCATTTTATTGACTGAGCTGACTCCCCAGCACCCCGTACTTCTCTGTGAAACAGGGTTTTATGTAGCCCAGGTTTGCCTGGTACTAAGAAGCAAGAGCTGTAGTCGGGCCACCAATATGGTTCTCTCTTTATAATGGCGGAAGCTGTTGGGTGCAGGCATTCAGCTACTTGATCAATCGCTGCCAAACTCTTCCCCTATGTTAGTCCTGTAGTGGTGGTGGCCTCGGAGCAAACCAGGTGCCTTCCTCAGAGGTCAGAGCCCAGTTGGAATAGCTACTGCTGTTCCCAAGTCTGGTAGACACAAGGGCCTTGTTGCTGCTTCTCCTGAAGTTTAAGCAGGGGGCAGTGGTGGTGATGGTGCTCAAGGTGTGTTTTGTGGGGGGCACACAACTGCTGTGGCCCAACCGTTCTTGTGGAGACTGTTGGAGCTGTCAGTTGCACTGTCAACCCCTCCTCACAGGATTCCCCCGGATGTTGTCATGGCAACCTTGACTGCTTTTAAAATCTGGCAGCTACTCAGGGAGACCCTGACCCATCCTCAAATGCCCTGTGGTGTATGTACACAATAGAAAGAAATGTTGTATATTCTTTCTCATATGTGGATCCTAGCTTCCAGTGTGTGTGTGTGTGTGTGTGTGTGTGTGTGTGTGTATACACCTGGTTCGTGTATGTGCACTCAGAGGGTGGTGGGGGTGAAGGAGAAGGGGCCCATGGTGGGCGTGAGCAGAGTGTGCAGAAAGGAGAGATCAGGGGAGGAGCCAGACCAAGTGTATATGAAAAAGGCCAAAGCGGCTAAGTGTGGTGGTGCTTAGTCCCAGCCCTTGGGAGGCAGAGGCAGGCAGATCTCTGTGAGTTCGAGGCCAGCTTGATCTACAGAGGAAGTTCCAGGACAGACAGGGCTACACAGAGAAACCATGTCTTGGAAAACCAAGCCAAAAATGAAAAGAAAAAAGAAAAAAAAAAGCCACAATGAAAAGGTCACAATGAAAAGGCCACAGCCATAGGTGTGGTGGTGCATGCCTTTAATTCCAGCACTCGGAGGGCAGAAATGGGGATCCCTATGTTCAAGATCAGCTTGGTCTACATAGCAAGTTTCAGGGCTACATAGAAAGACACAAAACAAACAAACAAACAAACGGGAAGAAATGAAAGAAAAATGCCAATGTTTTTCCGTGTTCTGTGTCAGTTTTGTAGTTGAATTTAGGTTCCAACTAGTTTATTTCTGCTTGAATAAGAAACTAGAAGAGTTTGAAGGAAAGCAGATTATTTTTTAAATTGTACTTATTTTGAAGTGTGTATTGTGTGGAGGGGGCATGGCATGTGCATGTGGGGCCAGAAGCACTGGCTATGGAGTCCCTAAAATGGGATCACAAACAGTCATGCCACTGGACATGGGCGGGTGCTGGGAACTGAACTCAGGTTCCCTGCAGGAGCACTGCGTGCCCTAACTGCTAAGGCCCTGGGTTTCTTTGGAATGACTGGACTGAGGACGGGCACATGAGGGCTGCTGGGGTCCCGGAACTCAGGACTCTCACTCCTTGGGTGGGCCTCTGTGGGTGAGTTCACGTCATTCCCTAGAGGCAGAAGGTGAAGCTAGGACCACAAGGGTACAGAGTCTTTGGGGTGACATTAGGTGAACTGCTTCACCTCCTCTTTGAGTGGGCAGAGGGTGGAGCGCAGATGGTGGCAGGCTCGCCTAGCACAAAGCGCTGAGTTTGACTCAGAACAAAACAGCAAACTGAAGAACTCAGGGGAGAGCCTGGCGTTCTGCCCAAGGGCCTCAGACTATTCGTCAGTCTTCCCTCCTCTGAAAGGCTGGACCCAAAAACTGTGGGCAACCTTCTCCTTCAAAATCCTTCAGAGGCAGGCTGGGTGACACACTCCTGGAGTCTCAGTAGGTGGAGGGGCAGAGGCAGGCGGAGCAGTCGTTCAAGGGCATCCTCTGCTGCCTAGTAAATTCAGGCCAGGCTGGACGACATCAGACTGAGTCAAACACTAAACAAAGAGCACCCCGACCTCCCAGATCTTCTCCTCCGCCCCCACCCCCGTCTGTCCCACCTCCTCCTCGTCTCCATATGCATAGTCTCCTCTTCTAATAACATAGAAATTAATATAGAAGACCGTTTCCGGAATTTCTGAGAGACCAGGAGTTTGAGTGATTCCGTGATTCGCATGTGTCAGTCAAGTCAAAGGAAAGAAGATCTTCTAAATACAGATTTTTGGGTTGAAGACTGTGAGGGGCACTAAACCAAGGTCATTTATTTTGCTTTAGCAGTCTGCTTTGTCTGTGAAGATGATCTCAAGCTGCTGCTGGAATTTGGGAGGATGCTGAGCTTGGTCAAGGAAGGAAGAAATGACATTGCTAAGCTCTTTCTGTGGTTTTTGGTTTTTTGTAATTTTTTTTAGATTTATTTATTTTAATTCTATGTGTATGAGTGTGTGCCTGCCTGTGTCATGTGTATGTGCACCATACAAGGAAGACAGAAGAAAGGGTCAGATTCCTTTGATCTGGAGTTAGAGGTGTTTGTGAGCTGCCCGCCATGTGGGTTCTGGGAATCAAACTCTGGTCGTCTGCAGGAGCAGAGAGTGTTCTTAACCGTGGAGCCACCTCTCTGGCACCCCCTGAGATGCTTTCTGATCATCGTCCACGTGCTAGTGGGGCAGTGACAGCTAAAGTTAAGTTTCAAATTATTGGGACTAAGATCTGTGAAACAGAAGTGCCTGTAACTTGTAACCCTCCTGCCTAAGGGCAGATACTTCCTGAAATGCTAGGGGCAATTATTAATGTTTTTGCTCCCCCTGAACAAATTTGTTTGACTCAACTGCACCTATCAAATGTGCTGGGTCACATGGAGGAGGGTGATATGTAGGTACGTATGCCTGCCCCTGAGCAGACCTGGTGGGGCAAGTGATGACCTGATGGGTTTGCCCCTTTAAGCCTAGGCAAAATGTCACTCACGGGGCTGAAGAGAAGGCTCAGCCGTTAAGAGCACTGACCGCTCTTCCGAAGATCCTGAGTTCAAATCCCAGCAACCACATGGTGGCTCACAACCATCTGTAATGAGATTCGATGCCCTCTTCTGGTGTGTCTGAAGACAGCTACAGTGCACTTACATATAATAAATAAATACATCTTTAGAAAAAATGTCACTCATCTCCATTTTTCTGAGAACCCAGGAATGGACTTGGTCAAAGTCTATCATTCTGGCCAGGATTTAATTAAGCTTGCTTCAAAATTTTGGCAGCGGTCTTATTCTGGACTGGTGGGATCAGCAGTGTGACACCTCTGGGAGGACACTGAGGAGCAAGGGCTTTCGGGGCTAGGTGTAGCAAGTGAGGTGGGACAGGCTTGGAGCCAGTTCCCTTTCCTTCCCGCTTTCTCCTCCCCCTCCTCCCGTCCTCCTCCTCTTCTTCCTCTTCTTTCTTTTCAAGACAGGCTCTCAGATGTCTCAGGCTGACCTTGCACTTATTGCTTAGCCTAGGTTGGACCATAAACTCCCGGTCCACCTTCCTCTATGTCCTGAGTGCTGGGATCACAGGTGGGCATTACCATGCCTGGTTTCCAGGGCGTTAAGGTCACACTCAGGGTCCTGAGTGTGCTGTGCAGGCACTCTGCTGGATGAGTTACAGCTCCAGCCTGGAGTCCCTTCTGACTTTCATCAGTGCCAACAACCTCCTAAGAAGCAGGAAAAGACACTGTGTGTCACATGGATGGCGGTTTAAGACAGTTTGAAAGGTGTGCACTGTCTTGGTTACTTTTCTGTTGCTGTGGTGGAGCACCATGACCGAGACGACTTACAGAAGGAAGGTTTATTTGGGGCTTACGGCTGCAGAGGGATACAAGTCCATCGTGCTGAGGAGGCCGGGTGGCGGCCAGGCACGGCGACTGGAGGGGCCAGTAAGAACCACATCTCAAAACGAACGACCAGAGAAACTGGGAGTGTCGTGAATCTTTGGGTTCTCCAAGCCAGTCCCCAGTGACACACTTCTTCCAAAAGAGGCCACATCTTCTAAGCCTCCTCAAACAGCCACCAACTACTGGGGACCAAGCATTCAAGTGCCTGAGACATATGGGGGAACGTAAGGGGGACATCTCATCCAAACCCCACATTCGGTAAATCTTTTTCTTTTTCTCTTTTTCCGTTTGTTTCCGTCTTTATCGTGTTTGTACATATGTCCAGTCACGTGATGGGGTGCTCAAATGGAGGTCAGAAGACACGTTGCAAGAGTCCGTTCTGTCCTCCCTCCATGTGGGTCCCACGAATCGACCCCACTGAGCCATTTCCTTGCCAGATGTGCAGTTTTAAGCTTGGGAGTTGGTCCTGTGCCCCGCCCTCCCTTTAGCAGATGGAAGACTGGAGGTTAACAGGGAGAGCAGAGGCTCTGCCGCTGCGGGAGCCTGCCAGGGGCCCAGCAGTAGAGCCCTGCGATGAGAAAATCCCCGAGAGAGAAGGCAGAAGAGCAGTTCGTTCCCGCCTTAAGGTGGAAATTCTTTTCCTGAGTCCTAACAATTCCCTAAAGGTTCTGAGTCCTGCTACTTTGGACTGATGGACAGGCAGGCCCCGCCCCCCAGTGCTTTGATGTTACTAGGCAGCAGGTCCCAATGGCTTCAGTCACCCATGGTCCTTAGCAAGCAGTCCAGGTGTGCATGGCCTCACCACTACAAGTCGCATTTTCCTCAAACTTCTTCTATGGAGAGAATCTCTCCTAAAACATTGTCCTCATGTTTATATTTGTAGACGATTACGACGGGCCTTGTTAGAAAGTGCTTCCGTGCCTGCTTCGCTTTCAATCTTCCCAACGCCCTGGTGAGGCGAACGGGCAAGGACTGCTATCCACTGAATATGCTCCATCCTCCTGTCCTCAGTGGGCCCCGCACGACTCTCTCGTACAGGGTCAATGTGTTCTTTTTCCTTTCTCATTTCCCCCAGAATCCTGATAGAGTCCACTTGGCGAGGGGCGGAGTCATCTGGTGACCGGGAGGGCTGCAGGCACAGTTTGGTGCTGAAGCTGAAAGGCCCCTCCTGCCATTTTGTTTGCTTCAAGGACAGCACGGTGGGCTGATCTTCCCAGTGCCTGTGGCCTTTCCTGATTATTACGCATCGGTTAATCCTACTTTTCAAGGGAGTTGATTCTGCTTTTCTTTGCTGTCTCTTGCCTAAATGTTAGGCATCCAACCAGAAGGGTTTTAAAAATTAATATAATTTATTTCCCATCAGGTCAGTGCAAAACAAAGGTGTTTTAGGACGAACCGCGGAAGACCAAAACTCTCCTCCTCTTTTAGTTCAGTTTCTCAAGTCAGCAACAGTGCAGGGTTCTGTCCCGTGTGTGGGCCTGCGTCCCCAGGGCAGAGAGGTTTGTTCCGGTCCAGGCAGCCTGCTTGCCTTGTTCAAAATGGAGATTCCCGCAGGACCCGGACTTTCATCAAGGCCCGCTTCAGTTGCTCATAGGTTACAAACATCATCACGTTCCAAGCTCCCAGGCGCAGAAAGGAGGGCACAAATCTGAGGAGAGGAACAGTACCTCGTGAGTAGGAACAGGCTAGGAGTCACAGCACACCCACTATGCTGTCCCCAGGCTGGCGGAAGCTGCTTGTCACAAGTCATTTCTGAGGTCTAGTTCATCTCTGGCCTCTCTACTGAGGGGATTTCGGCAGAAGTTGGGATCAGAAAAGGAAAGAGAGCGAACGTGTCAAGGCAGGTTCCTGTGTAGGAAGCTAATTCTCGCCGTCTGTGTGCCCACACTGCTGGTTGCCAGACCCTTCGTTAGACCCTGAGGCCAGAGAAGCTGAGTAACTCAAACCACGATGTAGGTAAATCCCACCCGTAGGCTGAGACACACTGCCTGGCCCAGCTCAGCCGGTGCTAGCTATGGGCTTTGGGCTCAATTACATTCAGATTTCTACCCAGAGAAGGCCCAGGCTAGGAGTTGAGAAGCGGATGGTGGGCAGGGTGAAGGGAGTATGGCCCCGGCTTCAGCTCACCCAGAAAGCACTCTGGGCCTCCTCCTTGGGAGGGAGTGTCTACCGGTCTGTGCTTCTCAGAGGAAGGGAGGAGCCCTTCCTCTGGCCCCTCATCTCAGCTACTCTCTAATTGCTCTGGTCCCTTGATTCCTGCCAGACTCAGCAAGTCACCATGCATACTCTGAGGGTGCCAGGCCCTCTCCTGTCCCTTTAAGCAGGTGGCTTTTTCTTTAGCTTGGACTGTTCCTTATCTTCTTCTGGCCTGGAGGTGGTTCCTCAGTCGGGCATGGCAGCCACATGCTGCGACCTTTGCTCTGTAGGGAGGGTATGAGCTAGGGCCTTACTCTGAGGCTCTGGCAGTGTCTGAACTCAAGGCATCGTCCCTGCCTCAGCTGCCATTCTTAACTTGTCATGGCTGTTCTTAAACCTTCACCAGGACTGTGGCATTGTATCCAAACTCTGGAGTCTGGTCAAACCTGGGCTAAACTCCCAGTTCCCCCAGCCTCGGGTGCCTCATCTTGAAAGTGAGGGCAATAAAAGCTGGGATCTGACATATCCCTGTGATCCTGGTGCTTGAGCAATGGAGGCACGGAGATCCGGAGTTGGAGACCAGTCCGAGCATCCTGAAACCTTGTTTCAAAGAATCTAAAATAAAATAAGAGCGTGGAGCAGTAACCCCTTTACAGGGTAGTCACATGCTTAGCTGAGTCAGTGGGGGACAGTCCCTAGCACTGCTCCGTCAATTATCTGGGACCCTGAGGGAGGCACAGGCTAGAGCCTGGCACTCAGTAAACTGAGGCACTAGCTGAAGACACTGAGCCAGGCAGTGTCAGGTGACACGTTAAGTATGTTATTCCCAGATAGAGAATCTCCAGTGTCTTCTGTTTGCCTGTTGGGTTCAACTCCACATCACATACCAGAAAATACCTGCTAAAGGCACTGAGGTGGGTGCCCAGCAAAGACCTTCACACTGGGACCTGCAGGTCCGCAGTGGGTGTGGCCTCGGAGTCAGGGCCCTGCCATTTTGTGATCTTGGACAAGTTACAGTTTTGAAGTGCAGTGTGGGAGCTACCACCCAGTTCAGAGGATTGTTGTGATATATGACATATGTAAAATGCCCAGCATAAGGCTCAGTGTAGGGCCTTGGCTTTCAGGATGCTAATGAGGAACCCACACGACTGAGTGCTTGCTCTGTGGTTGGATCTTCAGATGATAAGAGATGGGTGAGCCACCAGCCTCAGCTCCAGGGGGCTTGTGAACTAGCATAGAGATGAACTTAATTCTGTAAGTGGATCAAATGGTACTGCTGAGGCTCATGGGAGGAGGGAAAACTTCCATGTAACAGCGAGAGGGAGGAGTTGGCATTGGGTCTAGTCTACAAAGGTAGCTGAGATTTAGACTGTGCAGGGGTTGAGGGAAAGGCATCCCAGTGGGCTAAGGAGCTGCTGTAAAGAAGGATGGATGCCCTGGGGCGAAATTTGACCCCTGGAACCCAGGGAAAGGTTGAGGGAGGGAACCAACTCCACAGAGTTGTCCTCTGTCCCCGACATGTGCTGCAGCAAGGTACCCAGGCACATATCACACACACACACACACACACACACACACACACACATCACTCACACACACACACATCACACACACACACACATCACACACACACACACATCTCACACACACACACACACACACACACACACACACACTCATGATTATGGTGACAATGGTACGTTTTTAAAGGACAGGCCTTCTATGCAAAGGCTCGGGAACCCTGAGTGCTGCTGTGGTGATAGGGCGCTTTGCTGTGAGTGTGGGGGTAAGTGGTCAGAGCAGCAGCAGCAGGTGGGAAAAGCCTCTTCTGCCCAAAACATTTGAAGACAAATAATAATTGTACCTAGCCTGGGCCTATTTTTCCCTTAGTAAGGCTTCTGTTGTAAGTACTTGGGATGCTGTGTGCCTGCAACACAGTGTTCAGAGGCAGAGGCAGAGGCAGAGGCAGAGGCAGAGGCAGAGGCAGAGGCAGAGGCAGAGGCAGAGGCAGAGGCAGAGGCAGAGGCAGAGGCAGAGGCAGAGGCAGAGGCAGAGGCAGAGGCAGAGGCAGGAGGATTGGATGTCAAGGTCACTGTTGGCTACTTAGTGTGTTCTAGGCCAGCCTGGAATTCATGAGACTCAGTCAGAGAGAAAGAAAAAGGCAGAGAAGAAGGGAAGACAAGAAGACAGGAGAGCAAGAACCCCAGGCCTCTGGGGGCAGAAGGTGCAGCTTACCCTTTGTAGAAGGCCGTGGGGCCCTCCTGGGCCACCATCTTCAGCATGCAGTGCAGAGGGCTGCGGTACCTGCCTGGGGGAGCGTTCATGTATCGGGTCTTCACCACATCCACTGGGGAGGCCACCACCGTGGCACAGAAGCCAGCTCCAAAGGCAGACACAAAGTGACAGGGGAAGTTGTCTGTAGGGGGGGGGGAGGGCAGAGTCCGGAGATGAAGCACTCGAGCTTGCTGTGCAGAGGTGGTCACTGTGTCTGCAGTGTGACCTTGGCCTTCTGGAGCACAGTGCTCGAGGCTGAGCTCTTAGTTCATCTAGAACTCAGCAGCTCTGACCAAGAAAGCCACAGGCCATTTTAATTTTTTTTTTTTGATTTGGTTTTTTTCAAGTCAGGGTTTCTCTGTGTAGCCTTGGCTGTCCTGGAACTCACTCTGTAGACCAGGCTGTCCTCGAACTCAGAAATCTGCCTGCCTCTGCCTCCCAAGTGCTGGGATTACAGGCGTGTGCTACCACCACCCGGCATTTTTTTTTTTTTTTTTGAGGAAATTGAAGTCAGTAGGCAAATGACTGTCACATGGTGCTGGCCCTTGAGCCCAGGGCTCTGCTCTTGCCTAGGCCTCTCTCCTTGTTACAACCCTGGACTGAGCATGGCTCCCGTCTCTGCTTCCTCAGGGTCCCCGATGCCTCTGAGTGGCACCCACTCCTGTTTCCCTCCCCACTCTCACCTGTGAACAGGTGAGAGTCCAGCAGCTTCTCCTTGATGATGTCATAGGTCACCATCTCAGCACAGTTGACAATGGCATTTCTTGTGATGTTGGGCCAAGTCCCTGTCAGGAAGGCAGCGGGGACAGATGAGTGCCACGCTCCCACTCGGGTGCAGTGTCCTATCAGAATGGTCTCGGCCACAGACCCCACGTTTCCTTCTGGAGTTATCAGCTTTAACCCCCCTGCATCTTCACAGACACTCGTGGCTTGGCTACACGTGGAGCATAATTTGCACTCTCTGTCAAAATTTCAACATGCCTCCCTCAGACCCAGGAGGAGGGAAGGAGGAGGAAGGCTGGGCCCCAGGACAGTGACAGACATACAGCAGGACCCTCGGAGACAGGTTTCACTGAGAAGAGGGCAGGCTGGATATGGGTGGGAAACCAGCGAGGGAATGCCCTGGCAGCTCTCTGACTGAGGTGTCCTGCCCTTAAACATCAAAGGCCATTTTTCTCCTGCAAGGGATCATGGGAGTGGAAGACCAGGTGATTGCGGGATTCTGGCATTTGCCAAGAACTAAACACATAGGGAGCTCTACAGTCTTCACCCCAAGGAAGTCTCATCACTCATCTTACCACAACCGGCTCCACAGCTGTGCCCCTTCCTGCCTCTCTTTCTGTTCTCTGCTCTGAGGCCCTCCATCCTTCTATCTCCACACCTTGGCCTTTGAGACCAGGTACTTTTTGGAGCCAGAATGGCTTTTCCGCCTCCTGCCTGTATTCAGCGCCCTCCCCGCGCCACCCCCCCCCTTGTCTACAGCATAAGCTACATTGGCCTCCTTAGATGCTCAGAAATAAATCCTTGAGGAGTGGATGTCAGTGTTCAATTCTGACTTTGTCCCAGGGTAGCCTGTGCAGGTGATGACTGGTAAGTTGGACACTATCTGACATCCTGTGGCCAGTGTGTGGATATGTATTGTATTGGAGTGTTTTCATGATGTTGAACCATGCCTTGGGAAGTCCTCCCTTCTGGATCCCCTCCTGTCTGAGCCCTCAGGGAGGAAAAGCTTTGCTCTGGCGAGTCAAGTTTACCTTTCCATAGGCCCCTGACTCCTTCCTCTCTGGCGATGGTTCTGTAGGCGTCCATAGTCCCTCTGTATTTCCTCTCTCCTCCAGTTCCCAGGCGTACCATGGCTTGAAACCGGACCTTCACCACATCCGTGGGCTGGGCGCAGGTCACTGCCATGGCTCCTGTGGTGCAGCCTGCCAGAATCCTGATGGCGACGCTAGAGTCTGGGGCAGGCAGAGAGAACTAGGAGTCTCTGACACTGTCAGAATCTCACCAGTGTCTGTCATCAGCTTGCCCCTCCCCTACTCTGCTCGGTGGACAACTTCATGTCCTTGACCCACACTCCAGCTGTTAAACAGGTTTCCCACCCCTGGGTGTCCACGGGTGTCCCTCGGTGTTCTCGGGTGCTGGCACTCACGGTCCGCTCCCTTGGGGGTGTAGAACTGCTTGACAGAGTCGTAGAGACCAATTCGAATGGAGGCGAAGCTCATCTGGCGGTGCAGGCCGGCGACCAGTCCGCTGTAGGGGCTGCGGGGACCCTCCGTGCGCACCATAGTCAGGATGGTACCCAGCACGCCGCGGTACTGCACGCTCTGCGCCCCTGGGTTCTCCCCCTGGATCTGGGGGATAAGAACAGGGCCCGAGTTGTTGGTGGGCGGCCAGGGAGGGCGGGGCTGTGTGTGCAGGACGCCTGTAGGGGCTTGTAACTAGCAAGATTATCAAATCAGGGTGAAACCGGCTGAGTGTGCAGCGTGCTGCGGTTCACAAAGCAGTTCTCATTCAGCGGCGGCATCTCGGCTCACCCACACCAGAGGGGCCGGTTTGCTTTCCCTGTCTTATAATACATGGTTAGAGGTTTACTCACGCTCTCACTGTTACTTCCTTACCTTTATTTTCCACTTTATGGTTTACAAAGCAGGGCTAAGCATTAAAGAGCCCTGTCACCTCATGTCGAGACATTTGGATTGTTTGGTCATGAGGGATGGTGATGGGGACCAAGGCCGTGTAGGGGGCGGCCTTCCCTCAGCTCTGTGAGGAAGAGCACGTTGGCACATGGGCTGATGCTGGGTAGATGCAGCCCCTTCTTCTGTGGATCACGACCACCGGCCAAAGGCACCCACCTGCAGGCGGACCTTGGCGGTGTCCAGGGGGAAGGTGAGGAGGTCAGCAAAGCAGGCGGCGGTGCCGGCCCCCAAGAACTTCACAACTGTGGTGGGAGGCACCTCTGATGGCTGGAGTCCAACCATGGTCCTGGAGGGTGGCCCTGGGTCCTGTGCGGCCTGCTGAGGTCCAAGGAGAGAGGTGGCCTGGCAATCCTTGGCTTCGGTTGGGGGGCGGGGGAGCTGCGGGAGATAGATCAGGGGAACAGATGGAGTCTGGGCTGTTTGGCTCTGTCCCATTTCCAGGGACCCAGAGTGCTCCGAAGGGGCCTTACAAAGCAAGAGGCCTGGGTAATGTCACGCTTAACCTGCCTAAATTTGGTTTATATACTCAGGTCATTCCTCATCTCTCACACACAACAATCCCTGTCACCTCTGCACAGAGCGTCAAGGGGGAGCAGATAGGCCTGTGGTGTCACCACTGACCGGCGAGCAGCTTAGACCCTGGCAGGCAGCAGGCCTGGCTTTGACTGTGTTCTCCCAGGGTCTGATGCCTCCTCACTCACTGGTCCAGCCCTCTGAGGTGAGCGCTTCAAGCCTCTTTCCCAAACACGGGGAACATTCCTTGTGACTCCAGAAGACACTCATTCATCCTAGGTGAAGCCATATCCCTTAAAGGGATGCCTGAATACACACCACTACTGAGCTGAGGATTGGACTTAGGGCCTAGTGTAAGGCAAGCCCTTATTTTTTTTTTTTTGAGACAAAAATTATTTATTATTTATTATCTCTTATTTATTAACTTTTTTGAGACAAAAGTTTCATTAAATTTCCCAGGCCAGCCTTGAACTTGAAATCATCCAGCGTCAGCCTCTCGAATGCTGGGATTGTATGTGTGCCTGCACTGCCGGGCCTGGTCTCCATATACCTTCCTCTACATAAACGAGGCAGAGTCCTCCTCAGTGCCTGATGCTCCCACCTCTGTAAGGCTTCCCGGTCGGCCATCTGTTGGCGGAACTGAGCCTTAGTACTCTGCTGCCCTCCATTTCCCAATGGGTCTGAGGTCGGTGGACCGACATATGAACACTTCTGCTGTCTGGGGAGGTTTGCGGCTGCGCCGAGGAGACTCTTAGCTGAAGACAGAATCAGTCTTACACCAAGACAATACACAAACAATGCCAGGGCAGACGTGCTCATGTCTGTCTGTCTGTCTGTCTGTGTTGACATGTGCACTTTATGCTGGTTACCCAGGGATCTTTTGGTGTGAAGGGCTTGGTTTAGCCTCAGGTGTGCTGGGAAACTGGCACACCATCATGTTCTTTTTGTAAAAATTTATTTTATGTATACAAGTACACTGTAGCTATCTTCAGACACAACAGAAGAGAGCGTCCAATCTCATTTCAGATGGTTGTGAGCCACCATGTGGTTGCTGGGAATTGAACTCAGGACTTTTGGAAGAACAGGCAGTGCTCTTAACCGCTGAGCCATCTCTCCAGCCCTGCCCTATGTTCTTACAACTAGGTTTCTGTGCGTCAGGCCTTCTATGTTGAGGCCATCTCTTGGCAGTGCACATCTACTGGTGCACTGACTCAGACACTCTCTTGGTGTGTTCAAGTCCTGCATTAATGGACCTTTAATGGTCCATTCTCAGGGCCAGGGTGTCATAGAATTATAAACAGTGTGCATCTCCTTCCCTACAGGGAAACAGGATTCTGGGCCAGTGGTTAGAAAATCTGGGCTCTGGTCCTGTCTTCTAAGTCTTACTTTCAGTGCATTTACCCTTTCTGGGGCCAGTGAGAATATATATACATATATATGCATAGATATGTCTATCTCATTGATATATGTCATTCATTTGATAAATATATAAATATAACTATATATACAAAACTATATATATATATGTATATATATTATATGAAATTTCTGTTCACCAATAGGAAACATTTAGGTAACAGAGGGTAGGAACCAGGCCAGGTATCTTCTTTCAGGTCTGACACACACACATACACACACACACACACACAATGTATATATACACATATATGAATACACACACATATACATATATATACACATATATGTATATATATATATATCTGGTTTCCTCTGTGATGCTTTCTCAACTTATACTTTCAGAAACCAAGGACTCAGACTTGCTGTCATCTCTCTCTAAAAAGTACTGTCACTGGGAAGGTGCTGGCGTGCTGATTCATGCTGAGTGAGTGACTATTGACTGATCAGCTGTTTCTTGACCACTGTACGAGGCACAGGTAAGGCAAAGTACGGATGGGAGCGGCTTGGTTGGGTTTGTGTTCAAGGGACTTGATTTCTAGTGAGGAAGATGGATAGATCGTGAAGCGAGTGGGGTCAGGTCCATGGGGTGTGGACTGAGGCCGGAACTCATGGCTGCTGGGCTCCAGTCTGGAGGCTTGGGTCCTAGTGTAGAAGAATGGCTTTTTAACCCTGCCCTGGGACAGACTGAGGCAAAACTGAAAATCATTGCATGTTTCTTTTTTCCCTTTCTCTTTTGGTGGGTCTCCTGTAGGCCGCGGCGGCTTCAAATTCTCTATGTAGCCCAAGCCAACTTCGAACTTCTGATCTTTGTGCCTTTACTTCCGGAGTCTATCACTACATCCAGTCTATGAGGTGCTGAGGATCAAACAGGGCTTTGTGTATGCTAAGGGGAGCTACATTCCCAGCCATTTAAGGACCGCTGAACTAGACAGAGTTATACACCAACTCAGCAAAGTTGGGTCTAAATAGCAGAGGCAGGAGGTGTTCTCCTTTGGAGATCTACATCCAGGCCTTTATCGTCAGAGCCTGTCACTCTCCTAGGTTTGCGACAGATCACCGACCCCTCATTTTCCAGGGCTCTTTGTGAGGGCTCCCCTCCCCCCTCCCTCACTGAGCTTTAGTTATATGGGAGTTCTCGGGTTCCATCATCTGTCTGGACTACAACTCTCTCGGGCATCTGCAGATTGCCTCCTCACCTCCTTCACATTCCTCCTCAAATGTCACCTCAGAGGTCCTTCCCTGAGCTCAGTGTCATTCCCAACCACCCCACGGCAACCCCTCAGCCTTGTCTACTGATGTACCTATCCACTCGGATGCCCTGTCTTCAGGAACAGGGGTCTCACCCATCAAGAGTGCTGCTGTGTTTGTCGGGAACAACAGATGGTGATATTATTGGAAGGTCTAACTCCATTTTCACGTCGTGGAACTGAGCTAAGCCAGGGATTTGGTAAAAGCCAGCACATGCTGGGGCGGCCCCATCCCACCCAGATCTCTGAGCATGGCATCCCAGAATAAAAACCCAGGTGTATTTATCTGGAAGGTCCCCAGAAGGCTTTTTTTTTTTTCCTTTTGAGACAGGGTTTCTCTGTGTAGCTCAGGCTGTCCTGGAACTCACTCTGTAGACCAGGCTGGCCTCGAACTCAGAAATCCGCCTGCCTCTGCCTCCCAAGTGCTGGGATTAAAGGAGTGCGCCACCATGGCCCGGCTCCAGAAGGCTTTGAGGGCTGGCTTAGACAGTGCCCATAAAGAACTTAGTTTAAGCTGGACTGTGGTCAGTAGAGATGGAGAGGAGCTATCAAGAGGGGATACAGAGGGGAAGATCTGACTTTCTGCTTGTAGGGGAAGAAGAGGATCAGTGCAGACTAAGTCGGAAAGGGCTTTTGGCAGGTAGAAAAATGAGGATGGCCCAGGGGAGGGGGGGCCTGAACCTGTGGGGCTGTGGTTCTCACCCTTCCTAATGCTGGGTCCCTTTACTAGAGTTCTTCATGTTGTGTTGACCCCGACTACAAAATTATTTTTCTTGCTACCTCATAACTATAATTTGACTACTATTATGAATTTTAATGTAAATATTTGATATGTAGGATATTTGATACTCATCCCCCAAAGGGGTCATGATGCACAAACTGAGAACCACTGGTGTTGGTTCAGTGGAAGCTCAGAGCAAGAGGGTCCGGTCGCTGGGCTGTGGGGCTGTCGTTGGGGACTTTATACATGTCATCTTCCTTAATCCTCAACACCTGTCAGGAAACATAGCTGAGGCTTAGAGACATTAGCTTGCTTAGTGTCACCAGCCCTTGGTGTCTAAGCCTGTGCTTAGTCTATTTTAGGTTCAAAACCACTTTGGTAAAAGCAGGGCAGTATTTAAAATCCAGTTAACAGATGAACAAACAGAGCTGTAAGATGGAAAGAGGTTGGACTGACGAGATGGTTTAGCGGTTAAGGGCACTGACTGCTCTTCCAGAGGCCTGGGTTCATTCCCTGCACCTACATGGCAACTCACAGCTGTCTGCAATTCCAAGATCTGACACCCTCACACAGACACACATGCAGGCAAAATATCAATGCATATAAAATAAGGAAATTGCTTTAATAAAAGATGGAAAGATGTTGACTGACCACTGGTCACAGAACTCCAATCGGGTTGTTCTGATGGCCAAGAAATAAAGCTGTCATGGCCACACCACCTAAGGTCTAGTCTGTGTGGTGACCTGGCTCCCCAGGGTCTCAGCCTTAGTTACTAAGTGCTCCATAATGCCAAACATGAACCTGGAGAAGGCTGGGTGACTACCAAGGTCCTCTAACCATATGGGATTCTTGGGCCCAGAGAGGTGAGGCTCTGTGTGGGTAGGTGTAGTCAGGCCGCGGCTCTCCCAGGCTCTTCTTTCAGCCAGTCTTCTTGTCTGCCTGAGTTGTAAACCGAGACAGGCCTGAGGAGGGGACAGGTTCTTTGGAGATTGAGGCCTGAGGCCCAGAGCCTTTAAAGCCAACTTGGCCGAGCTTGTTTAGAGAAATACCCTCCACTTGCTCAGGCCTCGTTCCCCTTTGCCCTACAGAAGAGCAGCAAGGCCTGGCTCCTGCCCAGCGGGGAGGCACTGGCGTCCCTGCCCAGGCCAGGAATGCACTGGGGAGCAGCTGACTCTCCTCTCACAAGCCTGGCCCCGGAGAGCTAGGCTTCTGGGTAACTTGGCAGCTTGAATCTAAGGCTCACCCAGATCTGGAGAGGCCCTTGGGGTAAGTTCTTTAGAATCCCTTCTTCAAAGCCTGTCTGGGGACCACTCAGGTGCTGGGAGAAGAACTCTGTGTTCTGTTCTGCTTTGGAGAGAAACTCTGAGGTTAGACAGGCATGGACCTGTGTATGGCTGCTGTCGGGGACTGTGACTTCAGAGTCCTTTCTGCTGGAGGGAACCTCAGGCCATGTTGGTGCTGAGCCAGGTCCTGCAGAGGGCACTGAGGCCACTGAGTGGTCGATTTTCTCCCCACTGAGGCCAGGTGTGTCTGGAGTTTTTGCCCCCCTGTCAATCGGGGCTACCCTCTTGTACCCACTTTACCCTCTGCTACTTCTGACCCTACTGTCTTGCAGCATTGCCTCATTGTCTGAGACTGTTTTTTTTTAGCTCCGTCGGAGCCTCCAGACAGGTACAAGATCAACTAATCTGCCTTCTCTGTGAAGACTGTTGTAGGGGAGGCCCTAAGTCAGACCATTCTTACCAAAATGAGGAAGCAGGAAATGAGGTCAAAGATGACCTCAGGGCCCTTTGGTAGAGGGCTGTGAATGCCAAGGTTGCACTTAGTCCAGTGGGGGTGGGGGTGCTGGGTGGTCAGAGCATGCTGATACAGGGAGTAAGGAGAGATTAGAAGGTTTTAAAGGCTCTGGGCCATGGGGTTTGAACACCATTGAGGATACTGCTGGAAAGGTGCTCTCAAGAGACACTGAAGCCTGAACTTGATTAAGAGTTTGCAGTTGGGCATACCCAAGTTTTGAAGGAGTGCCCCTAAGCCATCCATCAGAAATATAAAGGATGGGCAGACATATTTGAGTATGTGGGTGAGATGCAGCAGGAAACTCCGAGGTCCGGGCTTCCCAGCCTCCTCCTTCCTGCACCTCAGTTGTTATTTGAGGAAGTCTGCCGGGCATCAGTCTGATGCCACCAGCTGGAGGTGGAGGTTGAGAACAATCCTCACCTTGTAGCTCGAGTGGGGTACCCACAACATGAGAGACTCCAGCCTACAGGGCCCAGCCCTGTTTGCTGAGTGTCCTGCATTGTCCAACCAAACTCTCTAACAATACATTCGCATCAAGGAAGCCATAGGCGGAGTGACCGCAGGCTTTAGACCAGGCTTCAGGTCAGAGGTGCCCTCATCATCTGTACCCAGGAAGGGCCCCAGGACCCTCGCTGGGGAGGGCTTTGTGCTCCACAGGGATCCTGGGTCAAAGGAGAGGGACACTTTTCATCTGGCATTTGGAAGATCCCAGCAGAGGAGTCAGCAGGACAAGGGAGCCCTGAGGAGTCACAGATGTGGGGGTCAAGGCCCTCCCCAGGGCTGCAGCTCCTTCATCTTTACCAGGCGGGAGCCAGACTGCCTCACTCTGTCTCTCATGCAGTGGTGAGCGAGCCCTGGTAGCTCCAGGGTGTGAGTGTCCATGGAAGGGACGGTGGTCAGAGGAGCAGGGGATGAGGGAGAGTGGAGGAGAGGTGTGGGGCCTTACCTGTGAGCCTAGCCAAGGCTGCGTAGTGTAGGGGCACCCCAAGGCTCCATTCCCTGAGGTAGCAGCAGGATCTGATGGCCCCTGCTCACCATTCACGGTTGTCTCTGCTGCCTCTGGCTCGCACCGGCCTTATGCACCAGCTGACCTGAAACCTAATTCTGAGAAACTAGTTGACAGTCTGATCACTTGACAAGAGGCGGGCTGTGGGGAGGGCACCAGTGAGTCCCATATCTGGTTTAGCTTCCATGACCTCCGGCTTTTTAATGTGGCTCCTTTGAGCTTTCAAGTGGAGGGCTACCTTGGTGACCAGGAGATGTGGTTTGTGACAGTACTTGTCACCTTTGAGAGTCTAAAGGTCAAGGGCTTAGGACAGGGGCTCTCCAGGATCCTATGCAATGGCTATAGGTTTCATTTCTTAGAGACCTGATGCTCTCCTCAAGAGAGGAGAGGAGAAGAGGGCCGAGAAGGTAGAGGACATTTTGGCGCCAAGATATGCTTGATATTTTGGGCACATCACTTTTATTTCCCGTATCCCTAGGAAGCAGGATCCTAAATTTAAGAACAAAGGAAAACAGATGTGTTTTACATAGCATGCGATTTGCCCACACAGAGCACACGATAGTGTTTAGACAGTCAGGTTGATCAACCACTACAAATGTTCTACTTCAGAACATTTTCATCATGGCTCAAAGACAAAAACAAGGCACCCCTTCCCCAGCTTCAGGCAACCACTCATTTTTATTCTGCTCCTTAATATGCTTGTTCTAGAGGTTTCATTTGAGTAGGATCGTCCAGAATGTATGGCCTCTTGTGGCTGGGTTCTATCACAGCGGTATATCAGTAGATATGATATGTACTGTGTATAACACACTGTACTGAATCAGTAGATACATACTGTGTATAACACACTGTACTGAATCAGTAGATACGTACTGTGTATAACACACTGTACTTTATCAGTAGATACGTACTGTGTATAACACTGCTCTGAATCAGTAGATATGTACTGTGTATAACACACTGTACTGAATCAGTAGATACATATTGTGTGGAGCCCAGTTTACACAGAAAACTGACCGTCAAGGACTGTAACTTGCCAGGGTCACACGGCTAGGACACTGCAAGCCTGACTTGCCTGTAACCTATAGCACACTTTGGTTTATCTGCTGCAGTCAGTACTCCTCATGAGGCCCTTGGCCTGGAGCTGCTGGGGCTGGAGTGAGATGGGGCAGGTGAGCAGAATCCCTTGCCGCAACCACTGTAGGCGGGTCCATCTGCAGGTGCTGAGGTTCAGGACTGGGTGGGCGCAGCTCAAGCTGGGAGCTGGTGACATAGAAGGGGGACTACCAGGAGAGGGGAGAGGAGATAGGAAGGGCAGAGAAGTAGAGGACAGTTTGGAACTTGCACGCAGAGCCATGGCAGGGTGTGTGCTGTGACACCTAGACTGTCTATCCTCTTTCTTGGACCAGGCCCTGCCCACTGCTTTTGGCTCTGGCTAGAACTATTAAATCTGGAGGTGGGCAGGACTGTGGGAGCCACGTGGGGGAGGGGCTACAAGTAGAAGTCAAACTAGAGACACCCAGAGGGAGGAGAGCTCGGCTGACTGGGCCTAGCTAGAGTCAAACCTCTGCTGGAAGTTTTAAGGTTGGCTGCTACAGTCTCTGGGTCAACAGAAATGCTGTTTCCAGGCATCTGTGGAGGGCATGTATAAGGAAGTCCGGGTTCATCCTGGTTGTGGTGACAAACATGTTGTACAACCTCACAAGTCAAGTCGCCTCAGAGCTGTCACGGGGAGAATGGTAAATAAAGCCACTGTGCGCGCCCTCTGTGTTTCAGACCTTCACTTTGCCTGCAGCCTGTGCCCTCCGGTGGCCCTGTTCTCACTTGACTCCTTCAGGTTATTTACAGGAACAGGACTTGGCAATGATCTTCACCTGAGGCGTTCTGCCCTAGGCCTGGAACCTAGAGGCTTCCTGCCCCAGGGGATGTGGAACTCCAGGTACTGGAAGCTCTCTCTGTTCTGGAGTGTGAGGCCCAGGGCAAGGCCAGCCCCTGGCTAGGGATGGGGCAGGTTTGCAGGGTGAAGCTCACAGAGCAGGAATATGAGGGGCAGGCTGGGCTGAGGGAACATGGCCCTTAAAGGGAGGCTGGAGTGCCCTGCCTTCTGGGTAACCAGTGCGCGAGGCTGGAGTGCCCTGCCTTCCGGGTAACCAGTGCGCGAGGCTGGAGTGCCCTGCCTTCCGGGTAGCCAGTGCGCGAGGCTGGAGTGCCCTGCCTTCCGGGTAGCCAGTGCGCGAAGGCTGGAGTGCCCTGCCTTCCGGGTAGCCAGTGCGCGAGGCTGGAGTGCCCTGCCTTCCGGGTAACCAGTGTGCGAGGCTGGAGTGCCCTGCCTTCCGGGTAACCAGTGTGCGAGGCTGGAGTGTCCTGCCTTCCGGGTAGCCAGTGCGCGAGGCTGGAGTGCCCTGCCTTCTGGGTAACCAGTGCGCCTGCCTCTACTCACTCGCTCCGGCGCTTGGGAAGAGTGGGAAGGGCTGACATTTCTCAAGCGTCCATCATGTGCCAAACGCCAGCAAAGCATTTTCAGAAGTGTCCCCTTTGATCTTCACAGTGACCATATGAAGCCAGCATCTGTCTGTCTGTGACGTCCAGATGAGGCCAGAGCCACAGACTCAGCCAGGCTGGACACTGATATGGCCCAGAACATTCTCTGGTTCTCTTTGCAGCTGTCCATGACCTGGTCCGCTCTCTGGGCGTTACCCCAGTACTGGTTTCTTTCAGGAATCTTCGCTGGATGCAGCAGCCTGCGACCGCCGGAATCCGGGCACTTACTGGCTGTATCCTGCTTTGGTCAGAGCCCTTATCCTTGGGTATGTTTTGAGTCCTGATGCACTTTCTACCTATACAGAAGCAATGTATCTGACTTCCTTGGCCTTGAGTTTAACTGTGGGAGGGGCATCATAGAGTTGTGAGGATCCAGTGAAATGACACACAGGGGTGACAAGCAGAGCCCTTGGGTCAGCCTCACTACCAGCTGGCACTGGACAGCTGTGCTTCTTCAGAGCCATCCTCAGAGGGTTTGTCTATGGCAGCTGCCCAAGTGGCTGTGTTCTGACAGAAGTGCCCTCCTAACTAACACAGGGGACCAGGTCCTAGTCGAACTTTCACTGTACTGAGAGATTTGAAGTCATCAGAGGAAAAGACAAACCAACCAAGCAAGCAAAAGCCCAAACCACCAGAAGAGGACACTAGCATCGCTCTAAGATGGGCCAGTCTGACACTCAGAAGAGGTCGGAAGTCTCATGGCACCCCATGTTGCAGATGCCTGAGTGATGGGTGTACCCTTCTTTCTGCAGCTAAGAACAAATGAATGCCAACACCTTTTCCCAGTGACCAACCCAAAAAATACTTGTACACAAATACAAATGCTAGACTTTTATTAAAACAAAATCAAGAACAATGAATTTCAGAGCTGAGTAAAAACAAACATTAAAAACATGGTTGTTTCAGACAATCGAATACAGTCTTAAGGGAGGCGATTCCCCTGTTCTACTGATTCATCATAAAAATAATTTATATCTATAAAATATCTCACTCCCAAACAATCAAGCTGGACAGGGCCCTGGATTTTCTCAGCTATGCCCATACTTACTCCATTTTTCTTCCAATATTTACAGCAAAAATAGCCTGCCATATTCAAGCAGAAGGTGGGCTCTGGTCAGCAGCAGGCTGTGTCAAGGACAAGGGTGTCTCTGCTCAGAGAGGACTCCTTGGGCCCCACAGTCAGAAGATGGGTGGGACACTTGGGTGCTGGAGTCTCATTTCCAACTGCCACCTCATTACAGAAGGAAGCTGAGACCCTGAAGGCAGCTGCTAGGTGGTTTGGGACACTCCTCTGGTCCTAGCTGATTAGGTCTCAAGCTACCCATGGGATAGGGTGATGGTAGTGGCCCGAGGGTGCTGAGGGACAGAACTGGTGTCTCTTGCAAGCTGAACAGAGCCGAGAGGTTGGCTGGTAGGCCCTTCCCTCAGGCTTCATCAGTCTTTTGGGAATACTGGGAAGAAAATATCCGTGCAATCCTGCGAGTCTCTTCCTCAGGAAGGTTGGGAGGGAGGGAGGAAGGTCTGGGGCGGCAAGGCCTTTGGGCAAGGGCTCCCCTGGTGGCTTCACTCTTGTCCTGGAGAAAGGAAGTCATCTACATTAGCACTGAGGATATAGCATTGCAGTGGGTGATTTTGGTCCTTGGGCTAACATTTCTTCAGGTCCCAAAGTTGCAAATACTTCACGCACACCCTGTCTTGTGGAACCCTTGCCATGACATCACAAGGCAGGGGTGCCTTTCTCCCCACAGGCCAGGTGCAATTAGCTCAAGGCCGTGCAGTTCTGAGTGGCAGAGCTGAGGAAGGTTGGAACCCCGCTTGAGCAGCTGCTGTAGACAAAGCCACGTGCTCCTTCCCACCCCCCCTTTTTGCACCTTGTCGGGTTCCATGCTAGAGCAAAGCTGCCTGGGAGGTGAGAGTCAGGCCCCTAGGGAAGAGATGGAGGCCAGGAAGGAAGGAAGAGCCAGCACAGAGAGAAGGGAAGGCTGTCAGGTGTGTGCTTGGCTTCACAGTGCACAGCCTGCTCTATGGGAAGAGCTCTTTGTTCTCAAGCTGATGGTGCAATGAGACTCTATCACACTGCCCCACCTCCGGGCTAACAGGAGACAGGTCCGGCTAGAGAGGCTCCAGGATGAGCCTCTAGAATCCCACTGTTGCTTTCTACAGAGCAATAGGTGTCAATAGGAGGCAGAAATGAATAGAACAGTTCCTGGCTTCACAGCTTAGAGAGAAACAGGCGAGACATGACCTTCCGGAAGAATGGGATAAGGGCAACGGGAGCTGGGATCTCTCTCCACTGCCCGGGTGCTAGTTTCCTAACGGTGACCAAGGGGGCTGGGCACACAGTCAGGACTATCCCTGTCAGTCCAGGTCTCTAAGTCGAGGGAAGGTGGACAAGCCGAGCAGGCCCCTAGGCTGGTCTTCCTGGTGACCGAGGATAAGCAGTGTCAGGCTGGGATGCTTGGCAGAGCCTGGAGGTACAGCTCTGTGCTCTGGGAAGGTCTAGGCTAACAGAAAGGGTGTTATTTTTGGTTTGTAGTTCTTCCTTCTAAAATAACACCACAGGTCAGGGGAGGGCCAAGAGGCCAGTGTCTCCATGCTGCCCTCTGCTCCAGACCAGGCACTTCTCAGGGCATGAACTAGAGCTTCAATGCACAAGCCCAGGGAGGCCAGGTCAAGATGACGGCTTGGAAGCTATGAGACCAGTGAGTGGGTAGGATGAAGTCATGGAGACCTGCTTTAGATCAGGTTGGGGGAGACTGCCTCTGCAGTCAATGCCCTGTTCATTCCACTAGAACCAATGGGAGTGGTCCACTGTGTATACACCCCTCGGTGTATACTAGAACCAATGGGAGTGGTCCACTGCGTATACACCCTTCGGTGTATACTAGAACCAATGGGAGTGGTCCACTGTGTATACACCCCTCGGTGTATACTAGAACCAATGGGAGTGGTCCACTGCGTATACACCCCTCGGTGTATACTAGAACCAATGGGAGTGGTCCACTGCGTATACACCCCTCGGTGTATACTAGAACCAATGGGAGTGGTCCACTGCGTATACACCCCTCGGGTATTCGAGACTTTTAAGCTTCTGTGTGCCTCATCCCAAGATCCTGAGGGTTTGGTGTTTAGAGAGGACACTCATCCCATTTGGCGTTTTGGCTGTAGCTACAGACAGATCCTTTGGGTCACTAGTGGCCTACGCTACTTTTTTTATCCTCTGCTACAGAGAAAGGGAACTAAGAGGCTAAGGCAGAAGGAAACAGGTCTTGACCTTTATTATGAGCTAGGGTTTCACTATGTACTTCTGATCAGAGGCACTGGAATTTACCACTTGTCAAATCTAAAAGCCAGACCTTTGTTTCCACACCTGCTAGAAGTTATGTCTCTACTCTGCAGACCTATGTAATTCTTCTCAGTTCGTGAAATGACCATCAGACTTCTGATCAGCTCATGTGGACAACAGACAGACATGGCTGCTGCCTTCACAGAGGACTCAGGGAGAAGGGGCGGAGCACAACCCTCCCCAGCAGTCAGAGATGAGGTTTAGAGCTTGGGAACACGGGGAAGAAGCCATTAGTAATAGCTGAAACGGCCCGGCAGGCTTCAGTGAGTGCTGGGAGCTGAGATACTGAGTCTCACTGGGGTGGGAGAGAGGCCAGCCAGAAGGAAGAAGAGCACACACACACAGGCTCTCACCGCTGCGGGGTCCTATCATCCTTGCAGCTGAAGCTAATGTAGCTGATTCAGCCAACCCTCCAGCACCCACACCCAGACCCAGTGACCCAGGGGACCTTATCTGTACAGCCCAGGGCAGAGAGGGTGGAGAGACACATGCTCAGTAGTACCTGTTGACTAAAAGGGCTGAACAAACATCCTGATTAGTAAGTACTAAAGAATCTCTATCTATGGGAGTTGCTACAGCACAGAGCCCCGAAGGTCTGGGCAGAAGGAAGCCACCCAAGGAGGGCTATCGATCCCCAGTGTGCCAGCCATCCCTCTACGTGTGGCCGTGCTCCTGCACAGGGAGCTGCACAGCAAACAAAAGAGCAAGCGCCCGGCAGCCTAGCCGAACCTCAGGGATTCCTCAGGGTCTGGACGGGGCCACACACGGATGGAATCCCTGGAAGGGAACTTCAAGAAGGGGCTAGAGAGAAACATGGAGATGGAGTCTGAGCAGAGTGTGAAGGGAGAGGATGCCAAATGGCCGCTTGGCTGAGCTGAGGGTCGGAGAGGGGATTCCTCTGCTGAGAGCAGGCGGACTGCGGGAGAGGAGCACAAGAGCAGGCAGTCACAGAAAAGAGCTGCGCGAGGCCAACTAAGCTACACTGTAAGACCCTGTCTCTAATCTCAGTTCAGAGCCCCTTCATTAAGGTTTTTTGTTTGTTTTTTGTTTTTAGAGACAGAGTTTCTCTGTGTTGTCCTGGCTGTTTTGGAACTCACTCTGTAGACCAGGCTGGCCTCGAACTCAGAAATCCTCCTGCCTTTGCCTCCCAAGTGCTGGGATTACAGGCGTGCGCCACCACCACCGCTGCCCGGCTTCAGAGCCCCTGTAAACGCACTTTATTACAGGCTATGTGCTCATGGGGAGTGGGGGTGCAGGTGCCTGCCTCGAGTCTTCTGTAAGCTTCTCCGGCCCTTTGTTAGAGGGCATGTAGTGGGATGAGTGGAGGGAACACTGCTTTGTGGTATAGATGACCCATCTCCCTTGCTTACAAATGAGACGGTTTCTCTTTGTGGGTCTCAGTGCTCTGCCTAGCAGAGCTAGTAAACTCAGGTTTTCTTTCTCGGGTCTACTATGAAACTCAAAATTCAGATCTCATGGAGGCAAATGACAGGTATATCGGGCAAAACACAGGAGTTATGCTAGAGCTAGGGGTGACCCTGGCTAGACACCAGAGCAAAACAAAGCTTTTATTCTTATCTCAGGCAAGAAGCTAGGCCTCACAGGTCCTGAGCAGAACCCGGGTTTGGCAGCTCCCCAAGGTAGGCTTAGGACTTGGCTAGCAAGTGCTCCACAACTGCCCACAGGCAGACCCCAAGTGATCCTCTAGGTTGGGCTCAGGGCTGAAGTGATGTCCTTTTCTAGAGCAGCGCCCTTAAGTGGGAAACAACACTGGAGAGATAAAACAAAGCAAACAGCTACCCTGCCCAGAAGCTGCCGGGACTGCGGCCGCAGAGGTTGTGTGAGGGCTCTACGCAGCTGCCGCCGTGCTCAACTTTCACCCCCTTGGCTGGCTGCCTTTCTCTGGGGTGGCTCCCACTGTCCTCTCCCCAGGAAGCAACAAGGACTTCCCAGACACTGAAGGTAGCGGAGAACTCAGCAGCCACAGCTATGAGTAGGGGGAAGCGGGGACAGGACACCAGAGCAGAGCTCCAGCCGTGGGCAGAAATCAAATTTAACCAACCCCGCTACAGCATGGCCTACTGCAGCTCACTCTCTGCTCCTGTCAGCACTCTGCCACGGGCTCTTTACCCAAGAGCTCCCTCTGTCTTACCACCTGGCACCTCTGTCCTTCTGAGAGGCCCAGCCCATAGGGCTCCTGCTCACCCCATCACTGGCCCTCAGTTTCCACAATGAAGGGTCCAGGACGGCCAGGCGGACGGACTCCTTAGCCCGCTAACCAGTGCTGACTAGTGGGAAGTTCCCAAAGTCCAGCCTCCAGGGAGATGGGCTAGAGTAACTCTCCTGGCAGAGTTCCTGGGTCCTGCTGCACACCAGCCTGCTCAGGTCTTGACAAGCACAGCGCATGCCGACAGGTCTCTAGGCCTTCCCTGGGCACCCATCAACTTGCGGTCTGGGTCAGGCTAGGGACCAGCCGGTTCTGGCTTCTTCCCGACTCCTGTACATCCTCACCCAGGTTGCTTGTCGTCTTTCAAAAGTTTCAGGTAGCCTTTAGCAGAACCTTCCTGCGACCTTTAGGTCTTTCCTTGGACTCTGCAGAGAGCTAGGGACTTGGTGGATCTAAGAAAATGAAACCGGTCACGATCTCTCGTTAACAAGAGGAGCAGCTCAGCCATAAGGCCTGGGCCACAGTCATGAGGACCCTGGGCTTTAGGAAGTTCCCTTGGACCTGTCTCCTTCCTGGTATGATCTGGAGACCCTCTTCTGGCAGTTATGCTAAAGGCCATAGTTCCAGCTAGGTACAGGGAAAGACCTTAGAATCATGGCCCCTTCCCGGGGAGCGTGCAGATCCACAGCAGAGCTAGCTCTGTGGGAACGGACCAGACAGGAGCGTGCCTGTTAAGCTGCCACCCGTGCCGGAGCAGGCTTTGGTGTGGCCGCTGTCTTTGAGTCATGTCTGTTGCTGTAAGGAGCCCTTCACCCATGTAAAACTCGTGGTTCACCAATTGGACTTTGGTGTATCTGAGCTTTGGTCTGTTGTAGAATACCTATCTGGGATGAAAAGGTTCTGTCTCCCCAGGAAGTTTTGTCGCACATAACAGTAGGAGACAGAACACATGAGATCCGCAAATGGAGATTCCAGAATGGATGTCTCCCTCCCTTCCCCCTCACTCTAAGCTGAGGACTGCCTACTACATTACTGAGAAATCATGTTTCCGTCAGGTAGGCCATCCTGCCACCACATCCCAGCTCCCTCCCACCTGCTTCAGCACACTTGCAAGGCCCCACACCCACTCTGGATCCCGCGCCTCTCTGACCCAGGGACTGGCCTGCTCCTTTAAACCAGCATCTCCACCTTCAGGTCTCCAGAAGCCTTTCCTTCCTGGCACTCACATGGTAAGCTCAGAGCACTGATTCCAGTTGTAAGGGATCAAATCCCTTCTTCTGACCTCCATGGGCACCAGGCATACATGTGGTGTACACACATACATCCACGTAAAACATTTGTACATCTTAAAAAATAAGAAAGTCACTGGGCTGTGGATTTCTGAGTTCGAGGCCAGCCTGGTCTACAGAGTGAGTTCCAGGACAGCCAGGGCCACACAGAAAAACCCTGTCTCTCGGGGAGCGGGGAGGGAAAGAAAGTCTTCCCTTGACTTCAGAGTTGTCCCAGCCAGTCCTATTTCTTTGTTCCAAACTTGCAGCCATTATCATTAAGTCCTTAATTACATAAGATTTTGTGACTTCATCACATACCAATGAATCCATGTAAGTAAATAATGCAGCACAATAAAAACAAACTCTAAATCCACAACCCAGCCTAAAGCTGCAATGCTGTCAGTCCTGTTAATGATCCACATGCTCGTACCTGCCCCTCTCAGCTCCACACTGAGAACAGTCGCTACATCTGTGAGAAGCCGAGACAGATCTCACAGGAGGCTGGAGAACCAAGGTCGCCTGACACCCAGGACAGCGATAATGGAGACGTCTACTTGATTTTCCCCCAGAGTCTCAGAGGTTATCCTGAACTTTTTTTTTGTTGTTGTTGTTGTTTGTTTGTTTTTTGCTTTTTTGAGACAGGGTTTCTCTGTATAGCTCTGGTTGTCCTGGAACTCACTCTGTAGACCAGGCTGGACTCGAACTCAGAAATCCACCTGCCTCTGTCTTCCAAGTGCTGGGATTAAAGGTGTGCACCACCATTGCCCGTCTATCCTGAACTTTTGATCCTCCTGTCTCAGTCTCGAAGTACTGAGATTACAGGCAGGCACTACCATGTTCAGTTTCTGTGGAGCTGGGTCTGAGGGACTCTAGCGAGACATCTCTAAAACGCTAAGACTCACGTTGGCTTCGTTTATTCCATAGCCAGTGAAAATCAGTTTCAAAATGAAGGCAAAATAAAGCAACCGGAGCTCTAAAGCGGAGAGGCCTGGTCACCAGCAGGCCCGCGGGCTATAGATCCTCAAAAGAAGCCCCCAGGAGAGGGGCTGCCCCAGCAGGGGCCAGGAGGAGAGAGAATGAAGTGCCAGAAGAACACGTATGTGGGAAACAGCTAAGACTATTCTTTGCTGAAATTCTTCAAGGCGAGGCCGTCGTGAGTGTGCATGGTTTGCAGGGGCATGTGCCCATGTGTAGGCTGCTCTGGGGCGCTTTACTTTATCGGCCCTGCCTTATCTTTCCAGACAGAGCTGCCCTGAGCCTAGTGTTTGGCTTTGGTTGGCCTTTTACGCGGTGCTGAGGACCTGAACTCACGCTTGTTCCCATGCTTGGGCACTTTTCCATGGAGGCCATTTTTAAGACTTTCAGAGATTTTAAAGTTTGAGATGATTATGTAATTCTCGATTAAATCTAAAGCAAGTGTAAGACACTCAAAGTTCTGATAACGCATGGGAAATTATTTCAGTGCTTTAAAATTTTAATTTGAAAAAAAAAAGTTTCTCTGTTACTTGTATCACTGGTGTCAAACTGCACAGAGATGTTAAAGAACGGTGGGTGCTGTTTACCTGGGACTAAGCAGGAAGCACTGTAATGTGTGCCATGGGAAACCACGGCACCCAGAATGGCCTTCCCATAATGGCAGTGCCACTGACAATGCCATAAGCTCAGGCTGGACTCTGACCTGGGAAACAGAACGATTGCTAGTGGATAAACAAAAGTGTAAAATCAGCACTCCTTGGAAACGTGTAAGTGGGTGGGTATCTGTCAGAAAAAGCCATTACTTTTCCAGGCAATGGGGCGCCTAGCTCCCTATTCACACACACCTGTAACACACATCAAAGTCCCACACAGCTCTTGGGCTCTTCTGGAGAAAAGCCCCACCCCAGCCCCACTCCCACCCCCAGCCATTCCAGCTTCCACGCTTCCTCCCTTTGCAAACCTCTTTAAAACTGGCAAGGCTTTCCTTGTTTTTGCTATTCTATGCTCTGTCTCCCAAGAGATAGCCTTCAATCTCTCGAGTGAAGATTTCCACCCACAGAGTGGTCTTGTTTGTGGTTTCACTGCACCCTTGCTTACAGGGAGCTTCTACAGGCAACAAAGAAGACATATTCATTCAAAACAATCCTGGCTACAAGGACTAATAACAAAAGGGCTTCTGTCCAAGGACTAAGGACATGGGCGGCCACAGTCGGTGCTGACTCAGGATGTGCAGATAGCTTCACAGAAGTCTCTGTGTGAGCCTGCACCTCAAGGTTTCCATTTGCGGTAGTTCTTGATATCAGGCACTCATGCACAAGATCCCCGTCTTTAAAATTTTCCACTTTATCATTAACATTGCCGGAGCAAGACATGGCAACTCCATTTTGGTAAGTTTCACACTAGTGCTTAAACACACAGGCAATCTGACTTCAGCACTAGCAGGCTTCCAGCCAAAATCTGTCTCCTGGGGTTTCTTGGCCTGGGCCCTCCCAGTGCTGAACCTGGGCAAACTGATGACACTGGCTCTCCACCCTGCACCCTGACTGAAGTCCTAAGGACAGAAGTGGTCCAAGGGCAGCTGTTATGGGCAAGCCAAGGAAAGGCAAGACCTGCATAAAGCTCATCTGGCTGAACCTCAGTGTGCCCTTTAAGGGAAGGGAGACATCTCCCACACTCTGTCTTTTTTTTGTTTTTTTGTTTTTGTTTTTTTCGAGACAGGGTTTCTCTGTATAGTCCTGGCTGTCCTGGAACTCACTCTGTAGACCAGGCTGGCCTCTAACTCAGAAATCCGCCTGCCTCTGCCTCCCAAGTGCTGAGATTAAAGGTATGTGCCACCACCGCCAAACTCCCACACTCTGTCTTAAAAAGACCAAAGACAGTCTGTCCCTGGGGGAGGAACCACATTGCAAAGGCACAAATACAGAAACAGGAACATCATTTTGGCTGGCAGTTCTGTCGCAGTGGCTTGTGGAAGTCTTCCTGAGGTGCATGACTCACTGACCCTTCACCCACTTGGCCCAGAGGGCGTCAGGGAGATGGATTCAGCTGTGCCTACTTAATTCTCACCCTCATCCTGTTAACCGCCCTTTATTAGCTTGACATTACTTAGAACAAGACTGAGACTCAGTGAAGTCAAGCCACAAGCCTAAGCTCCTTTGCTCACTCACTTACTTATTAGCAGGTCCAGTGTTTTTTTCCAAGAATGTTGTACTCCAAGCTCATCCTTAGTGCCTGGGCACAGCCCTCAAAGCCTAGTGCAAATGTCTTAGCCATGTGTGTGCACTGTCAGAAGAGGTAAAGGACGGAGGTGAAGCAGAGGAGTAAGACCACGGCAGGACCCCTGAGGGAGAAGCACCTCTGCCCCTGGAAGCAATCTAGGGAGGAGGGCGGGATCTCAGCCGTGCTGTCCTCCAAACTTGTGTTGGAAATGCACTGGGGAGGCTGCGGAGGGCTTAGAAAGTCAGTGAATGGTTCAGACGTCTCAGGGCTTCTCTTGAGAACCATCACATAACTGTCTCCTGGCCTGTTAGCTGTGACTAAGTGCAGAACTCTAACACAGGGCTCTCAGCAACGGTCAGATTGACTCTCTCCTACCAATACAGACTCTGGAGAGACATGGAAAATGTTTACATTGTTAACTGCTAAATAAAGTCAATTTAAACCAAGGCAGATAGGCTGGGAAAACATCTTCATGTGCTGGGTGTGGTGGTATACTGTAAATTCAGTACTCAGAAGGCCCTTTAAGTTGCTTCTGTCTGGTAGCCTGCCACAGTGCAACTCTGATGTACCCATTTACAAAATGGGGATAATCATCTGGCTACCCCATCCAGTTGCTCAGTCAACAGTCTGACTGTGTACGGCAGGTACTTAGAATAATGTCTAAGTGAGGAAGCATTGAACAAGAGCTATTAGTCACAATGAATAAGCAAACACATTTTGTTTATAACTTATATTTGTCTCTGAAAAAGTGTTTTGAGAGCTCTGGGATGTGTCACCTACACTCTGGTCCCTGGCTCCGTTCTCCTATGTCACGTGCTGTTCTCTCTTTCCCTTCATTGTGGCACTCGACATACCTGTTATAAATCAGGTTATGCCCTCTCCAGAGGGCATCCAATGAGGTAAAGCAGCCAAGAGGCCCTGGGACATGGCAAGGTAGCCAGGGGTAGGGTCATGAGTATGGCTGGTCCTTGGACAGCTCTCTCTCTCTCTCTCTCTCTCTCTCTCTCTCTCTCTCTCTCTTTTGGTTTTTCGAGACAGGGTTTCTCTGTGTACCTCTGGCTGTCCTGGAGCTCACTCTGTAGACCAGGCTGGCCTCGAACTCAGAAATCCGCCTGCCTCTGTCTCCCAAGTGCTGGGATTACAGGCGTGTGCCACCACGCCTGGCTCCTTTCTCTCTTTTTTAAGAAGGATGAGCTCACATAGCCCAGGCTAGACCTTCTGACACTCTAGTTTTCATCACATGCTGGGATCATAGCCTCTGACATCATACCTGGCTGGCTAGTTTGTTTAGGATTTGTAGTACACAAAAACCAGGTAATTTATCTATATAATCAATATGTATAGATTATATATCTATATAATATAACAATATCAGAATATTATGACCATTATTTTTGCTACCTGCAATGAAGACCAGGGGCTATATCAGAGCAGACAGTGTAGAACTAAGAGATATACACACGTCCCAACTGCCTGCCGTTAATGAATGAATAGTTTTTTTTGTTTGTTTGTTTTGTTTTTGTTTTTTTGAAACAGGGTTTCTCTGTGTAGTCCTGGCTGTCCTGGAACTCACTTTATAGACCAGACTGGCCTCGAACTCAGAAATCCACCTGCTTCTGCTTCCAAGTGCTGGGATTAAAGGCGTGCGCCACCATCGCCCAGCCAAATGAATAGTTATGACAGTGCTTTGTAAATAGCAACTAGGCACACTGCTTCTATCCTCCGGATCTGACTGGGCTGTCACGGTCCTCTAGGGATGCGCCGCTCTCGCATTCGTGGTCTCCTCTGCTGTGGGGCACCCTGCTTGCTTGGCTGTGGACTCTTGCTCCTTATGCTTCTGTGTTCCTTTCCTGTCCAGGCCAGTCTTAGCTGACAAGGCTCTGGCTATCCTCATGTTGTCCGGGCTCTTTGCCCAGTGTGGGACCCACAGGATATTTTCCAGGGGAGCATAAAGAGTGAGGAATGGAGCAGCTTCTCCAGGATGGCCCAGGGCAGCCTGTGTGCACATGCTTCTAGCAAAGAGATGCTGATGTAGGAAGAGGGAGACCAGGGCTGCTCTTACCTGATCAGCTGTGGCTGGGGGTGGCAACCCTGGAGACTGTGAGATCATGCGGAGAGAGGCCTCCAGTTGTTGGGGAGGCAAGAAGAAGTTGGGGACCACAACAGGTTCTGGGCTGCAATGGTAGTTAAGGAATAAATACCTAGATGTCTACCCTCCTACCAGACCAACTCCCATGGCCCTGTCACACCATCTGCGTTCTCCTCCTTCTACTCCCCACCCACGAACCATTGGCACAAGTGGGTCCCTCATGGTACCTCCCTCATGGAAGACCCTGCCCACTCCTAACTAGTTTTTCTTCCTTCCCTCCCCACTTCTCTTTCTTTAGTCTTTACTGTAATAAGTTCACATCCCAACCTCCTCCAGAAAGACTTTTCCTATCTTAGTCACATGGTCCCACTTTAATTCTGAAAGTAGTCTGTAATGCAGAGAATGTTCAGTTATTATAACTGTTTTCAAATTATCATTTTCTGTGAATGGGTGTTTTCTTTGTATGTATGTCTGGTGCTCACACATGTCTGGTGCTCAAGGAGGCTGGAAGAGGGCATCAGATTTCCTAGAACTGGAGTTACAAACAGGTGTGAGCCGGCGTGAGTGCTATGAATTGAACCTGCTCTTCTGGAAGAGTAGTCTGCTCTTAACCACTGGGCCACCTCTCCAGGCCCTCAATTATTTAGTTTCCTAAGACTTTCACGTCTCCTTCAATATTCTTCAAGTTTCTTACTAGCATTTTGCTTCAGTTACCCCAGTACCTGCCTAGAGCTTGCAGGAGGCGGGTGGTGGCAAGGGCTGAACACTGGCTGAGGCTGAGGGCCTGCTGGTTAATGGTGGTGTACAGACACAGGGAGGTGGGCAGGCAGCTCAAGGACAAATCCTTGACCTGTCTACTGGCTGTTCTCCGATCATAGAAAAAACAGAACTGGTGGGGGCGGGGCATAGCCGGTCTGTCTGATTGGCACCTGAGATCTATAAGGTCTGGGTTATAGCTCTAACTTCAGTGCCCTGGTAAGCACTGCTCTACAAATATCTGTTGAATCATAGCCTTAATCTGAGGGAGATGGAGGGGCTGCTGTGGTACTGTTTATTTTAGGGTTTCTATTTAAGCATATAAGTATGGCTCTGACTTAAATTCATTCACTCAGCTTTCCATTGTATTGTTTTTCTGTTTATGAAGGATTGGCCTCCGAGAGCGCAGGGATGACATTTTCATAATCGCATTCCTATCACCTAGCATAGTACCTGGGACAGAATCAATGTTCAATATGTAAATCCTGAATGGACGACTGCACCTGTGTATAGAAGCCTTGGCTTTCCTAGAGAGGTGGGGTGGGACAGAGGCCCCAGAGGAACAGACCCTCTGACTCGGGCTGTCTCTGGAACTGGGGCTGGGGCTGGGCCTGTTTGCTGGTGCTGCTCTTACCACTCTTAGGCGGCGGTCAGGATGCTGGGGAAGCAGGAGTGCTGCTGGCAGGTGTCAGCTGGCCCTGAACACAGCGCTCCTTAGCCTCTCCCTCTTGCTTGCTCTGCAGGATGACTAGTAAGTTCCGGTTGAGTAAGGAAGGCTCTTTCTCCTCAGTGTATGAAGAGACTAACACTGTCCTCGTCCCATCCTCACTGTGAACCCCCCTCTAGTTTAACTCAGCTGACAATCAGGATTCAGGGTTTCTATAGAAAAGTTAGAGTGGCAGCAGACATTGCAAACCTGCTGCTCCGTGGTCCCAGTGGAAGGGACCAGCGCCCACTGTAGCTGTCTTCTCCGCTAGTCCCCTTAGCCACTGGAATCTCGTTTTCTCTGATGGCTGCAAGTCGTCCTAAGTTCACAGGTCTCCCACGGGCCCATCCCCGCTGTCATGCCGCCCCCCTGTGCTCTCGCCCCAGCACCTCACAGCTCTGCTCTTTGACTGTCTTCATGTTTAAGATGCTCGCTTGCCCCTCTGCCCGTAAGCGAGGACTGCATTTCCTCCTGGGTGCCTCTCAGGTGCTAGTCTATGTGCGCCCCCATCTAGTAAAGACATTGCCAACTTAGAACCTGGGACAGAAATGGCAGCCATACTTCAAATTTCCCTCTCCATCCCTACTTTTCAGTCCGACCCTGTATCTTCTCTCCTCTTCCAACACTCTACGCTTCAGGCCAGATGTTCTCCATCCTTTGTTGGCACAAGGTTCCTGGGGGGTCTCCTGATGTTTGCTTTCTTCTTTTTTGACAGTATTTTCCCAGGCTAACCTTGAACTCCGGACTGTTCTGCAGCAGACCCGCCCCTCACCTCTTCCTGATACTCCGAGCAGCCTAAAGTCCCCACTCCCTGCTCCCATCTCTCACCAAAGAACTCGGAGCAACTGCATTACCTGACTTTAACCAGACAATGGGAGCTGGAGGAAAGGGTTAATTCTAGCCTGTCCTTGGTACTCAGTGCAAGGTCTGGCGGGAACAGAAGGCCTGAGCTCAAGCAGCCTGCGGGCCTGGGCACATGTGGCAGCCCTTTTCCTGACAACAATCTGACCGTAAGGACACCGACAGCAGCAATGTTAGGTGCTCCCCCCAACACGAGTCTGGGGAGCACCTCCCCCGGAGAGTCCCCAGCCACAGGCCTTTCCCCACCCCACTACAGCCCTCATGTTCTTCTCTGACCTGTATCATGAATCACGGGTGTGTGGGGTTGGGGTACGGCTCAGGCGGCAAAGTGCTCGCTGTGCAGGACCTGAGTTTGGAAGCACAGCACCTAAACAAAAAGTCACCTGCTTCTAATCCTAGAGCTGAGGAGATGAAGGCAGGAGGATCCCTGGAGCAGGCCTGCTGAGGTGGTAAGTTCCAGGTTGAGTGCAAGACCCTGTCTCAAAGAATAAGGTGAAGAACATGGAGGTTCTAGCCTCACATGCACCAGCACAAACATGCAGTGAACACGCATAGTGTGCATACACATGGACATGCATCATCAGCACAGACATGCAGTGAACATTCATAGTGTGCATACACATGTACATGTACAATGAATATACCACACGCACACAAACACAAATTAATGATTTATACAAATGTTTCCATTCATCCAATTCTATTTTATGGAAATATGATACTTCAGTTTAATCTGAATTAATGATTTCTATTCTGCAATGGTAGATTAGGGTGAACAGGGGAAAAATAAAAGACACTGACTAGAGGAGCTTGTAAGTCTGGTGGGATAGGGATCACTTCCTCCATTTGATGTGAGAACAGGCTCAGAAAGGCTAAACCTGAATTCACAGAAGTAATAAGATACGGGGCCTGAAGGGTCAAGTCAGGCCCGCTGACTTTAGGATTCAAAGATCTTCTATCAGAAAGCAGCCAACCTCATTGGCCAGTGGAGCTCAGCTGGTTAAATGCATTTATGAAGGCTGGGGAGATGCTTCAGTGGTTAAGAGCACTGACTACTTTCCTAGAGGACCTTAGATTCAATTTCCAGCACCTACACATGTCTGTAAATTCCAGTTTCAGGAGATCCAGCACCCTCTCTGCCCCCATGGGCACTGCATGCACATGGTATGCAGACATTCATGCAGACAAAACACACATACACATAAATTAATAATGAATGGATCTTTAAAAAAAAATCACTAAGCCTGTCTCCTCGCATGCAGAGTAGATGACACCCATCTTAAAGACCTGTGACAAATTAAAAAGAAATTCTTAGCATACAATAAATGCAAATCAGTGGTAATATTCTCTCTCCACATGCCCACTTTCCTCACTGTGGTCCTGGGGATAGAACCCAAAGCTAGGCAAGTGCTCTCCAAGGGTCTGTAGCTATGGCTTCAGCCTCCCCTTTCATTTCAACTGAGGCCCTGATCCCTGTCTTCAGGAAGGGAATTGTACATGCTTAAAGTGGAGAAGTCAGTCAGGTTCCTTATGAATGTACTAACACCCAAGCCCCCATTGAAGGGGCAGGTGTCAATGGTAGATTCTCTTATTATTGTTATAATTATTGTTGCTGTTGTTATTGTTATTATTATTATTTTGATAAGGTCTTGCTATGTAGCCTAGACTGATGTAGAACTCACAGTTCTATCTCAGCCCGCCAAGTGCTGGGATTATAGGCATGGGCCGCCAAGCCTGACTTCAGTGGCTCGTCATGCAAGTGAGTTTTCTGAAGGAAGAGCCTTCCCATGCCCAACACCCTCCAGTGCATTCCACAAGGGCCACAGGTCACACCCACTTTCTGTTCCAAATGCCCAGGGATGGATGGCCTAAGTACCCACTTGTGGGAAACAGCAAAGGATACAGAAGGAGCTTCTGTCTTGTGGACCCCTCTGACTCAGTTGGTACCTGTTTCTGCCTCATAGTAGGGGAGTCCATGGGCGGCTTCTTGTGGTCTTCTCTTTTGCTTTGGGAGGGTAGTTGTAGAGGAAACTTCTCAAAGCTCTCTGAAGAGTCACTGAACTCACTGGAGAAAGCCTCACTCTCAGCCAGGATCTCTGGCATGGGCTTCTTGTCCTGATTGATCTGGGATGAACGCCATCCAACAGAATCACTGCTCTCTTGGGCTTCTGAGAATGTTAGGTTTGGGACAACCTGAGGCTTGGTTGAGGCACAGTCTTCAACCTTGATCTTATAGGCTGCACCCTCACAAACACCACTTTGGCAAGGGGAGCCCTGTGCAGATATGGGGCTGACTGCCTTTTGAGGGCTACCTCTGACCTTCAGCTCCTCTCTGGAGAAAGGTTCTGGAGGACAGGAGGGGCCTTCCCTTTGTACCTCATTGGGCTGAGGGCTAAGGACCTCACTCATGTCAGACATGAAACTGGACCAGGGGCTAGTTTTGTCTGTCACTGTGGTTATTTCATTTAGGGTCCTGGGCTCAATAATGTCTTCCTCATAGTCTTCATCACTGTAGTCTGGGCCCGCCTCCATGTCGTCACTGCTCTGCACCCTCGTGATGGGCACAGTCTGTGCCAGCGACTCATGGAACATCCCTCCTCCCTTTGAATAGGGGCAGGGCTCTTCAACAGCGGGAGGCAGGGAATCTGTGCTCGCCTCTACAGCTCCTGCCAATGGCTCCTCTGGAGTGGGGCTTCCTTCTCGCGAAGCTCCGGTGTCCTGAGCATCTGGGAGGGTGGTGACTGTTCTGCTTCGACTCCTGGCTTGGTGAGAGGTCAAAGCTGCTTGTGACTCTCTGGTGATAGTCTGCAGATCTGAATAGCAACAGATATCACTCTTACAACAAGGCAGGGCTGCAGACCACTCAGCTTCCCAAGTATCCTTGTGATCGGACTTTACATGAACCTTACGATAGTTAATTCACCCAGGAGTCAGTGAAACTATGTTCACAGCAGTACAATTTCTAGTGCTTTATTCTAATGTTAGAGGGCTGCAATCTAATCTATTTGTGGTTGTGGAGACACCTGTGGAACTGCTCATGCTCAGATCTCTCGGGAGCTGGGTCTTGACGGGCATGCTCACGCTGCCATTTACTTCAGTAATCACCTATATTAAAACCAAAACGAGAAGCCACTCATTCACCTATTCGATGACAGTTATTAAAACGATCTATTTTACTTGGAAAATAAAAGCAAGGAAATCTTATTCATGTATAACAAAAGGAAAGAATGGGGCAGCAGGGCTTCGGAGAGAAGATGGGCTTTGGGTCCAGTTCCGATACAAGTTGTGGTCATGAGCAAACTGTCCCCTCTGAGCCTGTTTTTCTTTCATGTGTGATCAATACCAGCCACTCCACAGGCTTGAGACTGAGAGATGGCATTCCCTGCATGGTGCACGTGCCGGCGCTTAAGGAGAAGGTACTAGTCAACTGGGTTTTTGGGTGAAATGAGGATGGATACATTAATAAACGAGTTGGCACAATAGTTCATGCCTTCAGTTTTAGTGATTCTGAAAGCCGAGGCAAGAGAATCACTTCATTAGTATGGAACTAGCCAGAGCAACACAGCAAGATCTCATCTCAACAAAGGAACAGCAACAACAAAACAAAGACATAGTAAATAACATGTTTGCATGATTCATTTAGAGAGAGTGTCAGAAACTAGTGACGGATTTGATTTCCAGGGCTAAGGGCTACCACTTCTCATTGACTGAGGGCCTTATTTAGTACAGCTGTCATGTTCAGACATCAGAGGAGAGCGTTCCTACGTGAGAGTGTACCTGTAAGCAGGACAGGCAAGGCAGAGTTACTTGGCGCTGGTCTTTTGGTCTTAACTACTATCCCGGAACAATTCTCTTTAAAGCCAGTTTATCTCAATGCTTCTTGCCCATCACATCTCTAGGAAGCCTGCCCAGGTGGACCAACACTGAAAGCCCCACTGTGTGGCCATGGCCATGAGATGCACATGAGAACACACTACTGTGTACAGCTGTTTCCCCCATCAGCTTGTGAGTGTCTCTGGTAAGGTCCACATGTCTGCCAGCAAAGGCTCACCACACAGATGCAGGCTGCCGGGGGCCTCCCCAGTGACTCCCTCACAGGAGCCTCTTCAGAGCAGTGTCCCGAAGCACGATGAACACAGGGCAAGCTTCTGTTACGTTTCAACTGCTTCCCGAGTAATCAGTTCTTGCTCTGTTATTTCCTTGCTAAGAACTCCCTTTCCTTTCTCCCTCTTTCTTTCTTTCTGAGGTACTAGGGTGGAACTTAGGGGCATACACACGTTTGGCCACTGAGTTGCATCCATATTTTCTTTCTGGGTAAGCATTAAATCCAATTTGACTTTAAGGCCAGTTTTAATCCTCCTATTCTCTTACTACCTCTCTATAAGGGGATTCTCCTATTAGTAGTCACGTATATCCTGATAAAGCCCCTCTCTTTTTTTCCCAACATGATATTTGTATTGATTATTTGGGAATTTCACATCATGTACCCCAATCACATTCACTTCCCAGTTCTCCCAGGCCCCCTAACCTCGAGACTTCCCCACACCCAAAAACAAAAAAACAAGTCCCATTTGTGTTGCCTGTATACTCACTGAAGCACAGTGAAACTCCTGGTGGCCAGTTCCTTAAAGAAAACTGTGTCCTTCCTCACCCTCAGCCCCGCCAGAAACCATCAACTGGGGAGAGCTACACTCCAGTATCTGTATCATAGTTTTTAAGAGTTCTCTGTGATGGAAGCCTCACTTTGGTTTCATTGAAATGGTTTCTTTCTTGGGAGAAGTTTCTTTGGCTCATACAGAGTGTAAGTTTATGATGGCAGAGACAACAAATCGTTCTGGACATGTAGGGTTTTAGCCTCCTCTACCTCCCAACATCAATATGGAAGCAAAGTGAGAATTACTCTAAGGGACTTTTTGGAAAGGGAAATACAGAGCCATCCTGAATCTTCTACAGTGCTTTTTAAGTGTGCACTTTGTTCTGGATATATGGCCACACACCTGTAATCCAGCATTTGGAAGGACAATGCAGGAAGATTACTGTGAATCTGAGGCCACCTGCACTACACAGCGAGGCCCTGCCTCAAAGTCAGCTAATCAAGCAAGCAAGCAACCAAAAACAAAATCCCCTTGCACATTCTGGACTCTGGACTAGAATTTCAAGGAGCCGTCACCTAACCCCGCCCGCTGTTTTTGGTTAGGGGAAATCCCAAGAAAGGAGTGCACAGGCCTAGTGTCAATAGCAAGGCGATGTCAGACACTGGGCCCCTGAGAGGCACCCTGCCCTCAGCCAGGCTCTGCCATTGCCCCACACCCCTGTCCACACCACTGCCCTTTCCTTTAAAGGAAGATGGCAAAGAAAAAAAAAGATGTAAAACTGTTGTCTGTCTCCGTCATGGAGGCTGATCTGAGGGTAGACATTCAGCGGGCCTTTGACCTGGCAACTAGTACCCAAAGCTGATTAGCAGAAGCAGCTCTGAGCCGTACCTGAGATTAAGGAGCTGACTTGCAACACCAGGTTGCTGGATTTCTCTAGGATGCACTGGCTCTCGGGGTCTCGGTGGTGGGCTCCTGTGCCCACAGGGTCCCTCTGGCTCTCCTGGCTCTGGGAGACAGCGGGCGAGCTCTGGGAGGCGAAGGGTACGAAAGGCTTGCTGAGTTTCTGGCTGAAGTACTTCTGGATCTCATCCAGCTCACTCAGATTCTTCCTGGGGAAAGTGGAGGGCGACAGGTCATTCACGGCCACAACAAGAATCTTCATGTGGCACTTGAGCAGGGCTGAGCAGGGCTGCATACTGCTCCTCGACTTAGTACCAAAAAGACCTACTCTCCTCTTCAACCTGTCACTTACCCTTCACCCTGCCACTGCCAGAGCCAACGTTGTTCCCTCTGTCTGACTCGTGTGTGTGTGTGTGTGTGTGTGTGTGTGTGTGTGTGTTGTCTCTAGGGAGTTGTGTCTCTCCTGTTGCAGTGTGAGATCCTGGGACTGAACTCAGGATGTGAGGCCTGTGTGCAAGAGCCTCTACCTGCTAAGGGATCTTGCTGGCCTAACCCTTGTATTTTTGCTCAACTTTTTCAGACTATACAGTCAGTATTTTCCTAGTCTTGACAGACTCTATGCCTCAGGGATTTGGAGATGTTCTTACTACACAGAATTGTCTTCACATTTCTTAGCATCTTCTTTTAAAGCCCACATGTGCTGTTTTAACTCTTCCCATGTCTATGTTTCTGGATTACTCATTCTTCTGTCTGCTTTTGCATAGGAAACGCAGCAGTCACTACCCTGTACTGTCAGTATCTGGCTATGGCTATCTCCTGCACTGGGGCTTGCAGGGTTAGAGGTTAAACCTTTTTAACTGTAAAATCAAGTCCTTTCCACTGTATAAGATTTCTTACTTGACACCCCTGAGCTGACAGAATGTTTCAATTCTCACAGTGATTCTTTGCTAACTAGACCAACACATGACAGGGTAGATACTAGAATAAGGATGTGGTTGTGAAGATAAGGCCATGGACAGGATGAGGCTTTCTAAGCTGTGATGATGCGATGCTTTGTCGATGTAAGGGTGGCTATCGTTAAGTTCTGGTGAACAGGCTTAAGTCCCTGGGTTTACAGGTTGATCAGTACCAGAGCCTTTTGAAGGGGTATAGGGCACCAACTGATAGATTCGTCCACGATAAAGTCAACACTAATGCACACGAGACCCCATTCTATATAACCTTCTAGAGAAGGGACAATTAACGGGAATGGTACTCCATGTTGTCATTGCTCATTCCCCTGTGCCACACACAATGGTTCCCCGTGCCCCTTCTCACTGCAAATCCTCACCTGAGAGAAGTCAGGATGGAGGTGTGGGAGGAGGAAGGCACTGTGGTCACTTTCTCATCACTTGTCAAAACTGCCTCTCCATGCTGTAGGGACTCGTGAAAGCGGCGAATATTCTGCATATGCTCTTCATGGCGAGCGGCCTGGCTTCTTATGGTACCATTTCTGTCACGGGGAAATCGGGAGTGAAGTCAATTCCTAACCAAGGAGAGAGCTCTCAGTGTGACAACTGAGTCATTATCTCGAAACGATACTGCAGACTGTCCCACCACGGCAACCAGTTCTGGCTTGCTTAGCTCTTGCTTGGATCACACAGGTTTCTTTTTCTTTCTTCCTTTTGTTTCCCCTAAAGATTATTTTATGTAAGTACACTGTTGCTGTCTTCAGACACCCCAGAAGAAGGCATCAGATCTCATTACGGATGGTTGTGAGCCACCATGTGGTTGCTCGGATTGAACTCAGGACCTCCAGAAGAGCAGTCAGTGCTCTTAACCGCTGAGCCATCTCTCCAGCCCCACCACAGGTTTCTTAAATAAACTCACTTTCAGTCCTACTCACCCCACTTCTTTCTAGTCTGCACATTTGGGGGTGATGGTGACTTTTCTAAGATACACCACATATAGAGCCTTCCTTAAGGATCCAACAGGGATCAATCCACTCACCATTACCATTTCTTTCTAGCTCTGCCTTTTTTGTTTGTTTGTTTTTGTTTTTTGTTTTTTTGAGACAGGGTTTCTCTGTATAGCCCTGGCTGTCCTGGAACTCACTTTGTAGACCAGGCTGGCCTCGAACTCAGAAATCCACCTGCCTCTGCCTCCCAAGTGCTGGGATTACAGGCGTGCGCCACCACCGCCCGGCTAGCTCTGCCTTTTTTAATCTATAGAACAACCTCTAATTCCTAAGCATGGTATTCAAGAACGTGACCACAACAACCTTTCTTTTTTCTTTTAATAAGGCAGCCTTATAGATGTGTAATTCATACAGCATTCAGTTAACCCAATTAAAATATATAATCTGGCGATTTTAGTATATTCAGAGTTATCTACTTTCTTTTCAAAAATCAGTTTTAGAACATTTTATTACCCCTTAAACCAAATCCTACACCTAGCAATCACTTTCATTTTTTCTCGAAAGTCCCAAGCTAAGGCAACTACTCCTTTATTTCCTTTCTGTCTCTTCATATTTCATATAAACAGAATCACACAATGTACTTCTAGGTCTTTTATGTAAGGAGTAGCTACCACCTGCTGAGCCCCTCCCCTTTCCTGATGACATCACTCACAGCATTCAAGTCTTTACTTCTGATCAATCAGTTTTTCTTTTGCTGCTTGTGCCTCTGTTGTCATATTCAGGGAATCAATAACTGACAAAAATTTATATTATATTTTCTTTGAAGAGCTTCTTGTTTTGCTACTATGTTAACGCAATCTGGGGCAGTTTTGTGTCTGGCACTGGGAGGGCGGGGCTTGTGTCCAGCCTGCACTGGGTGTTCCACCCGGAAGCCTGCTCTTCCGCAGTGAACTGTCTAGGTAAACCTGCTCCAGCTCAGCTGACATACTCTCCCTTTGGAACAGTCACTTCATCTCACTGATCTGTATTTCTAGCCTGTGCTGTGCTTTTGATTACTGTAGCATTGAGGAATTGGGAACTTTGTTTTTTAAAAGGTTGTTTTGTCTATTCTGCATTTCTTGAATTTCCATATGAATTTGAGAATTGGCTTATTCATTTCTAGAAAGAAACCATCAGGGATTTTGATATTATGTTGAGCCTATATAAGAATTTTGGAAGTGCCATAATCTTAAAAATGTTAGACCCATGAACATGGGATTAGATTATCACTACTCGTGAGCTCGGCTGGCGGTCGCTCACTCACAGACGTAGCTGCCTCTGTCGCTGAAGTGCTGGGATTAAGGCCTGAGCACCAGGCCTGGCCTGGGTCGTCAGTCTTAATAGTACAATAGAGTTCCTACGTAGGAATGTTTAAGAACCACTGTTTTTTTTTTTTTTTTTTTTTTTTATAAAAGATTTATTTATTATATGTAAGTACACTGTCACTGTCTTCACGCACTCCAGGAGTGGGCGTTAGATCTCATTATGTATGGTTGTGAGTTACCACGTGGTTGCTGGGATTTGAACTCAGGACCTCTGGAAGAGCAGTCAGTGCTCTTACCCACTGAGCCATCTCTCCAGCCCAAGAACCACTGCTTTCCTATGATGTAACCAACCAAACAAAACACTTAACATAGTTAAGTTGCACAATCTGGTAAGTTCTGACATATGCCTACATTAAGAGAAGTCTCATGGGCCGGGCAGTGGTGGCGCACGCCTTTAATCCCAGCACTTGGGAGGCAGAGGCAGGTGGATTTCTGAGTTCGAGGCCAGCCTGGTCTACAGAGTGAGTTCCAGGACAGCCAGGACTATACAGAGAAACCCTGTCTCGAAAACCAGAAAAAAAAAAAAAAAAAAGAGAGAGAGAGAAGTCTCACAAGGTAATCTTCCATGCCCCTTCACGCTTCTGCCTTCGGGGACTCCTCACGCCTCCCTCCTCACTGCTAGCTCTCTACTAATTTGCTTTCTGCCACTATAGATCAGTGTGCATTTTCCAGAATTTTGTATAAATGGAATTTTTACAGTGTACTTTTATTCTAACTTTTATTTCTCAGCATAACTATTTTGAGATTCAATTTTTATCTTTACAATATATTTCTTTTTGTGCCACTCTATTTTATGACCATGCCACAACCTGGCCATCTGCTTACCTAGTTGTTGATTGCTATCTGATCTGTTTAGTTTTCAGTTATGACAAACAGACAAAAAAAAAAAAATGTAGAAAAGGCTGCTCCAGGCATTTGCTGTGTATTATTAGGAATTAAACCTCTTGATTAAGATTGCTGTGAAAACAACCAGCTGGCATACACAAAGTGTACTAAAATGAGTTTATTTCTACTTTTGTTTACTTTTGCTAACAATCCTTGAGCTGATCTATTGCTTTCATTGAGTGAATAAGAAAGTCGAAGCCCTAGCCGGGCGAGGGGGCGCATGCCTTTAATCCCAGCACTTGGGAGGCAGAGGCAGAGGTAGAGGCAGACAAATTTCTGAGTTCGAGGCCAGCCTGGTCTACAGAGTGAGTTTTAGGACAGCCAGGGCTACACAGAGAAACCCTGTCTCGAAAAATCAAAAAAAAAAAAAAAAAAAAAAAAAAAAAGAAAGAAAGCTGAGCCCTAGGACACAGATTCAATTTCCAGCACCCACATGGTGGCTCGCAGCCATCTATAACTCTTGTCCCAGGGGATCCCACACCCCTCCTCTGGACTCCAAGGGCATAAATACCGTGTGACATACATACAGGCAAAACATTCACACATAAAATAAATAAAATGAAAAAAGAAACAAAGTAATTAGCATAAATCATCTGCTAGTCCAGGCTACAGCTAGGCTAGGACTCAAACCTCAAACACGGTTCACGCCCTGCCCCTGGAGGAGTGCAGGCTCAGAAACAACTGAAGGAGGTTAGGGAGGGACTAGAGCCCAACCTAGAATGGATGGTTGGATCAGAATAAGGGCATAGCCGGTATAGACTTTCTGAAGTAACTAGGGCATTTTTATGTGGATAGAAAGAAATCACTAAATTCTTAGCTTTAAAATTACTAAATACTGGGCATTTAGAAACAAACCTAAACCCCTCAGCGTTATTGACTGGCTATGGCCAAAGCAAGGCTTGGAGCCCAGAACATTGACTGTTGCGACACAGAGCTAGACAGAGGATTAGCTGGCGCATGGTGACCAGGAAACACTACAAAGCACTAAGACAGACACTCAGGGGCAAGCAGCGTGGAGAGTCTGTTTCTGAATAAGGGCCTACTTAGTAAAGGCCACTGCAGGAGCAGCTGCCTGGAGAGAAGATCCTTCTGTTTCAGACAGGGCTTAGCTCTGCAGCCCTGGCTGGCCTGGAGCTCCCTATGGAGACCAGGCTGGTCTTGAACTCAGAAATCTACTGCCTCTGCCCCCTGTGTGCTTAGATTAAAAGCATGTGCCCCATGAGAGACTTTTTTTTTTTTTTTTTGGTCTCTTTGCTGAGGTGTGAGAAAGAAGTGACAACAAGGCCTGAAAGGCAGTGAGGGAGAAACAGGGATCTTCCTTTGGACCCTGCCCTCTAACAGGATGGGGCAAACTGAGTCCAGAAACCCACACGTGCTGCTCATGGCTAGCTTAGTGCACAGCATGAGCCAATCATGTGTGTGGCTTTGGATTTTTTAAATCTATTTTAATTTTTTTAGGCAGGGTCTCATGTAGCCTAGGTTGTCTTTGAACTTACAATGTAAGACAGGATGGCTTGGTCTTCTGATCCTCCTGCCTCCACAACCCTAGTGCTGGGATCACAAGTGTGGAACACCACAGCTGTTTACATGGTGCTAAGGACTCTCAGGCCCTGTATACATGCTACCAACTGAGCTACAGCCCTGGTTTTGTTTTGTTTTTTTGAGACAGGGTTTCTCTGTGTAGTCCTGGCTATCCTGGAACTCACTCTGTAGAACAGGCTGGCCTCGAACTCAGAAATCCACCTGCCTCTGCCTCCCAAGTACTGGGATTAAAGGCATGTGCCACCACTGCCTAGCACAGCCCTGGTTTTTAAACAAAACCTGACATGTAGCTTTTTTCTTTGTGGGGTGGGGATGGATGTAGATGATGTAATTTTCATAAAAGGCTAAAGGGATCTCGGGACAAGAGAGAAGAACTATTTCTTCTTTGAATGGCAGTAAAAATACTCTAGTTCATATTTTACAAAGTTGTTTTCAGAGCTCTTGAAAATCAGTGTGTCTCTGTGTGAATTTTTCCCGTCTCTAGTTTCTTCCTCTAATGAAGGAAAGAGAAATAAATGACAAGAGAGTCCGCATGCATCTTTTGACTTCCCCTCTTCCCACCAACCATTACCTTGCAGGAGAGGAGAAAGCCTCCTCCTTTGGGGCAGTGTGAACAAGCTGTCCTTGGATGTGCCTTGCAATGGGCCCAGGGAATACATCACATATGGTAGAGGCAGGGAAGGAAAGGGGGCTGAACAATGGGATCTGGAGCAGCGATGAGAAAAATGGTGCACTGGTTACCACTAGGTCATTCAGAACAGAACTGTACATAAATGTGAGGACTGTCATGAGCAATATACACTGCCTATTAAACTTAATAATCATAGGCACTGATATTATTTCACACACTGAGCCCTCAGATTGCCTTTAAGTTGCGTTTCTCATATTTATGTTCTTACTCTTTCAGGTCCTAGGCTGGACAGAGTTTTCTATTGACACATCAGGATAACTACCAGACCTGGTGAGGAGACTTCTTACAAAGGGACCACTGAACTCTTGGTCACTTCCTCACACACTCACTCATTTAGTAATATCCACTGACTCCATGCTGTGCCAGGCAAACACGAATGAGACATATCACAGCAATACAGTTCCCCTCTCTGGACAGTCTGAAAACTTCCCTTTCTTTTACCAACTCCCCTCAGCCCCCACCCCAAGCCAGGAGGCTGTTGTATGTATGAAACATGGGCTATAAGCTTAAAGTACCAAATGGCACAAAGGATCTTCTTATAGGAGAACCTTTAACTAGGTGTGGACAAGGAAACCTACCAGTGATCCTGGAGTCTCTATCCCGCGTCTTGCTTGTCTTTCTTCTTTTAGGTGCATCAGGCTCTCCATAGGCGAAACAGCAACTTTGATCTGCCCCTGGCACTCTCCACTGAAGTCTGTAATGTTGTACCAGCCACAGATGAACTGAAAGCCAGACAGGAGTGGGGAGAGGTCCACCGAGGCAAAGCCAACCACCCTCTCTTCATCTGTGGGAGAAGAGAAGAGCTGGGTAGCGTGGCTGGGTGTGTCCTGTTGAGGTGGGAGGCTGCACACGGAGCAGCTGTTTTATATGACTAGAGCTGCTGAACAAGCCTGGCAATGAGGCCAGGAGCCAGAACCTGTGACAGTCATTTTCTGTGCTGTGGTTAACGGGGAGGCCATTTCCTTTTTTAAGACAACTTTTTGTGTATCCCAGGCTGTTCTTGAACTTGCTATGTAGTCAAGGGTGACCTTGAACTTCTGATCTTGCTGCCTCTTATCTCCTGAGGTTCGGATACAGGTATGTGCTGGAATACAGCTGTGTCACCATGCTATATTTATGTGCACTGGGGACTGAACCCAGGACTTCATACGTGTTCAGCAAGCATTCTACACACTGAGCTACATCTCAGGTCCCCTGATTTGGTGCGTCAGAGATGCCTGGCAGAGGTGTGCTTTGTATTCTTGATATAAACTAGAAAAAATTTCAAACCCATATACTACTTTCCATAGACTTGGCATGCCTCCATGATTTTCCCAGGGGTTTGTGTGTGTGTGCACGCAGGCATGCACACGAGGGGTATTCTTGAAATTATGCAATTTAAAAAATTAAAAACTGATTTATAGTTGCCTGTATCTCTCACATTTTCAAAGATATACATATGTATCATAGTTAATTAAGAACCGACTAAGTAGCTGGGCGTTGGTGGCGCATGCCTTTAATCCCAGCACTTGGGAGGCAGAGGCAGGCGGATTTCTGAGTTTGAGGCCAGCCTGGTCTTCAGAGTGAGCTCCAGGACAGCCAGGACTACACAGAGAAACCCTGTCTCGAAAAACCAAAAAAAAAAAAAAAAAAAAAAAAAAAAAAAAAAAAGAACCGACTAAGTCAGCTATAAAAGAAAGATAACCCCCTGGACAACAGCATGCAATACTGTCTGCTGTCCCTTTGATCCAGCTTCAGCTGAGATATGGTCCAGGAAGCCACTCCGACATCCTAAGTTTGCATGCGCTATACTTGTCCAGCATGCTATACTGCATTTCTTGTGTCTTCCATAGCTGTGAGCTTTGTGAAGACAGGGGCCACCTGGCCTCTTTTACTTTCATATCCCTGTCAACTTAGCATAGTGACTGGCTGGGTAGGAAATCATTACTTGCTGAACACAGAATGAGGTGCTCTGGATGCTTCCTGTAGATTATCTGCTGGGTTTACACGGGCAGGTCTTAGGAAGGGAGAGCCACTTCCACGTGTTGAAGACACTTTCGTGGACCTTAGCTGCCTGGTTTAGGCATTACCCTCACCTCCATTTATAACAAGAGCTTACAAGGCCCACTAGGGCCCTGAGGGTAGGGACTGGATTTTATTCTCTATATGCAGTAGCCCCAGCACAGTAGCAACATAATGAAAGTGGCCCCATTTACTAAGCAGCATTTATGTACCCAGTAATTTACAGATATTATTTCTAATCTTCATACAACTCCAAAAGGAAAAAACTATATCCTAACTGTGTAAGATCAGAAGCAGGCACAATGGTCTACTTCAGGTCATTCATTGCAAATGGAAGAGTGAAGATCTGCATAAAGTCAAAGCTTATTCTTTTTCTCTTGCCACTGAACTGAGGTGAGCCCTGGTCTGGTAGACGATTCCCATAGAACCTTAGGGAGGGAAGAAAGGAGGGGAGTGTGGAGCCCAGGTAAACACACTAGGAGTTACTTATGCAGACTGAGAGAAACTGACTTCTGCCCAGTCCCCCGCATACTCGAGGCTGGTGGAGGTGCGCCTTACATGAATGCAGAGCGGTGCCTCAGCAATCATCCTCAACACCAGAACCCGAGCAGCCCCCACCCCACCCCAGCACAGGAAAAGGCTGGCTAGGGTCCTCCATGCCCCAGGCACTCCTGCGCTTCTTCAGGCCTGTAGTTCTGTCTGTCTGTGGATGAATCCAAACAACGGAATGTTTGCAAACTAGGAGCTAGCAGATTCTTTAAGGAGCTGGATTTACAGGGATGATTTAGAGGCTGAATCTACTATGCAGTGAGAAGACAGGGCGTCCTGGTCATCTTATTCATCTGCGACATCCAACCTTACTTGCATAGGGAGGAACACACAGCGATAGCTCTACAGTCAGAACTGTGTTCGATCCCGACTCTAGCAATGTGCGTTTCAGCACTGGCTCCGCTGCGTGGACATGCGTGGGCGTGTGTGGGCCAGAGTCTGAGGTCGAGCTCCTCGATGGCGTTCCACCTTGCTTTTTGACTGGATCTCTCCCAATGTGGAGTACTGCGATTTGGCTGGGCTGGCAGGGCCGCACCGTCCCCTCCTCTCCAGCGGCTTCTCTGTAGGGGCTGGGGATCCAAGCTAGCACCTAATGCTTGCCTAGCATGATATTACTTCCGTGACTGAGCCATGTCCCAGCTATATTTATAAAGGCAGACTATATTTTTATCTTGCAGGATTAGAGATGTTTGTTATGCTTATATATAGCACATTGGCATTCACTACACAGGTACAAGAGAACCAACAGCACATGTCCTGTCTGGACTTTATTTACACCTCTGTAAACCTCAGGACAGATGCACTGCTGTTATCCCTACTCTACAGACATGACAGCTCAAGTTACTGTCCAAGATCACACTGCAACATTAAGAGGCAGGACTGATGCTTGTATAAGTCTGGCTTCAGAATCGATGCCCCAGCAATACTCTTTATTTTCTTGACATTTTACAAGTTATATCTATTTATGTTTTGAGGGCGGGGATGCACGGATGTGCCACAGCTCGCATGTGGAGAGAAGGCAGAGCACAACTTGCAGGAACTGGGTCTCTTCTTCCGCCATGTGGATTGTTAGGTCTTTTTTTTTTTTTTTATCTTTCTTTGAGACAGGGTTTCTCTGTGTATCCCTGGCTGTGCTGGAACTCACTCTGTAGACCAGGCTGGCCTCGAACTCAGAAATCCCCTGACTCTGCCTCCCAAATGCTGGGATTAAAGGCGTGTGCCACCACTGTCAGGCAGATTGCTAGGTCTTATGGCAATTTACCCACTGAGCCATTTCATCAGCCTGGGGTTAGGTAGTAATCCCAGCACTTGGGAGTTGGATGCAAGAGGGTAGTGAGTTCAAGAACAGACCAGATTACAGCGAGACCTTGCTTCAAGACAATCAAAAGGCCTATAGTAAAGGTAGGCTCAAGGACCATGATATCAGCATTTCCTCTTAGGGAAGCTTTTAAAGCAAGGAAGGATAAGCTGTCAGCCTCTGGCCTCTACACTACTGGTCTTGCTTAACAAGCCAGAACCAACAGAAGGCCTAACATCATATGAAGTGGAGGAAACTGTATATTATAGTCTGTTGGACATAATCCTGTGGTCATCAACAGTCAAAGACAGATACAATCAGAAAGGTTCAGATGTAACTGGATTCCTACATTAAGCAAGTAGTCCCCAAAAGAAAAAGTTCCTAAGTATTTAAATTCCACAAGAGAATAATGTAGTCTTCTGTATGGTTCTCCTCCAGCAGACACCATAGCTTTGCTTAGCTGGAAAAGAAAATCACAGAATAGGGCTCATACCTCCTTTATGCCACACCTTGAAGACCAGGGTTTGATGCGGGTCCAGAAGCAGCTCTTTTGATAACCTGTTAGAAGAGAACACCAGTCACCATGAGTTAGCTATAGGAACCTTCTACAGTATAGAACGTAGATCTGCAGATGAGATGTTTTCATTAGACATTTTCAAGGAGACATTCTCAAAACATTCTCTAACATTCTCAAAAGAATATTAGAAGAAGCAAAGAAAACTTTGCAAGAAGAAATCAGTGCCTTAGAATCCAGAGTGGCATTCATTCAGTGGGTGTGAGAAGATTTGACAGATTGATTGGATGCAAAATTTGGCCACAACATAAACCCTGAAGCAGATGAAAGGTAAACATTTATAATACTTACAAAGCTTGTTTAATAAACCTGAATATAAATGATTTCCTTTCATCAAATGATATGAAAAGGAAAAACCCCTTATATTCAAAGGAAAACAGCATCCCCCACTTCGGTGTGTGAGTGTGTGTTTTGTGTGTGTGTGTGTGTGTGTGTGTTTGTGTATGTGTGCTTTAGACAGTCTTACTATGTGTCCATGGCTGGTCTAAGACTTGCTATGTATACCAGGCTGACCTCAAATGCAGAGTTACGCCTGCCTCTGCTTCCTGACTGCTAGGATTAAAGGGATATACCATGCATGAGGACTGGCAACTTTACATTTTAAAAGCCAGTATTTTGTTTTTGTTTTTTTGTTTTTTGTTTTTTTGATTTTTTTCTAGACAGGGTTTCTCTGTATAGCCCTGGCTGTCCTGGAATTCACTCTGTAGACCAGGCTGCCCTGGAACTCAGACATCTGCCTGCCTCTGCCTCCCAAGTGCTGGGATTACAGGCGTGTGCCACCACCGCCTGGCTAAAAGCCAGTATTTTATATAATGATTACATCAACCTGAGCTTTATGTATGTTATTAAAATTGGCTAAGCAATGTTCAAAAAAACCTCATCTAATTTAGATTTTTACAGTGACCTATAAGATCATATCCATCTTAAGATGAAGAATCAGATGTCCAGAGATACCAGGTAACTTAGTGATTCACATGTCTAGTATGTCAGGGGTGTATGTGGATGCAGTTTCTCTGGTTACAAAAACCAGGTTCTTTCCTCTGCAGTAAAGAAAGGTCTTTTCCTTTACTGCGATTAAGTCTCTGCCTGGAACACCACCCATGCTCTGACTTCTCTGTCTACATAACTTGTGTACACAGCTTTCTGTACTAGCCAAGGAGCTTTATTATGACGCACTCTCACTTCCAGGTGGGCCTCAATCTTTTCCCCAGAGCCTTCTTATTACCGCGTCGACTTACCTCTTTTCCATCACTGCCATACTTGAGGATAACCTTTTTTTTGGTTTCATTTTTTTTCAAGACAGGGTTTCTCTGTATAGCCCTGGCTGTTCTGGAACTCACTCTATAGACCAGGCTGGCCTCAAACTCAGAAATCTGCCTGCCTCTGCCTTCCAAGTGCTGGAACTAAAGGTGTGCACCCCCACCGTCTGGTTGAGCATAACCTCTAATGCTTGTGTTTCTTCCCAGGGATTATCACAACTTAACGGTAGACAACATTTTACTCATCTTCATTCCCAGTGTATCCAACAGAGCAAAGCATATATCTGTCTCTCACTATTTTTTTTGAGCAATAATTAGAACTAAGAACTCGGGAACAAGTTAAGCAAGATAAGCTTAGCAAGTAGAAGCACTTGCCACCAAGCTTGATAACTCAACTTGTCCTGGTAACCACAAGGAAAGACTGAACCAACTCTCACAATTTGTCCTATGACCTCCACACACTTGCCATGGTATATGTATGAGTGCGTAAGCTTGGGTACACACACACACACACACACACACACAAAATGCAATAAACCTTCTTAACTACTGGTAGCCACGAATTAAAAAACTCTGGGATTAAATAACTTCATAAAGATGTGCTTTGTAGTTCAGCTCAAAAATTATTGTATCTATTATATTTTTGGCTCTGAGGTTGTCTCCTGGGACAAAGAGCTGATTCTAAACAGGTGGTAAACATCAAAAAATACAAACCTTGACTGCTGGTGAAAATTCCAGATGGGGGAATCAGTGTTTTCAACCACGTGGGTGTAGACAGGAGATGGCTCAGTGGCTGTGGCAAAGGACACACAGCAACTGGGTACAGATACTTTCCGATCTGTCAAGGGGCTCCCTGAAAGAAAACACAGTGGGGGTGATTGTATTTTAGGGCAGAACATCCTAAACTATCTACTTGGGACCACTTTTTATCTGAAGATATTTATATGTGACTTGGGTGGGAAGGTATATCAATTTAAAACATCCACAGAAGTCAATATTTACTCAGAGCAAATTATAAAAAATTCATTTAAAAATAAAATTTAAAATACACATAAATTTACTGTCCATAAAAGATAAAAGCAGTCTGTATACTAGTGAGATGGAGGTGCTTGTTTTTACATAAAGAGTTAAATTCTGGTTGAATATTTGATACTGCAGGATGTGGTTAATTTAGTCTGATTTTGCATAGATGCATACATTCTATAAAATGGCAGAAATATGTAGGGCCACTTCAGAAAAATGTTGGAAATTCTGTCCTAATTCCAAGCTAAAACTCATGGATTCTTCCTTCTTTCCTCCTTTTCAATTCAGCAATTAAGAAAAAAACAAAAAACAAAAAACAAAAAACAAACAACAACAACAAAAAAAACCCAGCCGGGCAGTGGTGGCACACGCCTTTAATCCCAGCACTTGGGAGGCAGAGGCAGGTGGATTTCTGAGTTCGAGGCCAGCCTGATGAGAAACCCTGTCTTGGCAAAAAAAAAAAAAAAAGAAAAAAGAAAAAAGAAAAAGAAAAAAAGAAAAAAATAAGACCAATATTCTACTAAAACCTAGAGATAACATTTTGATACATGCTGAGGAACAATGATGTGGGAATATTAAAAGTTTTTGTTTATCTCAATTAAATTGTTGGGTGTTGCAGCTCAGGCCTTTAAATCTCAGCACATGGGTGGGTTTCTGTGAGTTCAAGGCCAGCCAAGGTTACATAGTGAGATCCTATCTCAAAATTAAAAACCTAGAAAACTTTGTATAGACATTGTAGCCTGTAACATGTAACATCTAGAACCAGCTGGTGTTTCAGGCTGTGTGATGGCGCTGGCCCTGAGTGCTGACTGCATATGCAGTGTGAAGTGTGTGTGCTGTGAGTCTAGCACCAAGGCTGCCATCAAGTCAAGCATTTTACATTGCCAGAAACTCCCGAGCTTTGCTAATGCTTGATTCTGAATTAGCTTCTGGTCTCTGCAGGACAGAAACCTTTCACTGCTGTCGACTCTCCGTGGCTCCCATACTGTTATGCGACCATATTAGCTGTGACCCACAGGCCAAGACCCCGAGCTCCTGGCTATCAGAGAGAGCTGAAGGAGCCTCATGTTGTGTGAGCAGGACTGTGTCTAGCTCTCATCTCCGGCCTTTGTCTGAGCCACCCTTTCTGTCTGTCATGTTGTCATGCCCCCTCCCCTCATTTCCTTTGTCCTCCCTTATTACTGAGTAACCCGAGCTGGCCTCAAATTTACAGTCCTGCCTCAGCCTTCTTAGTATGGTATCACAGGCATATGCCACCAAGCCTAGCTCACTAGTGACCTTTCTACTACTGCCATTTCACTCTGGCTCCTGGCCTCATATTTCTCCTCTGGACACATGCTATCAAATCATTTCCCATAATAAAACTCTAATTCTAGATGGACTCAAACACTGCTCTGACCCGTCTCATGCCACTGCCCTAGCTCCATCCTGAGTTTTACTTGTGAAGATACTATTTGTAGAGGTCTTGAAATAAAACTACTGTTTTGACTTTGGAGAAATAGTTCAGGAGCTTTTAGCCCAACAGTCAGTGATAAAGGAATCAGCTGTCACTGATAAACTCTGAGCCAGAAACATAATAGATACAATAATGTTTGAGCAGAACTGCAAAGTGCATCCCCATCCCCCCGCCTCCCTGCTGAGGCACACACACAAGTATATGGTGAAGGGACAACAAGTGATCATGACTACAAGAGCAGCTGCCTGAGTGCCAATGAAGTCTCCTAAAGCCAGGGGTCTGCCCTGATGGGTCAGGAGCTGGCCGTTACAGGAGGCCAAATTCCAAGTGAGTTACAAGTTGTTAACTCAGCCAGAAATAGGAGAGGCATGCCTGATAGTCACAGGCAGGAGATTTGGTTTGCTTAGCTTCATCACCAGAGTCAGGATGCCAGGACACCGAAATAAGTAACACACTCACTAACCTGAGGACTAGAACCAGAGACAGTATTTAGTACAAAATGCTGACTCGTGAGACTGTGGGACAGGCCGGCTCTGGGTGCAGAGGCAGGTGTACTGTTAACAGGTGACAGGGTGGCTCAGAATGATGGTATCATTTTAAGAAGAGAAAGCAAGCCATACAAGTGTGTGTGTGTGTGTGTGTGTGTGTGTGTGTGTGTGTGTGTGTGTGTGAGAGAGAGAGAGAGAGAGAGAGAGAGAGAGAGAGAGAGAGAGGCGGAGCAGGGAGGCATTTTTAGCAAAAGCAACAGCACAAGGCTTGACAGACAGGGCAGTGGCACGACACGAGCTGTCGACTATGAGTGAACATGGCGAGAACGGACGCTGGTGAGGCTGGTGAGGCTGTTGAGGCTGGTGAGGCTGGTGAGGCTGGATGGCAGGACTTTGTGTGCTGTTGCCAGGAGTGAAAGTGACATAAAACCAACCAAGAATTTTAACTGATGGAGAGACAAGGTCAGGTTTTTGGCCAGACACAGTCTTGGTAGCAGAATGAGAAAGACATTTGCAGGGAGCACTGGAAGCCACAATCGGGGCCGAGCCGTCAGTGTGAGAACGAAGGCCCCCCACAGGCTCAGGTGCTATGTGCCCAGCTTAGTCCCACTTTTGGAGGTGGGCCTAGTTGGAGGAGGTGGGATCTGATCTGGGGTGTGTCCCTGAGGTTGTAGGTTGTTCCAGGCTCCTCTTTCCCACTCTCGTTGTATCCTCTGCCAAGAACTGCAGAAAAGCCTGTGCTGCACACTCTGCCCTCTATGGCCACGCGGCCATGACTGAACCTTTAAAACCATGAGCAGAAGTCCTTCCTCTTCTTCCAGCCGTGTGTCAGGGACTTGAGGTGAATCCACGACTGTTTACCTGTTTGCCACTCTCTCCCTGGCACGAAGACTGCTCACTGCACAGCAAACCCTACTGTTCGTTTTGCTGCTAAATGAATGAATGCAGAGTAAACAAACACAAGGCCTGACTCTTGATAGAGCTTATTTGGCAGAGAAGAAAAACACAGGGAAAATGACTACCATCTGGCCAACACTGATGGCAGAAAGGTGCTGAGGGAACAGACGGGGGGACCTTCTACCAAGCAGCCCCCTGGTTCACAGTAATGCTAGATCACAGCCTCGGGGGCGGAGCTGGAGTGAGTAGCCTAGAGACGAAAGATGAAAGCAAGGCAAAGTCTCAATGGAGACGCAAGGCCAGGGGAGGAGACTGTTCTCTGAGACTCCTTCACAGTCTGGGGAAGCTGATAAGAATAAAGTGGTGTTTGAGATACAAAATGACACAAGATGCTGTGATTTCTGTGGCTGTCAGCACTGGCATCACCATTAAAACAATTCTTTTTTTTTTTCCCCCCCAAGATAGGGTTTCTTTGGATAGCCCTGGCTGTCCTGGAACTCACTCTGTAGACCAGGCTGGCCTCGAACTCAGACATTCGCCTGCCTCTGCCTCCCAAGTGCTGGGATTAAAGGCGTGTGCCACCAGTGCCCGGCCAAAATAATTCTTTTTGTATGTAGTAACATCAACAGCTCTTGAGTTTTCCTTAGGAATCTCCGAGGGACTTGCAGACCCAGTGCTAAGAACACCCAGTCCTGGATGCACACTGAGGACTCGAGTGGATGGAAGAGAGGAGGAGGAAGAGAGTTGTGGGAAGTTTGAGAACAGAACCGTTTATTTTTTTGCCCTGGAGACTGGGCAAGGATAAGGGAGAGGAAGCACTGAGGGTAACACCTGGGTTTCTGGACGGGAATTTATGATCTGCAGCATTAATACAAGTAACAAAGTTAGCTTTAACTTTAGAAAGGTTTACATATTACTTCAGTCTTTAGGTTTGACAAATATAACTATCAATTAAGAAAATTAACCACATTTGTAGGTTTTGGCATAACCTGAGAGTTCTGTGAAGACAGAGCAGTCCCTGAGGAAGTGGAGCATACCTTTCAAGCTCAGGTGCATGGCTCTCTCTACCAGGATGCTGACCGCAAAAGTCCCATCCAACTCGGGAGGGCCCTCCGGGGCGGGGTTCACTTCGGCCACAGTGCTGTTGGCCTGGACCTGGGTGGAGGCGGGAGGCACCTGGAGCGCGCAGGATGGAGAGAGCTGGCGTTCCTCGCTCTTTCTGGGGAGCTGCTCAGACTCACTGTGGCTGCTGCAGTCCATGGAGTCCAGCACACGAGCGGTCTCAGCGTGTGGGAGAAGGGGGGAAAGAACCACATGAATGCGCAGAGCAGCTCCAGAGAGATCGGAAGCATTTCTTCCAAAGAGCGGATACACACCTACAAGAGAAGGAGGTAAAAAAGCCCGTGTGAGGAAGAATGCCTCCTGGAGGCTGCTTACGGGCCTCTTTGCTGTGATAGACCACAGGTCTCAACACAACTTGCGAAAGGAACCTGAAGTTGGTATATAAATATTTTGTCCTTGCCTCTACTATGTCCAGTAACATTCAATAATACTAAGTGGCCAGATTTCTGATTTGAAACCAGTACCACATGCTTTGCCAGCAGGTAGCACTGCAGTGGGAGAGAATTCATACAGGGAGGGAACTAGGTAAAGACAGGAGGGGCCCTTTCTACATGCATATATGGTCCCACTTAAAAAGAATTCTCCCACTGGAAGCCATCCAGGGCTCACAGCAGCCCCTTTTACCATCTGCGTATGACCTAGCACCACCATCTGCATCTGACCGAGGATCCGCTAGGAGGAAGGCAGGAGCCGGAGCAGGAGCAGGGAGGGTGAGAGGTACTAACAGCCGAGGCCTTTCTGAGCCAGAATTTCAGATGGGTCAATAAACCTGTCAGGATCATTGTCCCAATAATCAGTGGATTTCAACTTTACTGGCTTGCTGGATCTTAAAATAAGATTTTACTTAGAGCCCCAATAATTCCTTGTGAGTCTCAAAAATTGCTTTGCTAGATTCATCCTAAGAAGAGAAAGATGCTACTATGTCCTAGATGTCAATAAGACTGAATTTTTTTGTCTTTTTTTTTTTGGTTTTTTTCGAGACAGGGTTTCTCTGTGTAGCCCTGGCTGTCCTGAAACTCACTCTATAGACCAGGCTGGCCTCGAACTCAGAAATTCGCCTGCCTCTGCCTCCCAAGTGTTGGGATTAAAGGCGTGTGCCACCACTGCCCGGCTGCCTCTTTTCTTCTTGACATAAAGACTATCATGGCTCTCAAAAGTGCACAGTGAGAGTCATTACAGAGGGAGGACACCCATATGCAACCCAGTGGGTCCTTTCCCTCAGGAAGCTTAAACAGTCTATGGAAACAGGTTGGCTGGCTTAGTGGATTTGCGCTGACACATTTAACCAACACATCAAATGTATAAGGCTTTTGTACAAGAGAATATGAACCTTAAACTAGTAGGATATGATTGACACAGACAATCTGAAAAGTTCAATAGCCCCTTTGGAGACACTTAATAAAAAGGGATTTGTGATAGAATTCTGACCCTTGACCTATATTCTGTGTCCCAGATCTGTTTTCTTCGGCAGTGAAGTTAAAAGCCTATCTTTTAAAAAAGTTAGTTCAAGTGAGCCTGGATTGCTTCAAAGACTTTTTCTCTAGTTTTGATAAAGTGACCTGAACTGGCCTAGCTAAAATAGGCAATGTAGCATTTGATGAGACACTTCCTAGGGTTAGACTTATATCTGATGGGCCTCAAAAGAACCCAACAATTTGGGAAATTATCCAAACTCACCCATTTTTCCTTTTTTAGAGGGCCATCTGTCCAACAAAAGGGTTACAGTCATATGCCTATAATTTCAGCACTTGGGAAGCTCAAGCAGGAAGATCATGAGTTCAAGGCCAGTTAGAGATACACCACTATGTCCATGCCAATCTAGCTTGTACCCTTTGAGACCTTGTTCCAAAGACACTAAGCAAGAAGGCAAGCAACCAAAAACAAAATCAAAACCCAAACCACACATCCACAACAAAAGCCAAACAAACAAACCAAAACAGAAGTAAAACAGGGTCTTGACCTCATTCCTTTAACTGCACAGAGTAGGGACCTAACAGACCTCTGGGCGTGTTCAATTGAGCAAGTGCCACGCTTGTACAGACTCTAGTCATGGCTGGAGTGCACCCATTGGCACAGTGCTTGCCAGGCTTATGACAAACCCATTTGATTTCCAACACCATGCAAACAAGATGTGGGGGTCCACACTGGTAACCCTGGTATTCTGGAGAGGCAGGAGCATCTGAGTTCAAGGCCATCCTTGGCTACATAGTGAATCTGAGGTGGCCTTGGGCATGTGATGATATAGGAGACTCAAAAACCCAACAAAAACCATGGTCGGCTCCCTTCAACTCATCACAGCCTCTGGACTCACTCTCATTTCTTTCTTTTTTTTTCTTCCTTCCTTCCTTCCTTCCTTCCTTCCTTCCTTCCTTCCTTCCTTCCTTCCTTTTTTGGTTTTTCGAAACAGAGTTTCTCTGTATAGCCCTGGCTGTTCTGGAACTCACTCTGTAGACCAGGCTGGCCTCGAACTCAGAAATCTGCCTGTCTCTGCCTTCCAGAGTGCTGGGATTAAAGGCGTGTGCCACCACGCCCGGCTTCTGCTGTAGTTCTTACGCTTCACAGTCATTGTTTACAGATGTATTCTCCTACTAGATTATAAGTAAAGTCAGGCTAGGAATGAATTCTTTCTCATATTTGAATTCCCAGGGCCAAGTGAATGCATTAAACACCAAACGAGTGTCACAGGAGCAAGCAGTGCATTCTGTTTGTAAACCTAACTTTTCCTTTCTGCCTCTGAACCAGTTCGTAGCATGCGGATTTTCTTCATTTCAGCACTGGGCCAGGGTAGTGGGGAATCTGATGCAGAGAGGCTCTTTGTTTTCTCTTTGAAGACAGAGATTGAAACTCTTCCCTTTTCCCATAAGGGATCTCAGGATGATGTCCTGTCATTTACTAGCTCTAAGAGGTGCTCACCAGAAAAGAATGAATGTCCTGAGAAATAGCCAGGGAAAAGAATTTACATGGAAGGTATTCTTTCCAATGCAGCAAATAAACCATCACCCTCAATAATCACACAGGTTCTGAACCCTGTTAGAGTTAGTCACGGAGATTCACTCAACCTTAGTCTGTACATGTTAACTAAGGGCTATAATAATTTAGGTAACACATTACATGTACAAATCCGATGAATTAGGTGCTCAAATGGAGTTAAACCTGAATCGTCACTCACCACTGACAGTTAGTGTCCTTGGTGATTTCTCCCCAAGTCTGGACAGGTCTACGTAGGCTGAGCCGATCCAGCTGTCGGTCTGGTGCGGCCTCTCTAAATTATCGTTGCCATGAGCGCGCCACACTTGGACCTCTAACTTCTCCTCCCTGAAGTACCAAAGCAGCGACTGGCTCCGAGTGACTTCTGCCCTTTTGGATGCCTTGAAAGTAACCAGGACCTGGTTTTTGTTTGTAGACTCCTTAGGCTTCCTGAGAGGAGTCCAAAAGGCTTCTTGATTGTACAGCTTGTAGCGAAGGTAACAGTATGTGTTCTTATGAATGTTCCTGTGACCAGCAAGCAGCACACAGTGGGTAGGAAGCCAGAGCCTTGGGGTAGAGATGGTGACAGTGGCTGGCACCTCTTCTTCCATCTTGTCAAGATCCTTTGGGGTATTCTCAAAGCTCCAGCCCAACAGCTCAGCAGCTTCCAACACCCGCTCTCTATCTCCAGGATGTGTGAAGGAAACAGAAAGCTCCAGGCCTCCTACAATCTTCTGCATAAATTCCAGGTCCTGAGACAGGCCTTCGTCCTCTGGTAAAATGACAGGATACCATCCTGTGATCCCTTTACGGGGAAAAGGAGAGAGTTTCAACCACTGTCTTCAAAGGGAAGACACACAGGCTCTTTACATCTCAGATTCCCCACTACCGTGGCCCAGCGCCGAACAGGAAATACATACACCCACACCGGATCGGGAGCCTGCCTTTCTCAGACCGCTAAGATCCAGTGTGATTAGACAGGAAGGATAAAGCTAGAAATTGGAAGATTTAAGTTCTTTTCTTGGTTTAGACTCCAAACTAATGGTTTGTTCTGGATAAGTCATTAATCTCCCACGGTGATCCTATTTACTGAAGTTAATATACTGCTAAATGAAACAGTGGTTGAGGAAGTGCTCTGAAGGGAGGTGCTATAGAAATCTGAAATGTTGCCCTGGTATTCTGAGTGCAAAGGAAAGGGAATGGAGTAAGAAGCTGCATCCTGGGCCCAGTGCCAGGCCAGGCCTGTTTGTTCAGGCCTCTATGCAGTTATCTTTACTCCACTGTAGTGGAGGACAGGAGAGTCAAAGGAATGGGTAAATGATGATTACACTGCAAATTGTGAAACGAAATAGCTGTGTGGTTTTGGCCAATCAGCTTCTTTGAGATCATCTCGTCTGCCAAATGAAAACAGTGCTTCTCTATCCTGCTGGAAGTTCACTGTGAGGTCAAACAAAGCCTGAGGAAAGATGTTACATCATGCCATATATCCACAAGCACTGCCACTGTCTTCTCAGCATCTCGCCAGTTTTCCTAAAGTAGGGTGACCTCCGTCACTGGGACAGTTTTTACCATGCTTGAGAGAACCGTGAAGTACCTGGTGAGTTCACAGCATGTCTTAGCAGACAGGCTTCCTTGTGTATTTGCATGGGAACGAGACAGCATTACCTCATCATGGCAGCATCCTTACCAGATCTCTTGACCAGCAGATCTTTCGTTGGAACCTTTACTACTCCAAGCAGATAATCTTTGCATGACTGGATACTGGTTATATCACTTACTGTTAAGTGAAGCAAAAATGAGGAGTTACTGGTGGGCACTGAGGCCTGATTATGGTAGACTCCTAGAACACTTAAATTCTACACATACAGTAGGGCTGAGCTGATGCATTAGGGAAGGAATATCCTGCTTACATGCCTGTCAGAGTCTGGAGGTCTTTCAGACTGTTAACCACACCTTCCTTCTGCAGGCATATGGGAAAGCGAGCAGACCTCCCAAGCGCAGGTCCACGCACCCACCCCTAACGTCTCAACACAGCCGAGCGCAGGTCCACACACCCACCCCTAACGTCTCAACACAGCCGAGCGCAGGTCCACGCACCCACCCCTAATGTCTCAACACAGCCGAGCGCAGGTCCATGCACTAACCCCTAACGTCTCAACACAGCCGAGCACAGGTCCACGCACCCACCCCTAACGTCTCAACACAGCTGAGCACAGGTCCACGCACCCACCCCTAACGTCTCAACACAGCTGAGCACAGGTCCACGCACCCACCCCTAACGTCTCAACACAGCCGAGCACAGGTCCATGCACTAACCCCTAACATCTGAACATAGCCGCTGCCTCCCCTCACTCTCCCATGAACATGTTCCATCTTATTTTTGCTCTGCCTTTTGGAAGTTGTAAAGATTATAACTCCTGCCAACCAATAGACTGAGCACAGGGTCCCCAATGGAGGAGCTAGAGAAAGGTCCCAGGGAGCTGAAGGGGTTTGCAGTCCCATAGGAAGAACAACAATATGAACCAACCAGTATCCCCAGAGCTCCCAGAGACTAAACCATCAACCAAAGAGTACACATGGCAGGACCCATGGCTCCGGCAGCATATGTAGCAGAGGATGGCCTTTTCAGACATCAATGAGAGGAGAAGCCTTTGGTCCTGTGAAGGCTTGATGCCCCAGTGTAGGGAAATGCCAGGTTAGGAAAGTGGGGGGTATTTTGTTCCCTTTCTCAGAGGAACCAAAGCACCACCACTTCAGTCCTCCCTCTTCTTGAGCTTTCTGTGGTCTGTGAATTGTAGCTTGTTTTATTTGAGCTTTTGGGCTAACAACCAGTTAGCAGTGAGTGCATACCATGTGCGCTCTTTTGTGATTGGGTTACCTCGCTGTGCATGACACTTTCTAGTTCCATCCATTTGCCTAAGAATTTCATGAATTCATTGTTTTTAATAGCTGAATACTACTCCACTGTATGTATGCTTGCATGTGTGTGTGTGTATATATCTATCTATATCTATATCTATATATTTCTATATATCTATATCTATATATCACAATTTCTGTATCCATTCCTCTGTTGAGGGACATCTGGGTTCTTTACAGCTTCTGGCTATTATAAATAAGGCTGCTGTGAACATCGTGGAGCATGTATCCTTATTACATGTTGGAGCATCTTCTGGGTATATGCCCAGGAGTGGTATAGCTAGGTCCTCAGGTAGAACTATGTCTAATTTTCTGAGGAATCACCAAACTGCTTTCCAGAGTGGTTTTACCAGCTTGCAATCCCACCTTTCCCCACATCCTCTCCAGCATCTGCTGTCCCCTGAGTTTTTCATATTAGCCATTCTGACTGGTGTGATTATGGACACAAGAAGTGCATACCAAAAGGAGCACATCATGGTTGTCTCTGGAGGGGCCCTGTCAGTGCCTTACATAGAGGCACATGCTAGCAGCCAACCATTGGACTGCGTGTGGGGTCCCCAATGGAGGAGTTGGAGGGTGGTCCTGAGGAGCTGAAGGGGCTTACAGCCCCATGGGAAGAACAACGATGTTGGCTACCCAGACAACCCAGGACTCCAAGGGACTAAACCATCAACCAAGAGGTACACATGGTTCCAGCCAAAAATGTGACAGAGGAATGCCTTGTCAGGCATCAGTGGGAGGAGTGCTCCTTAGCCTGGTGAAGGCTCAATAGATGCCCCAACAAAGGGAAATCGAGGCGGGGGGGGGGGAGGGAGGTGGGAGTGGGTCAGGTGGAGGCAGGAGGTGGGAGGAGTTGGGGGCTTTTGGGGAGGGGGAAACCAGAAAAGGTTTTAGCATATGAAATGTAAATAAAGAATATATTAAATTAAAAAAAAGTAAAGTGGGGGGTCTGGTAAGCGGGGGAGAGGGGAAGGGATAGGGGTTTTTTGGAGGGGTAACAAGGAAAGGGGATACAATTTGAAATGTAAATAAAGCAAATATCTAGTAAAATTAAAAAAAAAAAAAGATTACAACTCCTACTTCTCAAGTATTCAAGTACTGCCTAGGAAGGAATACGCCATCTGAGAGAGCCTCCTGTGGTTCCGAAGGTGACCAGTCATGTGGTGCTTACCTGATTTGGTATTTTCATGATAGATAGCAAAAATAATTTCTGCAAACTCCAACAGCTCTGCCAGGAAGCAGGCTTCTCCACTGCAGTGCTGAGTCACCAGGTTACACGGGAACTCAATGTGATGGGAGAACTCGGGGCAGAAGGAACAGGCCACAGGGCGGGTTTGGCGCTGTTCCCCCTTGGGCAGGAATGAGAGATGGGCGGTGACAGAAGCATTGACGCCAGCGGTGGCACTGAACTGTAAAGCAGGTTCTTGCTCAGCCAATGCCCTGTAGGGGACGAGAGGAAATGAGAAGGTACCCCAACATATTAGAAATTGGCTGTGTGCCCAGGGACTCCTCTATTCTCACGAGATCCTGAGCACCTATCCACAGCTCTCTCCCCAGGCTTTTGGCAGTGCCATAATGTGCTTTCTTAACAACCTAGACATCACTGCACATTTGCACGGAGGTTCATGGGCTAAAAAAATTGGAAGAAAATATTAAAACTTGTTATTATATGTACTAAAGTTTCTCTATCTGTAAGACATTTTTCATAATATATTTAGCATATTAATATAGAAGTACCTGAGGATAATTTATACATTATAAAAAAGCACACTCCAACTTGAAAATATACTAACTCTTAAATTAAAATGCTGAGTTAAAGCTGAGATACCATTGCTACTGACAATGGGAAACTCAAAAGTTTTAATGTAGGGAGTAACCTGATTAAAAGCCATGCTGAGGTGCTGGATGTAAACTTACTGTCACCACAGTAAAGTGAGACAAAAACTAGACTTCTTTACTATCTTATTTTAGAACACACCAAAGCAAGATCACTCTATAAACCTAACACTCTTGCATAGACTGGGTGACCCTTGTAGCTTAACAGGTTCGACTTTGACTCTAGTCTTGCCTGCCCTCCTTCTAGATCCAATTTAATAAGAAAGACAATGCAGCAAAGTCTTGTTCCTTTGAGCCCTTTCCCAGATGAGCGAATCACAGCTACATGCTCCAAGTCCACTATGGCCTTCTTGCTAAGACACTCTCTGCTTCCCCCCGGTGTATCCTTTCTGTCATTACAACTAGCCACAAACCCAACTTGCTCAATGAAATTGATACCTGTGATCTTAGTGCAGGGCCCTTAGTGTCATTTGTTATTGGTAGATGAATATTACCAATTTTATTAGCTTTGGTATTTGGGGGTCAGAGAAGGCTCATCAAGCTCTTGTAGAGAACCCTGGCTCTGTTCTTGGAACACACACTGAGAGGTCCATAACTGCCTAACTAACTTTAGTTTGCATACCTTCTTCTAGACTCTAAGGGTATTTGAATGAACATGAACATGGTACACACACACACACACACACACACACACACACACACACACACACAGAAAGAGAGAGAGAGAGAGAAAGAGATATTAAATAAAGTAAAATTTGTAAATATTGCCTGAATTCTTTTTAGTACATTTTCATTATCTATTTTTGTGTGTCACTCATGGAGGACAAATTCTAGTGGTTGTTTTCTCCTTCCATACGGTAGATCCCAGGGATTAAATTCAGATCATCGGGCTTGGTAACAAACACCTTAACCCACTGAGCCATTTTATTGCCCCCTGAAAGTGTTTTGACGAACACTAAGATGTTGCTCATACTTAGCGAAAGTCTACTTGGAGAGTTTGGTAAGGAGTGGTTTACTAGACTGCACCTTTATCAGCTGCTTCAGGATCAGACCTCACATGGGCAGTGACCCAATTACATACGTAGAGACCAGTAAAGTTCAAGGTGAACAGTCTGACCCAGTCACACCAGGAGAAGGAGTTAGGGGAACCTGGTTTCTTCCTGAAGTCATACCTGAAGTGAGCTAGTTTGAGGCAAGAGCCTGGTCTACTTCTATTACTGCCTACTGCTGCTAGAGCTCATCCACGTGACATGTGGGCTGCAGAGAGGATTTCAGAAAGTACCTAACTAGAGAACCTGACAGTCTAGTGTGGGAAAATGCATACCCGATAGAAACAGGTTGCATTTCTACCTAGGTGCTCACAGGAAAGGAGGGCTTTCATCAAGGAAAGTGAGTTTAAACAGGTAAGAAGAAGAATATTTAAGGCCAAGAGAAATAACAGCAAAGAGCTGAAGGAGACAGCCACACTGTTTCCCCACAGAGAGAGACTGGGCAGAATAAACAGGAGACAAGGGGCCTGAGTGGAGAATGTCCTTAATGTGTTCAGAAGCAACAGGAGGGCAGTGACGGGAGAGGAGGAGGAGGAGGAGGAGGAGGTTACAAAGGTAACAGGCGATCAGGCTGTGTGGACCCTTACGAACACTGCTAGAGCTGGGGCTTCCTTCCTTCCTTCTTTCCTTTTATTTTTAAAAATTTTATTGATTTTATGTATATGAGTACACTGTGGCTGTCCTCAGACACCCCAGAAGAGGGCATCGGATCCCATTACAGATGGTTGTGAGCCATCATGTGGTTGCTGGGAATTGAACTCAGGACCTCCAGAAGAGAAACTGGTGTTTTTAAACTGCTGAGCTATCTTTCCAGCCCAAAGTTAGCCCCGTGGCTTTCTTTTAGTAGATATGTGGTCAAAATTGGAGTTAGTTTTTTTTTTTTTTTTTTTTTGGTTTTTCGAGACAGGGTTTCTCTGTGTAGTCCTGGCTGTCCTGGAACTCACTCTGTAGACCAGGCTGGCCTTGAACTCAGAAATCCGCCTGCCTCTGCCTCCCAAGGGCTGGGATTAAAGGCGTGCGCCACCACCGCCCGGCTTGGAGTTAGTTTTAATAGGTCATCGGTCATTGTGTTGAGAACAGATGGAAGAGGTACAAGATGGGAAGGAAAGGATGTGAATAGAGATGGACACGCAGCAGTGCACAGCATGGGTGGAGGGGACAGAGCACAACCATGGTTGTCGGGGACTAAGAAGGGGAGAACACAGTGATTGTGAAGTGAAGATACAAATTTGCAATAACAGTATAAGTCTACAAGTGATTCCCTGAAATTCTGAAATGCCTTCCTTAACAGAGAGTCACGGTCAGTGAAATGGAAAATTTTCACAACACAGTTACCAGTTGGGAGCATCCCGCTGTATAGACTGCACCACAGGAAGGTCTCAGTCGGTCACCCACATGGGAGCATCCCGCTGTATAGACTGCACCACAGGAAGGTCTCAGTCGGTCACCCACATGGGAGCATCCCGCTGTATAGACTGCACCACTGGAAGGTCTCAGTCGGTCACCCACATGGGAGCATCCCGCTGTATAGACTGCACCACTGGAAGGTCTCAGTCGGTCACCCACATGGGAGCATCCCGCTGTATAGACTGCACCACAGGAAGGTCTCAGTCGGTCACCCACATGGGAGCATCCCGCTGTATAGACTGCTCCACAGGAAGGTCTCAGTCGGTCACCCACATGGGAGCATCCCGCTGTATAGACTGCACCACTGGAAGGTCTCAGTCGGTCACCCACATGGGAGCATCCCGCTGTATAGACTGCACCACAGGAAGGTCTCAGTCGGTCACCCACATGGGAGCATCCCGCTGTATAGACTGCTCCACAGGAAGGTCTCAGTCGGTCACCCACATGGGAGCATCCCGCTGTATAGACTGCACCACAGGAAGGTCTCAGTCGGTCACCCACATGGGAGCATCCCGCTGTATAGACTGCACCACAGGAAGGTCTCAGTCGGTCACCCACATGGGAGCATCCCGCTGTATAGACTGCACCACAGGAAGGTCTCAGTCGGTCACCCACATGGGAGCATCCCGCTGTATAGACTGCACCACAGGAAGGTTTAAGAAGTAAAACCTAAGGTGGACGTACTTGGCTGCTGCCTGAAGGCCACAGGCTCTGATAATCTGGACTGAGATGGAGACAGTTCGGGCAGCAAGAACTCCCTCTGCTGTTCTTGGGCTACGCCGGTACCTCAAACTCACATCCAGGAAACCTGATGAATAAAAACAGGAAGAAAAAAGACTACCAGGTTAGCTAGAAGGATCTTCGTTTCTCTAAACCATCAGCTCCTAGCCAGGGAGACAGGAGGATGACTGCAATCACAGTGAGGAACAAAGGTAAGAGCATTGTGTAGCGTGCTTCACGTCATGCTACACGTCAAACTTTTCTAAAAGTCTGCCACACTACAGCCACATCCCAGAGACAGTGTTAAGAAAGAATTCAAGAAGCTGAATCGTGGGGCTCAAGAGGAACAACTCAATCTTAATTAAGGAAAGATAAAACCTTTGGTTTTGGTAGATAGTCTTCAATAAGTATCACAGTAACCTGACCTAGGAAGCTGCATTTGATAATCTTGTAGGATGGGGTACCTTTCTAAAAACCAGCAGGTTATAATGCCACTTAAAATGCCAAATTCTTACTAAGCTCTTTCAAATTCTACCTAATCTTTCAAGATCTGTCTATCTATCTATCTATCTATCTATCTATCCATCCATCCATCCATCCATCCATCCACCCACCCACCCATCCACCCATCTATCTATCTGGTGTGGGGGAGGATCAGTGGGAAAGTCAGAGGACAACTTGTGGGAGCTGGTTTTCTCCTTCTACCAAGTAGGTCCTGGGATTGACTCGAGCACACGCCAGCTAGAACAATTATGTGGATAAACTGCAGTCTTCCCCAGGTTGTCAGACTTGGCAGTAGATGCTGAGCCAGCTTGTTGGCCTCCTCTTGAGGCTGGAGAGATGGCTCAGCATTTGTTGCTCTTGCTGAGAACCTACATTCAGCTCTCAGACCCACGTGGAGGTTCACAACTACCTGTAATTCTATTTTCAAAGGATCTGATACCCTCCTCTGACCTTGGAGGGTTCTGCATGCACATGGTGCACCTATGGATGGCATAAATAGCCATACACATAAAATAAAATCATAAAATAAAATAAACCCACACATGCTCCATGGCAGGTGTACCTTTTCCCCATGTGAATACATACATCAAAAATGCTTTTTAACCTTCTCCATTACAGTCAATTCCCAGTCCAAACTCATCACATCCCATCAGTCCCACTTCTGCTCATGTTGGCTTAGAATAATTTACTTGTGTACCTAGAAAGTATTTAGCATTTATGCTAAGAGGGCTTTTTTTAAATGCTTAAGATTTCAAGGTAAAATGAGACAAGCAACATTTATATAGAACCCACAGAACTGTGAGTCTTCTAAAATTACATGCAAAGTTGCAATATATATTCTATACTCATCTTTCTAAGAGTGGGTAAGACTCAAAAAGGTAAATACCCTCAATATGAACTCATTAATTCAGAAAGAAAAGGAATATTTATATACACTGCCTTTGAAAAGGAAAGGCATATTAAGTCTTCAGTTACCTGATGACTGGCTCTTCAGTTCTTTGCTGTTCTCAAGTCTGGGGGTTAGTGGGAGATTAAAGTTCTGCATCCCCACATCTTCACGGTGCTGCATGGTTACCATGGCGCAGATCCGTGATAATGGCAAGGTTCCTTTGGCAACCATCTGGTCCCTTACATTGGGATAATAGTATCTGAAAACCACAAAGCACAAAATGCCAGCTAAAAGATCAGGTGGATAAATTGCAGTCTGCCCCAGTGACCAGTTTTCAGTAGCGAGTTATCTTTGGAGGCCAGCTCTTTGGGTCTGGTGGTATATGACGGTGGCTGGGCTGGCTACTGGGGTATACTGCCCATCACATGAAAGCAACCTTTTAATCCACACCCTAGGTTCAGGGTGACAAAGCTCTGCTTCTTATAGGTTTTCTGCATGAGAATCTGTATGTGCCCTGGGCCTTCCTCAGGGCAGGGCGGTTACTCCCTCGTTTCTACGGCTCATCTTTGTTTCTAGGCCTATGATGTTCTAATTTGCAGCAGGATGAGACTTTGTGGGTACCCACTATTTCCTTTCCATGTCACACTGGTCCCTTCTTAAGTCATAAAGCTGTACACCAGAGCTAGGCAGTTGTGGAAAAAAATCTACTTTGTGTCTTGTTTCCACTTGATTGTAGAGAGTATTTCTGTCATATGGCAGTACTGTCTGTGATCCTATTCCCCTTCTTTAGTATTTATTTGTATTCTCTTAATCATTTTAGTAGTTTTCTGGAGGTGTAAACAGATGCTGGGGTAGGGCTGAACATTTACAATCAGACCAGCATCCTTTCTGGAAACCTACCAGTGCCTGTAACAATGTTTTGTGAAGACTGTTTTCTCTGATGGTGGAAAGAGCTGTTTAGAAGTGGGGAGAACAGCTGGGAGGCTATCATAGTAGTTAGGCCTCATATAATAAAGACCCCACGTAAACACAGTGGCGAAAGAATACCAAAAATGGTGAATGCGATCTGTAAAGGGAAGGGGGGTTTGGGGGGTAGCACAAATAGGCTTTTGCTCCTACTATCGGGGTACAAGTATAGACACGACTGCTCAGAAGAGCCTAACAAATTGTAAATTACAGCCACAAGCTACTGTCAGATAGAAATGATATAAAACAAGGGGGTTCTGCTGGGCTTCCTACAATAGTTCCACCTGGCCAAGGACAGGGCTTCTGACCAGGCACTTCCTCCCCATCTGTGTAGGGACTGGCTGTCCATACTGTACCTGCACCAGATTTCAAACTGCACTCCACCTCCAGGCAGCAGCCCCTGGGAGGAGAAGGCACTCAGCAGGAGCCTTTGCACTGGAACTTCAGTCGGCAACAGGAGAGAGTGATGGTGCTCACTGTTAAAGACGGGATCTGGGACACACAGTGTGGTTGAGGTTCTAAAGGGCTTCAGAGTAATTCCTTTGGAAAAGAAAAGCAGTTGAGAATACTGAACGCGCCAATGGGAGGTTATGTGCAGCACAATGACTTACATATATTTCTGTGAGGATACAGATGAAGATATGGACACCTTGAAGGTATTAGATAGTAGGTCCCAGTTCTGCTACAAATGTACCTTCCAACTACCATTTCTCTGCGGCTATGGTCCAGCAAATACGTGATAATACTGAACAGAGCCCTTTTCTGGTGGATAGTATACAAGGTTCGGATTCCCCATGTCCTTTCCAACATTTATTAGTCTCTTAAGCAGTTATCCCTGTCTCTGTGGGGAGGAGCGTTCATGAAGGCTTTCATTTGCATTCTTTAAAAGACTGAAGATGCTCATTGTCTGGCCAAAGCTTCGAGTGCTGCCGACTCAGCCCTACTGTGGCCACTGCGAGGTGGCAGAGCTCGTAGGAGACAGAATCTGGAGGGAAGTGGCAAGCCCACTGATGCTGCTTCTCACTGAAGGGACTAATGCTAGTTTTTTGGACTTCTTTCAAAAATAAGTCGGTACAAAGTGATGTCATGCTATGGGCTTGGCCTTTCTGGCACACTGCCTTGTGATTTGACTTATCAATCATTGTGACACAGTGAAGGGGGTCCTCAGCAAAGGCCAAAGCAATGGGGAACACACCACACCTAATACTGAGCTAGATTAACCTCTTTTATTTTCTCAAAGTTTGAGTCTTAGACATCTTGTTCTATCACCAAAACAGACTAATACAGTCTTTTTCTAAGTACTTATTTGTGTATCTCTGGATAAATTTCTCATCAGTGAGCTCTTTAGCATATTTTTAATTAATTAACTAATTCATTTATTCACTGTGGTCCTGGGGTTAAATCCGAGGCCTTCTACATGCCAGTTCTGTGTTCAGCTGAGGAGTAACATCAGACTATTTATTTGGAGACACACCAAGTTGTCCAGACTGTCCATGAATGTGATCCTCCTGTCTCAGTTTCCCAAGGAAACTTTTTTTTTTTTCAGATAGGGTCTCAGGAGCCTAGGCTATCCTCAAACCTGCTATGTGACCAAGGATAACCTTGATCTTCTAATCCTCCTCCTTCCATCTGCCAAATATTGGGATTACTTGTGAGCATCACCATGTCTGCCATACGTGGTGCTGAGGATCAAACCCAGGCAGGGCTCTGTGCACACTAGGCAAGCAAGCACTCTACCAACTGGGCTACATCCCTAGCCCTAGTTTGCTAATTACCATTTTAAAGAATTTCTAATATATTCTGTATATAAGTCTCTGAACTCTGAAATAATATTGGTAGCATCAGGTAGACACACACACAGAATGAAGAACACCCTTTCCTATTAGATGAGATCAAACAAGGCAAAATCCAGCCTTGTTGAGTTAGTTCTTGGAGATGATCAGAAAACAGATGAAAGGGCGGGGCAGTATAGTGAGAGAAACTGGCACTCTGGATCTATGTCTTTTTTTTCCTCTTTCATTTTCTTGAGATAAGAGTCTCATAGGGTATCCCAGGGTGGCCTTGAGCGCTCAATCCTCCTGACTCAGCCTTCCAAGTGTTGGGATTAAAGGTGTTTACCACCATGCTTGACCACGGTAGGAATCCTAAACCTAGAACACACACACACACACACACACACACACACACACACACACGTAAAAAAGGACTTCTAAGTAAATAACTGGTAGATGTAGGTAAAGGGAACCCATGCTCTGCTGCTTGTGTCGTCAACGGCAGTGCTGAGGCGATGGTCGGAGGGCTCCTGGAAGACACTCTGCGTGAGAAATCTTGTCCAGATTTCCCAAAGCCAGAGATTAGGGAAACCCTGGCATAGTCTCTAACGCAACCCAAGCAGCTAAGTACACAAAGAAAAGGTATAGTGTATGAATGTGTTATTCCAAGTTATTAATGCACATGAAAACATACTGTGAATACTATGACAATGTCAGAAAGGTAATTAGTTAAAAAGGAAAATGAAATCTAAGCCATCTCTTATGTCATTATCTAGGTAAGATTGGGAACAACTAACAAGAAAAAATCCACTCAGGAAAAATAAAATTCCTAAGTATGTGCAATAAGAGGACCAAGTATAGATGACAAGACGCCGTCTTCCAGCCTACCATTGTCAAGGCAGTCGGGTCCTTGGAGCACACTGGGTTGGTTGTCTTGAAATGGAAAGCAGTACTGGACATAACAATCTGCTTCTCCCCAGACGGTTGCCTGAAGGGGCATGAGCCCTTTAACCATCACCACATGGAACTCAAAGTGGTGCTCCATCAACCGGGTTCCTTGTTTTTCTGGCTATGAGATGAAACAGATCCTGGTCAGCCTTGAAGATAAACATGTTTAGAATACCCTTGCTTGCCTACAAAGAAACCTAACAGAAATCTACATGTAACTCTCATGTAAATAATAATGGTTTAAAAGTTCTCTCTGGGAAATAGAGAGATTACAATTTCAATTTGATCCTCAGAGGGGGAAAATGGCAGAGTGGAGCCCTGTTAGAGGTGTGAAGGATCGCTCCTTCACTTGGCCACATTAGAGCAAACTGAACAGCTTCTCAACTGTACAGCAATGAGTAAAATAAATTACTTGCTGGTTACTAGAGAAAAGCAAGGCACTTCAATTGTTACTTTACCACACAGACTTTATCAACAAATATGGTAAGAGTTATAGCCTTGTATTTGGGTGCTCTCTGTCTCTCGTAAGACAATTTTTTTTGGACTGAGACCAGTCTTTTACATACTAGTTAAACATTTGTTTATATTTTCTCTCTCTCTCTCTCTCTCTCTCTCTCTCTCTCTGTGTGTGTGTGTGTGTGTGTGTGTGTGTGTGTGTGTATCTACATATATATGTGTGCAGGGTGTTGGACACCCTGGAGGTAGTTATGGGAGTTATGAGCTGTTATATGTGCTAGGGACTGATTCTGAGACTTCTGCAAGAACAGGAAGTGCTTTTAACCACTGAGCCATCTCTCCAGCCCCCAAAGTCTTGAGTGGGCTTGTGGGGCTGGGGAGACGGCTTAGTGTAGGGGCCTGTGGTTGGAATCCAAGTGCTCAAGAGGCAGAGACAGGTGGATCCCTGGATTAACTGGCTAGTCAGCCTAGTCTAACCGCTGAGTCCCAGGGCCTACTGAGAAAGCATGTCTTAAAAACAAAACTAAACAAAGCAAAACAACAACTATAAGGTAAAGTGGGCTTGGATGATGGCTCAGTAGTTACGAATATTCAATGCTCTTCTAGAGTGCTAGGGTGATTCCTAGCACCCACCCAGTAGCTCAAAATGTCTGTAACTCCAGTTCTGGGGAGTGGGGGCGTGGGGGTCTTCTTCCGGAATAAAGTACACAGACAAAGCCCAGATACACATGCAAGCAAAACACCCATACATAGAAGATGAAAAAAATTACAAAATTAGAGAGCAATAGAGAAACAGCCAGTGCTGACCTCTGGTCTCTACCTGGACATACAGCACACCCACATGTACACCACACACAACCATGCATAAAAGGTAGAGGGCTCCTGAAGAATGACATCTGAGCTTAAGCACGTATGCAGGTAATGTGCGCATGCATGCATAGACTATGCCCCACACAAAATATAGCAAGTACTGGGTGCGAGTTATATCATTTACTGGAGCCTTTCATTGGGTGATGGTTTTACTAAAATGTATAAGAGAAAATGAGATAGTTCTTGTGAATTATAGTGTTGGATCATTACCATAGCAACAGATGCTACAGGTGGCTGGTCCAGGAAATGGGCTGGCCTAGGGCTGAAGGGAGGTAGTGTTCCTTCTTCATTCTTTAATCTTTGCAGCATCATTATCTGATCTGAAGAACCCATGGCTAAAAAGACTCGAAGACTCCCATTTTGGTGGCCTGAGAACACATCAATCACAGGCATATAGCTGTCGACAGCAACAACTGGGTACCTGGCATCAAGCAGCAGGCGAGAAATCTTGGGATCTCTAGAGAGTAAGATATTGTGAATGAGCAAATAACAATCACCAGTAATGTCAGAGGCCTTGCTTGGCTCATCTCGGTTTGTTAGAAATGGATTGATGACCAGAGAAATAAATCAATGGACTTAAAAAAATATGATTCTGTCAGTAATCAAACTAAAATTACAAGGCAGGTAAATTCAATCCACAGTAATTACAGTGCTGCTAATGAGTCCAGTTTATCTCTGTACCACAGTGGCACTAAGTCCAAGTCCAGTGTGAGCAATGCAACAGTATTGCAGAGGGGCTTGTTAAATTAACGAGAGCTGGAAGCAAGCACTACGTGGAGATAACCCATGTAAATGCCAACGAGGCACTCGGCACAGAGCAGATGCTCAGTAACTGGCAGCTCCTCCTGTTTTACACTTGATCAACAAAGAATGGGATCTAACGGGATAAGAAGGGAAGGGAAGGAAGAATAACAGGTCAGATGAGTTTCACAACTAAAAAGCGGTGTTGTGTATGTGTGTTTGTGTATGTGTGTGTCCAAGTGCAGTAGTGGTGGTGGTGAGTTGAGAGGTGAGAATGGATATTGGCACCCATAGTTTCAGCAGTATTCATCAGCCTGGTTATGGTCTTTGTAACCATCTTAACTACTTACCTATCCTTGGAAGGCAAACCCATGCATTTCCTCACTAGCTCCTCATGACTGCTGCACAAGTGAGACAGGAGACCCAAATTCACCCTCATTTTAGAGAAGAGGAAAAAGAAGCCAGAGACAGCTTCTTTGTAAAATAAGGACCATAATAATATTCATGGGGTAACAGTGAAATAATGCACATAAAAGTGTTGTTTTAAAACATACAAAATTTACAACACAGTCATGCCTAGTGTTAAAGCAATCAGAAATCTGTACTTAGAATCAAACAGAAAAAGAAATCTGTATGAACAGAAATAACCTTCAAGTTAATCAACGTTTTACCAATTATTAAAGAGAGTACATATAGTTAGCAAGTCACAGAAGTCTTGACAACAGCTGCCATGAACCATATGGCCACTTCATGATGGGAAGTCAACCATTAGCTTGGAAGGCTACCTGTGACTGAAGAGCTTTGGAGTAGAGTGGAGTGGAGGGCCAGGCTATCTGGTTCCACTCTTACTACTTCTGCAACAAGTAATGTAACTCCTTTAAATCTCCATTCACTTTTCTACACCTGCACCAGAGGTTGCTATAAAGTTAACTACCTAAAAGTCCTAAGGCTAGTTAAGAGAACACCTGACTTGGGGATGTAGGGTCTGACAAAGGACAGGAGAGCAGGAAGTGGCTAAGCCTGAGAAAGGCCCTTTGAGGGATTCTACTCATGCTGGCATATCTAAATAATTCATCTTCAGTCTTTATAAAGCTAAAGATGCAAAATAAAGAATACTCCAAAAGGTCCTATTTACTTGAATGACATGTAAAACTGATGGAGCGGGAGTTTCACCAGCCCGAGCAGCTTGTCCTGTCCTGGGCTCCGCATCTTGTTCCAAGTTTCAATTATCATCACATTGTTCTTAAGTCTTTCCAGGCATTTGGAAGACAGAGAAACAGGAATCACCTGGGGAGAACAATCGGAAAAAAAATTCACAGCTGAAACAATTAATTTATACCTTTATTCAACAAGTGTTTACTGAAAGCCTACTCTGTGCACACACAGTACTATGCTGAAGATATTAAAATAAAACCTAATCTGTATCCTCATAGAAACACATCTGCTGTAGGAGATGAACACACAAAAGACAGCATGGGTTCTCTCTAATGACAGGGTTCATGTAGGGACACAGAGAAGGTTGTCCGGCAAGTCAATTATGCTGCCAACCAAACTTACCCAACCTTCTAAGGCAAAGTGATCCATTTTTAAATCCTGCTGAAAGATGTGTATACTTTAAAATTTTTAATTTTTATTATTTCCAATTAAGCATATGTCTGTATTTTCTGTGTGGTATGTGTACAGTGTGCAGGTACTAAGGAGGGCAGAGGCCTGGGAGTTATAGGCCATTGTCAGCCGCCTGATGTGGGTGTTAGGAACCAAACTCAGATCTTCTGCAGGAGCTCTGTGATGTCTTAACAAAATCCCTCTCTGCAGTCTGGAGAAAGAGTTGTTTGCAATAAAGGGGTCTACTATTTGGAAAAAGAGTGAACCCTTTATCAAAGAGTTGCCAATCCAGTGCCTGGACAGCAGTTAATAAAACAAACTGATGCAAAAAATCCCTCTGCTTAGCATATGTTATGGCAAATAGCAAAAGCAGCTGCTCATCTGGATTTTCCATGAAAAGGTATTTCAGAATAAGCTAACTGATAGATGAACCAAGATGATGAGCCAAGAGCTGTTCCATTAATTCATAATTGTGCCAAGAGGCCACCGATTTGAAGGACCCCAAGTGATTAGAAATTTTTTGAGTTCTTTCCTTTGTACATCCTTATTGGATACTTGGTACATGTTAGGCATGCTAGTGTAAAGTGCTGACATTCAACCAACAATCAGAGTAGACCCCGAGGAAAATGTCTGACTGAAGTACAGACTGGAAGTTACTGACACAGTGAGGCTGAAGCCGTGGGGACATGTGTCCACGGAGAAGAGGGAGAGTAGAAGAACGCAGCAAGAGCAGCACGTGGGGCTAACAGTTAAAGTGCAAGGAGCGAGGGTGCGCCTGGGCCTTGAGCCTTTTCCTGACGGAGGGGCCTGCCAAGCACGCCAACCCTTTCTAAGGAAAATGAGCTAGGTTTCTTCCTGGCCTGAAGACTGAAAGTAATCAGCTCCTGAGTCAGGAAGAAAACTAGAGTGGCTTGCTGGGGGTGTAGCTCAGTGGTATAGTGCTTGCCTAACACATGTGAGCCTTAGGTTCAATAATTAGTGTCAAAAAGAAAAGGAAAAAAAGAAAAGAAAAGAAGGGTATCAGAAATTCTACAGAAAATCAACAGATGGATATTGAAATAGAGAATAAATGAAATGAAAAAAATATATAACTTAAAAAACAAACCAACAAATAAATAAAGCTGAAGAGCGTAGAGAGCAGAGAAAAGTGGCGACTATAACTGATAACGTTTTAAACGCAGCAGGAAGGAACAGAATCTAGGTCTTGGGAAAACAGTACAGTGGCAGAGATCAAAACATGGGCCATGTCCTTGACTCCTCCCCTCACGACAGCACACCAGTTCGCCACTAAAGTGTCTTCCAGTATGAAGCCTCGATGCTTAAACAGAAGCATTAGTTAGGAGACATTTGTCTCTTGCCTCCATAAACCACTAACGAACATGAAACATATGTTACCTGAGAAAAATTAAAGACAGGCTGTGTTGTACCCCACGAGACGACAGATCTGGTGACTTCCTCTGTGCTGAAAAACTTGCAATTCAAATAAACATTGCATGGTGGTTGTTTCTCCGGTTCTCCAAAAACAAAATCTTTCCCATCTGGCACCATCAACAGCACATGTAACAGCAAACCACTTTCTTTGGTTGAGCCATTTATTTGATGAACTAAATTGCGAGATGGCACAGTCACGAACATTGAAGAGTTTGAGACTACAGAGCTTGCCGACTCTGGGTCGAGTTGCACTGACTTCTGTGTTTTCTTTGTAGTTCCCTCGTGAAGTTTATTTGAGCTCTGTGGGTTTTTGGTACAGGTGGTGTCCGGGCCTGTCTCTGGTCGCATCATATCTGAACTTGTAGCAGCAGAGACTGGAGTAGGTTGGGTGCTGCTACTTAACTTAGCACTGATACCAGTGAAGTCCTTGTTGCCTAACACAAGCTCCATGGTGACCTAGAAAACACCAGAAGAGGGACACATCAGTGAGAATGTCTTACAGAACTGCAGCCCAGATGTTTGCAGTTGGGCTGACAGCAAGTTAAAGAATGAATCCATCCATATTCAAATACTAACATAAATACATACATACATACACACACACACACACACACACATATATATATGTATGTATATATATGTATACACACACACACATGTATGTATTTATACATATGTATGTAATTATATCAACTTGCCAGGCAGAATATTTATCAGTATGTAATGACCTGGAAAATCATCCTCTATGAGAAAACAAGGAACTGCCAAGGAAAGGATGGAGCCATGTACAATGACAGACTCCAGCTGAAGAGGCTCCTAGTGGCTAAGTCAGAATTAGTAAGAGCAACGGATTATATAACCTGTTGAATGATGTCAGAATCTGTGAGTCCACAGTAACACAAAATTACCCTGGAAAGGAGCAGTAACCTGTCTTTATCACCATGAGAATATTGTCAATCAATGAATGCTGGGAGAGCTGGATGCAGCTCCGCGGGAAAGCGTGTGCCTAATGGGCACACAGCTCCAAGTGCCACACTTTTTTCTCCCACCATTGGTGGAAAAATAAAAAGCACAGGAACAGGAAGTTAGAGACCATCAGACTAAGCCAGGCATCATGGCACACACCTTTAATTGCAGCCCTCGGGAGCAGAGGCAGGCAGAAGTCTGTTAGCTTGAAGCCAGCCTGGTCTACATAGTTCCAAGACAACCAGGACTACATAGTGAGACCCTGTCTCAAAACGAAACAAAACCAACAAGCAAACAACAAAGAAACCATTTGACACCTGTCTTAATAACATGATTCAGGTCTAGTTACTTCGAGCACACCTGTAATTGCTGGACTTGGGGAGGCTGAAGTAGGGAGATCAAGAGTTTGAGACTACGTAATGAAACCATTTCCAAAAACAAAGCAAAATAAAAAACTAATTTAGGTAAACCAGTAGAGGGATAATCTACAAAATAAAGAACTGGCTTACCTTAAAAATTACTAAAATTCTGAAATAAGAAGGGCTACAGAACCCTTTCAACCACAGGGAACTGGAGAGAAATGAAAATTAATTCTCCTTTGGAAGAAGTCTACTAGAAAGGAAAAAAGTATTGACACACCTGGTGAAATGAGTCCAGGCTGTAGATAAGATATATCCCACGTGTTAAATCGAGTTTTTAAAACTCAAGTGCAACATGACATTGTTTTCAGGAAATACATGGAATCCATAAGAAGGACTCAGAGGGAAAGAGACATGATGTAACTTAAATAGTTCAGAAACTCTCCATGTGTGTACATTCACACTACATATTTGTGCATATATGGAGAGAGAAAAGAAAGTGAAGGAGAGATAGGGAAGGAGGAGTGAGTTCCAGGCCAGCTACAATGAGAGCCTGCCTCCAGCAGAGCAGGGCCAGTGCTTATGACAGTGAGCGGCTCTCAAGCCCAGGGGTGGTCACTGGTTACGTCCGTGAATTACTGAGGAGAGAGTGCACACTGTTTCTTTCCTCTGAAACCCTTGTTGCCCACAGCCACAGCCAAGCTCTGTGAGTTTCATTCTTGTTTGGTACTTCTCAGTTCTTACCATCTGGAACAGTAGTCCCAACCTTCGTAATGCTGCAACCCATTTATACAATTCCTCGTGTTGTGATGATCCCCAACTATAAAACTGCTTTTGTTGCTATTTCATAACTGTAATTTTGCTAATGTTATAAATGGTAGTGTAACGTCTGATGCATGATCCCTGAGAAAGAGCCAATCAGCCCCAATGCGGTCATGAGCCACAGGTTAAGAACCATCAGTGCAGAGCACGGACAGCCAGTTTCCAGCCTATCAGTCCTTCTTGGTATTAGGAAGCATTGTCCTTCTTAGACTTTGTAGTCAAGAATGAACCAAAGAGGTGGAAATAAAACTTGATGAAGATCAGTCCCAGGCCAACCTGGGCTACACAGGGAGACGCTGTACCTAAAAGTCAGGTGGGCCTGCGATGAGCAGTGAGCCAGCACGGTACTTCAGTGGTTCATATCTAGTTCTTCAACACCACCACATGACATGGACATCAATAAATTCATGACGAGACCATGCAGGTGAGTTATAAAAACAAGCCAACAGCCCCTCACGTTTTAAGTCAGTTTACTGTTCGTGCTGGGTCACACTCAGTTTTCCTTGACTCCATGTACCTGTCCGGGTATGGGTTAGACATGCCTGGGTCACGTTCGCCTGACCTGGCTATCTGTAGAGAAGGGGGTGGGAGAAGGGAGGTGATACACTGGGGTTTATACTTTATCCTTTGTGCAGTTAGAAGCAAAGAGAAGGTTTTAGGACATGAGAATGGAAATTTCAAAACCTCACTGGAGTTTTGCATGGTGGCCAGCGTTCAGTATTATGAGGCAGGATGATTGCAGGTTTTAAAGGAAGCTTGTACTACATAGTGATTTTCTGGCCATCTTGGGCTACATTTTGAGATGCTGTCTCAAAAACCAAAACAAAAACCGCAATAGCTAATGAAGTTGTGTTGAAGCCACAGAGTCAAGGCCTGCCTTGGACACCTGGATGTTGGACCTGGGAAAGGGCCAGGCCTTCCTCAGGGTGCACTCCTCCACGCACGCACGCACGCACGCACGCACGCACTGCTGCTCCATTGTTCCCGCCACAACTCTGCTAAGCCACATCTAGCATTCCTTTTCAGAAGGAAGGCTTCAGTGTTGTCCTCTCCACACTTCCCACAGTGTACCATCCACACAGAAAGACTTACAGATCAAAGATGTCACTCCACACTTGGGTGCCTTTTTCTTGGCTCTCGGGCTCAAATTTGAACATTGCTTTGACTTAAAAAGATCCGACTTTCACTCTGGCCTGCCTGTACAACTGTTTTCTATCACCTCACTCTTGCTTTCTATCCTGTGGTAACAATTATTAGTTTCACATGTACGTTTCTTTTCAGCACTCACTAAACACCAGCTCCTTAGCGAGAGCTTGTTGGCCATCTTTGCAGCCTTCCAGACATTGCACTCTGCTGCAATTCAACAGAGGTTTCCCAGCTGCAGGAAACTTGCTCACAGCTGTATTCTCAGTGTCAGGCAATGAGTTCATGAGCCCGTGGCTTACTGGATGGATACCCACGTACCTTTAGGGGGCCAAGGGAAGACAGACCACTTTCCTGTTGCACCGGAAGCTGGCTACTGAAAGAAAGCAGCTCCGACTCAATGACAGCTCGCAAGGGGAGAGACGCAGATCCAATGACTTCTGGCTGGCAGCAAAAGGAAAGAGAGAGCGTAAGGAGGAGCTGCGGGGTGGGGAGGTTGACTGAAGTGACCCTGTGAAGGCTTGTGAGAGAACAGTGCCTTACGCAGTACAGAGCTCCATTATGATGTGACCGACAAGGCTTCCACATCTGGCCAGCTCCACCCTCCCTTCTGGATTTAACTATTTTCCCCTAGAAGATTACAGAGGATTCTATAAGCCACAGAAAATATCTTTCTCTATTAAAACTTACATACTGATTTCTTCAATAAGATTCCTTAGCTAACATTTTAAGACTAAATCCCGCTTGATATGCCTGATGCTATCAAGGCTCTGAAGGAGCTGGAGCGGAGCGCTAACACACCTCTACACAGCAAACTGGAAGGAAGATGAGAAGCATTCTATTTTTTTGCTGCAATTATTTTCCAATTTGGGAATTTACACTAGAGAAAGAACATATATAAACTATATATAAATAGCATATGTTAAAAGTAGTTAATTAGAAACAACTAAATATCTAATGCAGTGATTTTCAATCTGTGAGTTGTAACCCCTTTGGGGGAGGTCACATATCAGAGATGTATGATTCATAACAGCAGCAAAATTACAGTTATGAAGTACCAATGAAATAATTTCATGGTTGGGTTCACTATGACATGAGGAACTGTATTAAAGGGTCTCCGTATTAGGAAGGTTGAAACTACTCTAATACATAACAATTAAGCTAATTTTAGCACATCCATATGTAGTTATATGTCAGGCAGCATAAGTCATCAGGTCACAAAGAGTCTTACTTGGTGGCTGTTTTTGCTTTTGCTTGTTTTTAGATAGGGTCTTACTGTGTAACTGTGTCTGTCCTGGACTCGCTGTGCACCCAGGAGATCTTCCTGCCTCCCACCTGCTGGCTTTATAGGAACATACCACTTCTGCCAGCTCACCAAAAGCTTATATGAGCAACACTTGCTATGCTTGACAAATTACATGTTATATAAACCCCCAAACATAAAGTTATGTGGAAAATTATTTTACTAAAAATGAAATAAAAGCCCATATTATACCCCGTTGAAAACCACATTAGCAGGCCTAGCCCTACAGGTCTAAAACCTCCAGTTTCTCAGGAGGCGCAGGAAGGATAGGAAGCTCAGTGCCTCCCTGGGTGACAGGTGAGGTCATGACCAGCCTGGGTAACCTAGTGAGAACCTGACCAAGATAAAAAATAAACTAGGTCTAGGGCTCAGTAAGAGAGTACTTCTCAACTATTTTTGAGGTCCTAGTTGAGTTCAATCCCCAGTAACACACTCACATACACACACAATAAATAATGCCAAAGATCCACGTGTTTCTACGTTGGTTATGGGCAAATTCTGCCTTCTTGGTGGGTGAAATTCAAATGGAAAAACACTTTTCAAGTTTCTTAAAATAATGTAAAATTATTTTATAATTAAAAAGAAAGCAATTAACTAGGTTTAGGTAAATGTAATAGATATATTAAAATGTTTGCAGAGGTTGTCTTGAAGTTTTCTCACAGATGAGTAATGCTGTGATTTTTACTCCCTCTTCTTTCTGTTTTGCTGTTTTTCCAAGAGGAGTTTGTTTATATTTTGGGGTGGGGGTGGGGACCACTAAACAAAAGAAACGTGCATTTACTCCAGTCACATCAAAGATGGAGCCGGACCACTGGGCTGCTCTTCCAGTGAAGGAGCTGTGCACAGCCTCCCTTACTGATTCCCACGAGCTCACTTGCAAGTGAACTTTATAAACTGGAACTCTGATGAATATCTACAAGTTTATTATTTTGGGTGTGGGCTGGGTAATTGAAGTACTTTGCCCACAAATGAAAAACAGAACTTCAAATTAAGGCCTATATAAAAACTAATACTGCCACTGTGAATGGCACTCAGGACTTGTGCTCTGTCAGCTGTGGTTGGCTCACACCTGCAATCCCAGCACTTAGAAGACTGAGGCAGGAGGACTACAAGTTCAAGACTAGCCCGGTGTACATAAATGAGACCTTGTCTCAAAAAACAAAAATAAAACAAAACCCCAAACCAGAGCAGAGCAGACTGGACTGGACCAAGAACTTACATGATGCTCTGGTTCTGTTTTTGTTAGAGTAGGTTTCTCAGATAAGTCAATGAACTTCGCTGAGTCTCAGTTTCTTCTATGAAATGAAGGTGATAAGGAACCTAATTCACAGAGTTGTTGTGATTATAGATTTGACAGTACTGAGCCTCAAAATCTGGTTTATCTAGGATAGTGTCTGATGTGAATGGTAAGCCTCAAATGAGTTACCTTTTTCTGTGGGGTTTTCTTTGCATAAATTTGAAAGGTGAGGTTAGAATTCCACCAGTGCTCTATCATCGGGCCACCAAACTCTACTGGACACACAAATCGCTGCTGGAATTTTACCACTGTGAAAGAGAACAGGCACATGTCACACAGCCCAAGCAGAGTCATCACTAACCCATGCGTTGACTCCACCCACCCCTTACAAGTTCTTTCAGTGTGACTCCACACAGTAGTAGAAGATAAGCAGTAATGCTGCTCAGCTTTGCTAAGAGAAATGGTCATCAAACGTGAACACAGGGTACAAAGGACTCATCCACACGCTTCACTGTGGCCCTGGCAACAGTTATTTATTTATTCTGAGATTAGGTCTCACTGTGTAGCCCTGGATGGCTTTGAACTCACAGAGATCTGCTTGCCTCTGCCTCACAGGTGCTGAGATTGAAGGTGTACCTAACTATGGCTCGGCAAACATGACTGTTTTTGGAAGACAGGCAGGTAAATGGCTCAACAGAAAAAGTACATTAACTAGACAGAGGATGAAGGATGAATAAATTTATAGAAGAATGAAACTGTAAATTCCAACAATAAGATTAAGCTCATTTTCTGGCTAATGGACAGATAATCTGAATGCTGATATTCAGATATCAACTACCCATACTGGCCAGCCACGTCAGGTGGAACGTCTACCTCTGAACACAGGGATCTCTGTGACAAAGCCGACCAAGTGACAGTGTCTTCACTGACATGTAGCTTTGTCTAGGAAATAAAAGGAATAGAAAGAATCTGCGAATAAAACCACAGATGTGCTCCTTTTACAATCCAGTAGTCACCCAGAAGATGCTCTTGTTCATTCACTGCTAAGCATCCCTAACAGGTCTGCAGAAACATCAAAGCCCGGTTATATAGAGAATCTGGCATTGAATAGTCATTTATTAAAATCGCCTCTGATCTCATTTTCTCTGTTGATTTCTGACAATCTTAATTCTTGACTCTCATCTTTTCATTGCTCTTAGGCAGGATATGGGTCTTGCTATCTGCATCCACACACAGATCAAAAGGCCTGTGCCCAGAAAACTAACAGTCATCGTGACTGGCATGAGATCAATTTCTCTGGCTGTGATAACTAGGAAAAGGAAGAGAACACTTATAGCTCTTTGGGGCGGCAGGACGGTCAACTGAGGGGACAGATGGAAAGACACTCTGGGTACAGTATTAGTTCTTATGTACAAACTGAATTCTGATGCCATTTGGTGGAAACAATGTTCCTTTCTACTCAGGCACATTCCTAAGATCACACAATTAGTATTTGGTGTGGTCACACTGAGGCCCCAGTCTTCCCAGCAGATGGTGTCAGGAAGGCAGCTGCAGGGCTGGTAGATGGCTTCGAAGCCAGAGAAGGTGCCACCAAGCTTGGTGACCTGAGCTTGATTCCTGGAGCCCACACCAGGAGAGAAGTCAGAGCTGTGCTGGGCTCCCACCTGCTGCTGCACCTCACACACACCTTCACACAGGAAACTAAATTTTGAAAAAATGTAATTAAAAAAAAGCGGCTATAATATCAGGTTACAGGAACATATTTTTTTGGTATTGTAAATATTTTCAACAAAAAAGAAAATAAAAGGTATCCAAAGTACAAGCAACAAAAGAAAAGTAGATAAAGTTAACTACAAACAAACAGAAAACTTAGCTAGGAGGTGGTGGTGCACACCTTTTATCCCAGCAGGAAGAGGCCAGCCTGGTCTACAGAGTGAGTTCCAGGACAGGCAAGCCTACAGAGAGAAACCCTGTCATGAAAAACCAAAAACCAAACCAAACAAACCTCAAAACACCAACTACCACCACCAAACTTTTATAGTTGCATTGGTTAGTTTTATGTCACTTTGACACATGCTTGAGTGTCAAACTGTATGTCCTGGGGTATGTCCTGGAATTCTTGAGAGCACTTGTTGGTCAATCGGATTTCTGCAAGTTCACAGACAGGTAGGCAGTAGTCAGAGGCCCGATTTGGAACAATCCAGTTACACAGGAGGAAAGAGGATGGGAATAGAGGATTTCTGTTCAAAGTTAAATAGGAACAGCTCTGTGGTTTCCTTCGAGACAACTAAACGCCCCTCTATGTCCTCTGCAACAGCTCCTGCATCCAGGTTCCTGTCCCGTTTGAGTTCTTGTCCCCACTTCCTTTGATGATGGACTAAGATGTGGAAGTGTAAGCCAAATAAACCCTTTCTTCTCCAACTTGCTTGTGGTCACAGTGTTTCATCATAGCAATACAAACTCTAAGACATTACTATAAACATATCAACAACTAGGCACGGTAGCATTCCTAAAATCCCAGCCCTAGGGAGGCAAGGCAGGATGACTGAAAGTTTGAGGCTGGCCTAGTCTACGGAGTGAGACCATGTCGGCCTGGGAATGGTGTCACTCTGGCCGGAGGCAGCTGTCAGCAGAAAATCAGCTTCTTACCTCCATCTGTGATTTTACTAGAGGCAAGTCGAACAGCCTCAGTGATCAAAGCTGTCTTTCCCACTCCACTTTTGGAAAAGCCCACAGGAAAGTGATACTCCACAAAGAAAGTGCTGGAAGAAAAAAAGAGAATTCGTTGCTCTTGCAGAGGATGTAAGTTTGGTTCCCAGCATTTGCATGGAGGCTCACAACTGTCTGTAAGCCAATTCGAGGGGAGTCAATGAATGTCCTCCTCTGATCTTCTGGGGCACCAGGCACACATACAGGGAAAACACCCATAAACATAAAAAAAAGGAAAAAAGATCTAGAAACAAACAAAACAAAAGGTAGCTATATTTCTGCCTCTCTATCTTTGAAGTTCCCATTTTCAGGACTGAATTGCCTCAGAGGTCACTTTGAAAGTGCTGTGGGTCCTCTCAGAAATAAGCTCTGTCCCACATGGCAGCTGGTGAAAGCTCTGAAGCGTTAAGCTATAACCACCTTAGGTGTTCACTGCTCTTGCTCTAACTATAAGGGCTTCAGGAGGGCTTCCACCCCACTTTCCTTTACTCCAAATTTACCTTCATTCTTGGGAACTTCAAAAAACTTTTACTGATCAAAAAATGTACAGGAAAACAAGTCATAAGTTAGATGTCCTGTTATCAGCCACACCGTCCCCAGTGCCACACTTAGCTTTCTTATTTAGCTGTACCGCTTTTTTGCTGCTGTTGGCTTTGGTGGTTTCCCGGCAAAGCTCTTCCTGTTTGGTGTCATGTGGGGACTATCTGGAGGGACTCCCATGGTTTCAATGATGATTCTGACTGAATGTACTCTACCCAGGAGAGCCAGTCTATCCACACTTAGTGACATTGCTGGAGTATGTCCTGGAATTCTTGAGAGCTCTTGCTGGTCAACTGGATTTCTGCAAGTTCAGACAAGGTAGGCAGGAGTCAGAGGCCCGATTTGGAACAACAAGAACACAGGAGGTAAGAGGATGGGAATAGAGGATTTCTGTTCAAAGTGAAGCAGGGATAGCTCTGTGGTTTCCTTTGAGACAAGGCTGGTCTGAAACCCCTGATCCTCCTTTGACTTCCATGCTGGGTCAAAAAACAGCTTCTGTGAAGTGAATTTGGTCCTCATCTAAAAGTGTGTAAAAATATTCTTTAGTCCATCCAAGTGCAGGAATGGCTGATTCAGAATTAGAGTTTTCTAGAAGGGAAGGCTACCTTATTCCGGTTTGCCCACTCACCGTCTTAACCTCGTTATCATGCCCCTGCATGCCCCTTTTCACGGTTCCACATAGGAGCCATCACAGTCCAAACACTGCACCATTGCTCTGTTTTCTCCATACCCATCTTCTCATGCAGGGCTTTTGGGTTTTTGTTTTTTCACTTTTTGAGACAGGGTTTTTCTGTGTAGCCCTGAGTGTCCTGGAACCCACTATGCATACAGGTGGTTGGCCTTGAACTCTCAGAGACCCTATCTACCTACTTCTCCCTGCTGAGCTGTGCATTACCTTTTTAAGGACTGAAATTCTTCAGTGAGTTGCTATAAAAATCACTTGGGCAGCCTTGGCCAAATCAAGGCCATTTTCCCCGAGGAAAGGCCCTGATGTTCTACCCTGAGTCAACACTCACAGCTCACCTGCTTTCCTTGACAGCTGCCCTTTTCTTCAGCTTGTGTTCACTTGACCCTACGACCTTAGCTCTGCCAGAGGCTTCTGACTGGCTCACTGTTTTAGAAGGCTCCACTCCATCATCTTCACTGGGGAAATCACTGGTGCCGACATCTGATTTCTAGGGGAAGGCAACAGAAAGCATGGCACTGAAAGACGCTTGCTTCAGGGAAGGCAGGTACAGTCGTTTCTACAAAAGCAAGTGCAATTTCTTTTCATAAACACCGTTCTATTACAGAGATAACTGACAGCAGGGGCCTATTCCATATTGTTCCTGGTTATACAGAAGTAATCTGCACTTCACAAAGATAGGCTCTAAGTCCATTCAGAGTAAGCAAGAGAAGTCATGAAAATTCGCAGGGAGACACTGCACTGCCTGTCCACTGTGCTCTGTACCGTGCTAGGAGCTGCACGTGCAGCTGAGTACCCAGCACGCCCCTGTCAGGCACTTTATCTTGTCTTTACAACTGGAAAAAGCCAGGTAGCTTTTTGTGGTTGCCAGCTACAAGGGGCGAATCCACATTTTTATCTCCATGAATTCTGAAGTCTGGTTTTCTATGACAGTAGAACTGAGATAGAATGGTTGTTACGACGTCAGCAAGCTGGGTGCAAAGACTGTCTTTCCTCCTACTACCCATTCTGATTTTAATTGTGCTTCAGATGAATGATATTTCACGAACTGCCTTCATGAAAGAAATAAGTTGAAAAATTCCCTTTATTTTTGCTTTTGATTAAAGGCACCTACTGTAATTGACTAATCTCTTGTATCACAAAATGCAAAATAAACAGAAAGGGACATGGCGATTATTTGGGCACTCAGTATGCTAACACAGTGTGATCAGGAAGCCCGGCTGCTCAAGCCTGTTCAGCTTCCACCTTTCAGCACTTTTGGGGACATACTCTGTTGACCCACGATCAAGAGGACAAATTATCTCAAAGACCAAAATAGAAAGCTTTTTGCTCTTAAAGTTTTCTTTTAGTAGCATCTTTTACAAATGAGTACAGATGCCTGGCATGCTGACATATGCTTTTAATTCCAGCATTCAGGAGGCAGGTGGATCTCTATGAGTTCAAGGCCAGCCTTGTCTACAGAGTGAGTTCCAGGGCAGCCAGGGCTATATAATGGGACCCTGAGGCAAACAATACAAAACAAAACAAACAATAAAATTGGTTACAGATAAGACAATCAAAATCTAAGTAGGTTCATAGTTTAAAATTAATTCGGGCAAATAGAAATTGGGTTGTTAAGCAGCTTGGAATACCAGGAACCAAAACCACACACTGACAAGGCTGAATTTCTGAGCTGCGACCACTACTCAATATTAGAGTGTCAAACGTTGCTCTTGGAGCAGAACATGAACATGTTAAGTTCCTGGTCTTCCTGATGCCTCATGACCAAGTTGGTAATGTCTAGGTAAAATATTAAGACCTACATGGAATGTTAAGGCCTAGGTAGGTAACTGTTACCTGGCTAGCCCACCATTATAAGGACACTTTCTCATGTTTCTGCTATTACTAGAAAACTTTTTTTTTAATTAGATACTTTATTTACATTTCAAATGCTTTCCGCTTTCCTCATTTCCCCTCTTAAAACCACCTATCTCATCCCCCTCCCCCTGCTCACTAACCCACCCACTCCCACTCCCACTCCCCAGACCTGGCATTCCCCTACCAGTGTTCTTCATATGGGGCTGTTCCTGCCCTGACTTCTCTCAGTGATAGAAGATGTAAGCTGTAAGCTGAAAGAAATCTTTTCTTCTCCAAGTTGCTTTTGGTCATAGTGTTACCACATCAACAGAAAGCACACTAAGACAGCCTTTCTCTGCCTTTAAAACCTCTCAAGTCTGTTAAGCCTTTTGTGCCTGCTTATGTTCTGCCTGACAATATCATATAATTTCTCCCTCCTTTGTCTCAATTCTGGCAGCCCTCTCTGACTTACTAACCAATCCAGAATAAACTACCTTGTATTTCAGTTATTTTCCCCTGATATACAAAAAAGGAAACTCAGAAGTGTGATGGTCTGGATATGGTCAGAATGCATCCCGAAGAGCTTCTATAGTGAAAGCCTGGCCCTCAGTGACCAGTAAGATGTCAGGCCTCATGGGAAGAGATGCTTAGTTCTGTTAGGACAAGTCTTTAGAAAGGATGATGGTAGAACCTGGTCTTGCCATGATGGCTTCCTGTTTGGAGACGTGATCTCTCTCATATATGCCATGAGATGGTGCAGCCAATGTGGTTCTTACCAGAGTTTACACTGAGCTACACAAACATCTCTTCTTTATAAAGTTAGTCTACTTCATGTATTCTGTTATAGTAACAAAAACTGGACTTATACGAGGAACATGATAGCAACCTTCAGGATGACTTGAGGAAAGCAATTAGGCTCATTAGGTTCAGGGTCTAGAAGATGCTAAACCAGAAACAGATCATGCAGCTTCACACACACACACACACACACACACACACACACAGAAGAACTGCAAGATGCTAAACCAGAAACAGATCATGCAGCTTCACACACACACACACACACACACACACACACACACACACAGAAGAACTGCCTGAAAAGAATTCCCTATCTTACAAGCCAACAGAGGGTTTTGTCACCCATGAGTAGAAATGTTCTGGACTCTTCTGTATAGATACCAAGCGTGTTCCGAGGCATGCCTGTAATAATTATTTCTTAGAAGTGCTCAGAGGAAGCCTGGGACATACTGAACACAGGCTCTGGATGCATGGACACTCTATCTGATTCTGGCTCTGACACTTGCTACGTATCCTTGGGACAAAAGCCTGGTGCCCTCTAGGCCTGTCTATTATAAAACAATACTTTCTTCCTCTCAGCTGTAATTACTATTAAATAAATTAGATGTAAAATGAATAGCTTCCTGCAAGTATTAGGACTGGCTACTACAGGCTGTGTTCTCCATTTGTAGAGCTTCAGATTCAATGACTTACAGGCACTGTGTAAAACAAGTTCTCCAGGAGACTCTGGTCATACTGAGGATCATTCAGGTCACTGCTGCAATACACATCACTCCCAGGAGATGGGGAATCTGGAGGAGAGCCTAATCCATTCCAGAAATGACCTTGGGATAATTCAGCACTGGAGACAGGAAAAACAAAGCCAAAGGACTTAACAGGTTCAGCAGAACTCTTCAAAAGTCCCTAACATTCTGAATGAGACAGAACGTAGGCTAAGGAAGCATTCTAAAGGAACTACTGGGTGACATTTTCCAACTCTATTTCCTCTCTCTCATGACGTCAACTAGTACTCAAACCCCACTACTGACTCACACTGTGCTCTCATTCAGCAAGTGGCTGTTGGCCATTGTGTGTTATGGTTGCCATAGAGATGGCTAACCTAGATGCAGCTGTGCTCCTGCAGTGTCTGTGCTCTGACAGGCAGAAAAAAAATGGCACCTATCATTTTGTAAAGCAAGTTTTGGTCAAAAAATGGCTAATTTACAAAAACACCTTCAATTAAGGAAACACATATATTTTGGAATTATTATGACATGGTTAATTTTATATTAACATAAAAATGAATAAAACATTACAAGGAGGTTATAAACTAAGGAGGTAAGTATATAAATAACTATAAACTCATATTTTAAGGAAAAATTGATTTTTTATTTTTCTTTCTCTTATAGTAACTAATACATAATATTATTGGACTTATATTTCAATGAACATTTACTAATAATAAGGCAGTAATGGTAAATAGTGTGCTGACCCCTGACTTCGTACTTACTGTTCCTCAGCTTCCCTTTTGTTTTCCTGTAATTTCTAAAGAAATGTGCATAGTCATCACTTTCAAATGAGACAATGTTTGTATATTATTTAGAAAACTTTTTACTTTTACTCCTTAGAGGCCTGTGTGTGTGTGTGTGTGTGTGTGTGTGTGTGTGTGTGAGAGAGAGAGAGAGAGAGAGAGAGAGAGAGAGAGAGAGAGAGAGAGAGAGAGAGAGAGAGAGAGAGAGAGAGAGGAGAGAGAGAGAGAGAGAGAGAGAAAGAGAGCAGTACATGCATTTGCAGACTATTTGTAGGAGTGGGTTCTCTCCTATCACATGGGCTCTAGGGATAGAACTCAGGCTGTCAGGCTTGGTAAGAGCCTTTATCTGCTGAGCTGTCTTGCTAGACTCCTGGAACTCTACAATTGCTCTCTCTCTCTCTCTCTCTCTCTCTCTCTCTCTCTCTCAAAGTATTCTTGGTATTTTTCTATATAATGGCTTTTTTAAAAAATTAAATTTTTTATTTTATGTCTATAAGTGTTTGACTGCATGTCTGTGGAGGTGGGAAGAGGGAATCCTGTCCTCTGGAACCTGCCTGACAGTGGCTTGTGACCTACAACAGGGATGCTGGGAGCAACCCAGGTTGCAACAGTAGCAAGTGCTTTAAACAGCTTAGCCATCTCCCCGGCCCATCTTTACTAAGGACTGAGGGTCCACGCTGCCCACCTGTCTCCAGCCCACCCTTGCTAAGGACAGGTCTACACTGCCCACCTGTCTCCAGCCCATCTTTACTAAGCACTGAGGGTCTACACTGCTTACCATAGCTGTCTGCTATGCCATCTATTCTGCACACAAATCTCGAGTCAGGTGGGCAGCATCTCCTGTCAGATCTCAGCAGGGCTGGTCAGCTACCCTCGTCCTCTGCCCTCTAACCTCAGACAGTTTTGACGACACTTTCACTGCTCTCGTCTCCTTCCTGGTTCATTGATTTCCAGCCTCTTCTCGTCTTTGACACCATTGTACTGTGGTTTAACAGTAAGTGAACAGGCAGTGTGGCCGTTCTTACCTTCACTCTGCTGTGCATTCCCTGGGTGACCTGTGTGTCCGCCAGCTTTCAGTTACTGCTGAGGCACTAACAGATACTCTATTTCTACCCTCTTTCCTGAGCATCGGCTCTGCTGGCCTGTTTACTGAACAACTGCATTTTAATGTTCCACAGGCAAGTTGGGTTTACAGACTTTCAGGCTCAAATGCGAGCCATCTTTAAATCACTGCCTCATAGCCAAGGGGACTTATATTTGTCATTATGACACACAGGAGAATAATCACAGGGGTTGTGCTTTGCTCACTGCCTTTTTCTAAACAGCCAGGACTATATAGACAAACCCTATCTCAAAAACCAACCAACACCACACACCTCAAACCAAACCAAACCAAACCAAACCAAACCAAACCAAACCAAACCAAACCCAAAAGTGTATATTCCCTCTTCCCCACAGGGTTTCTCTGTGTAACCCTGGCTGTCTTAGAACTAACTTTTATAGACTAAGCTGGCCTCGAACTCAGAGATCTGCCTGCCTCTGGCACCTGAGTGCTACACTTAAAGGCATATACACCATCACATCTTGGCAAATGTGAATTCTTTTTCTTTTTTCTAGCTTTTAAAGAAGTCTTTATTTAAAATATTTTTATCAGATATATTTTTTATTTACATTTCAAATGTTGTCCCCTTTCCTAGTCCCGCCCCCTTCCCCCAAAGGTCTCATAACCCATCTCCCCTCCCCCTGTTCTGCAATCAACCTTCTCCTGCTTCCCTGTTCTGGTATTCCCCGACACTGCTGCATCGAGCCTTCCCCAGACCAGGGATCTCTCCTCCCTTTGATGTCCAACAAAGCCATCCTCTGCTGCCTATTTGGCTGGAGTCACGGGTAACTCCATGTGTACTCTTTGGTTGTCCCTGGGAGCTCTGGAAGTACTGGGTGGCTCATATTGTTGTTCCTTCTATGGCACTGCAAACCCCTTCAGCTCCTTGGGTCCTTTCCCTAGCTCCTCCATTGGGGACCCGGTGGGTGCTCAGTTCAATGGCTGGCTGAGAGTGGACCCCTCTGCATTTGTCATGCACTAGCAGGGCATCCCAGGTGACAGCTACTTCCGGCTCCAGTCAGCAATCACTTGTAGACATCCACAATAGTGTCGGTTTTGTAGCTGTATATGGGATGGATCCCTAGGTGGGGTAATCTCTGGATGGTCTTTCCCTCAGACTCTGCTCCACACTTTGTCTCTGTATCTCCTTCTGTGGGTATTTTGTTCCCCCTTCTAAGAAGGACCAAAGTATCCATACTTTGTTTTTCCTTCTTCTTGAGCTTCATTTGATATGTGAATTGTGTCTTGGGTATTCCAAGATTCTGGGCTAATATCCACTTATAGGTGAGTGCATACCATGTGTGTTCTTTTGTGAGTGGGTTAACCTCACTCAGGATATTTTCCAGTCCCACCCATTTGCCTAAGAATTTCATGGATTCATTGTTTTTAATAGCTGAGTAGTATCCACTGTGTAAATATACCACATTTTCTGTATCCATTCCTCCGTTGAGGGACATCTGGATTCTTTCCAGCTTTAGGCTATTATAGATGGGACTGCTATGAAGACAGTGGAGCATATGTCCTTATTACATGCTGGAGAATCCTCTAGGTATATGCCTAGGAGTGGTATAGCAGGGTCCTCCAGTATTATTATGCCCAATTTTCTGAGGAACAGCTAAACTGATTTCCAGAGTGGTTGTACCAGCTTGCAACCCCACCAGCAGTGGAGGAGTGTTCATCTTTCTCCACATCCACTCCAGCATTTGCTGTCCCCTAAGTTTTTTTTGTTTTTGTTTTTGTTTTTTCGAGACAGGGTTTCTCTGTGTAGTCCTGGCTGTCCTGGAACTCACTCTGTAGACCAGGCTGGCCTCGAACTCAGAAATTCACCTGCCTCTGCCTCCCAAGTGCTGGGATTAAAGGCATGCGCCACCACGCCCGGCATCCCCTGAGTTTTTGATCTTGGCCATTCTAACTTGTGTGAGGCGAAATTTCATGGTTGTTTTGATTTGCATTTCCCTGATGACTAAGGATGTTGAACATTTCTTTAGGTGCTTCTCAGCCACTCCATATTCCTCAGATGAAAATTCTTTGTTTAGCTCTTTACCCCATTTAAAAACAAACAAACAAACAAACATTTATTTATTTGAGTACACTGGACCTATCTTCAGACACACGGGAAGAGGGCGTCAGATCTCATTACAGATGGTTGTGAGCCACCATGTGGTTGCTGGGATTTGAACTCAGGACCTTCAGAAGTGCAGTCGGTGCTTTTAACTGCTGAGCAATCTCTCCAGTCCCTGTACCCCATTTTTTAAATAGGGCTCTTTGGATCTCTAGAGTCTAACTACTTGTTTTCTTCTTCTTCTTCTTCTTCTTCTTCTTCTTCTTCTTCTTCTTCTTCTTCTTCTTCTTCTTCTTCTCCTCCTCCTCCTCCTCCTCCTCCTCCTCCTCCTCCTCCTCCTCCTCCTCTTCTCCTCCTCTTCCTCCTCCTCTTCCTCCTCCTCCTCCTCCTCCTCCTCCTCCTCCTCCTCCTCCTCCTCCTCTTCTTCTTCTTCTTCTTCTTCTTTTTTTTTTATTTGGTTTTTTCGAGACAGGGTTTTTCTGTATAGCCCGGGCTGTCCTGGAACTCACTCTGTAGACCAGGTTGGCCTCAAACTCAGAAATCTGCCTGCCTCTGCCTCCCAAGTGCTGGAATTACAGGCGTGCGCCACCACCACCCGGCTTGGAGTCTAACTTCTTGAGTTCTTTGTATATATTGGATATTAGTCCTCTGTTAGATGTAGGGTTGGTAAAGATCTTTTCCCAATTTGTTGGTTGCTGATTTGTCCTTTTGACAGTGTCTTTTGCCTTACAGAAACTTTGTAATTTTATGAGGTCCCATTTGTCAATTCTTGATCTTAGAGCATAAGCTATTGGTGTTCTGTTCAGGAAATTATCCCCTGTGCCCATGTGCTCAAGGCTCTTCTCCAGTTTCTTTTCTATTCATTTCAGCGTGTCTGGTTTTATGTAGAGGTCCTTGATCTACTTGAATTTGAGCTTTGTACAAGGAGATAAAAATGGATCGATTTGCATTCTTCTGCATGCTATCTACCAGGTGAAACAGCACCATTTGTTCAAAATGATGTCTTTTTTTTCCGTGGGTTGGTTTTAGCTCCTTTGTCAAAGATCAAGTGACCATCGGTGTGTGGGTTCATTTCTGGGTCTTCAATTCTATTCCAATGATCTACTTGCCTGTCACTGTACCAATACCATGCAGTTTTTAAAAACTTTTTTTGTTTTGTTTTGTTTTGTTTTTTTCGAGACAGGGTTTTTCTGTGTAGCCCTGGCTGCCCTAGAACTCACTCTATAGACCAGGCTGGCCTCGAACTCAGAAATCCGTCTGCCTCTGCCTCCCAAGTGCTGGGATTACAGGCGTGTGCCACCACCACCTGGACACCATGCAGTTTTTAACACTATTGCTCTGTAGTACTGCTTGAGATCCAGAATACTGATTCTACCAGAAATTCTTTTACTGTTGAGAATAGTTTTAGTTACCCTGGGATTTTTATTATTCCAGATGAATTTAAGAATTGCTTTTTCTAACTCTATGAAGAATTGAGTTGGAATTTTGATGGGGATTGCATTGAATCTGTAGATTGTTTTTGGCAAGATGGCTATTTTTACTATATTAATTCTGCCAACCCATGAGCATGGGAGATCTTTCCATCTTCTGAGGTCTTCTTCAGTTTCCTTCTTCAGAGACTCGAAGTTGTCATACAACTTTGACTTGTTTAGTTAGAGGCACACCAAGATACTTTATCTTGTTTGTGACTATTGTGAAGGGTGTCATTTCCCTAATTTCTTTCTCAGCCTAGTTATCCTTTGAGTATAGAAAGGCTACTGATTTAATTTTATATCCGGCCACATCGCTGAACTTGTTTATCAGCTGTAGGAGTTCTCACATTGAGTTTTTTGGGTCACTTAAGTATACTATCATATCATCTGCAAATAGTGATACTTTGACTTTTTCATTTCCAATTTGTATCCCTTTGACCTCCTTTTGTTGTCTAGTTGCTCTAGCTAGAACTTCAAGTACTATATTGAATAAATATGGAAGAGAGGGCAGTCTTGTCTAATCCCTGATTTTAGTGGGATTGCTTCAAGTTTCTCTCCATTTAGTTTGATGTTGGCTACTGGTTTGCTGTATATTTCTTTCATTATGTTTAGGTATGAGCCTTGAATTCCTGATCTTTCTAAGTCTTTTAACATGAAAGGATGTTGAATTTTGTCAAATGATAAGGATTTCTGTATATTGAATCATCCCTGCATCCCTGGGATGAAGCCTATTTGATCATGATGAATGATTTGTTTTAATGTGTTCTTGGATTCGGCTGGCAAGAATTTTATTGAGTATTTTTACATTGATATTCATAAGGGAAATTGGTCTGAAGTTCTCTTTGTTGGATCATTGTGTGGTTTTGGTATCAGTGAAATTGTGGCTTCATAGAAGAAGTTGGGTAGTGTTCCTTCTGTTTCCATTTTGTGGAATAGTTTGAAGAGTATTGGTGTTAGGGCTTCTTTGGAGATCTGATAGAATTCTGCACTAACACCATCTGGTCTTGTGCTTTTTTTTGATTGAGACTTTCAATGACTGCTTCTGACTGTTTAGTTGGCTTATCTGATCCTGATTTAACTTTGGTATTTGGTAACTGTCCAGAAAATTGTCCATTTCATCCAGATTTTCCAGTTCTGTTGAGTATAGGCTTTTGTAGTAGGATCTGATGATTTTTTTTTAAAAATTTCCTCAGTTTCTGTTATATCTCCCCCCCTTTTTTAATTTCCTCAGTTTCTGTTATATCCCCCCCCCTTTTTTTTTTTGGTTTTTCGAGACAGGGTTTCTCTGTGTAGTCTGTGTAGTCCTGGCTGTCCTGGAGCTCACTCTGAAGACCAGGCTGGCCTCGAACTCAGAAGTCTGCCTGCCTCTGCCTCCCAAGTGCTGGGATTAAAGGCGTTCGCCACCACCGCCCGGTTCCCCCCCTTTTTTTGTTTTTGTTTTTTGTTTTTTCTTGAGACAGGGTTTCTCTGTGTAGCCCTGGCTGTCCTGCAACTCACTCTGTAGACCAGGCTGGCCTTGAACTCAGAAATATCTCCCTTTTTATTTCTGAGTTTGTTAAGTCTCTGTGCCCTTTGATTAGTCTGGCTAGAGTTTTATCTATCTTGTTGATTTTCTCAAAGAACCAGCTCCTGGTTTTGTTGATTCTTTCTATAGTTCTTTTTGTCTCTACTTGGTTGATTTCAGCCCTGAGTTTTACGATTTCTTGCCTTCTACTCTTGGGTGTATTAGCTTGTTTCTTTCCTAGAGCTTTCAGGTGTGCTGTTAAGCTGCTAATGTATGCTCTCTCCAGCTTCTTTTTGGAGGCACTCAGAGCTATGAGTTTTACTCTTAGCACTGTTTTCATTGTGTCCCATAAATTTGGGTATGTTGTGCCTTCATTTTCATTAAATTCTAAAAAGTCTTTGATTTCTTTCCTTATTTCTTCCTTGACCAAGGTATCATTGAGTAGAGCATTGTTCAGCTTCCATGTGTATGTGGGCTTTCTGTTGTTTTTCTTGGTATTAAAGACCACCCTTATTCCATAGGGATCTGATAGGAGGCATGGGATTAGTTCCATCTTCTTATATCTGTTGAGGTCTGTTTTGTGATCAATTATATGGTCAGTTTTGGAGAATGTACCATGAGGTGCTGAGAAGAAGGTATATTCTTTTGATTTAGGATGAAATGTTCTATAGGTATCTGTTAAATCCATTTGGTCTAAAATTTGTTAGTTTCACTGTGTCTCTGCTTAGTTTGTGCTTCTTTGATCTGTCCATTGATGAGAGTGAGGTCTTGAAGTCTCCCACTATTATTGTGTGAGGTGCAATGTGTGCTCTGAGTTTCAGTAAAATTTCTTTTATGAATGAGGATGCCCTTGCATTTGGAGCATAGATGTTCAGAATTGAGAGTTCTTCTTGGTATATTTTTCCTTTGATGAGTATGAAGTGTCCTTCCCTGTCTTTTTTGATGACTCTTGGTTGAAAGTCCAAATTATCCGATATCAGAATGGCTAGTCCAGCTAGTTTCCTGGAACCATTTGCTTGGAAAATTGTTTTCCAGCCTTTTACTCTGAGGTAGTGTTTGTCTTTGAAATTGAGGTGTGTTTCCTGTATGCAGCAAAATGCTGGGTCCTGTTTACATATCCAGTCTATGTCTTTTTATTGGGGAATTGAGTCCATAGATGTTAAGAGATATAAAAGAATAGTGATTGTTGTTTCCTGTTATTTTTATGTTTGGTGGTGGTTATCTTCTTTTGGGTTTGTTGAAAGAAGATTACTATCTTGCTTTTTCTAGCGTGTAGTTGCCCTCCTTATATTGGTGTTTTCCATCTATTCTTTATAGGGCTGGATTTGTAGAAACATATTGTGTAAATTTGGTTTTATTATAGAATATTTTGGTTTCTCCATCTATGGTGATTGAGAGTTTTGCTGGGTACAGTAGTCTGGGCTGGCATTTGTGTCCTCTTAGGGTCTGTATGAGATTTGCCCAGGATCTTCTTGCTTTCATCGTCTCTGGTGAGAAGTCTGGTGTAATTCTGATAGGTCTGCCTTTATATGTTTCCCTTGCTGCTTTTAATATTCTTTCTTTGCTTAGTACATTTGGTGTTTTGATTATTATGTGCCGGGAAGACTTTCTGTTCTGGTCCAGTCTGTTTGGAGTTCTGTATGTTCATGGGCATCTCTCTCTCTAGGTTAGGGAAGTTTTCTTCTATAATTTTGTTGAAGATATTTACTGGCCTTTTAAGTTGTAAATCTCCACTCTCTTCTATACCTATAATCCTTAGGTTTGGTCTTCTCATTGTATCCTGGATTTCCTGGATGTTTTGGGTTACACGCTTTTTGCATTTTGCATTTTCTTTGACTGTTGAGTCAATGCTTGGTATCTTCTATGGTATCTTCAGCACCTGAGATCTTTCTTCTATTTCTTGTATTCTGTTGATGTTTTCATCTATGATTCCCAATTTCTTTCCAAGGTTTTCTATCTCCAAAGCTGTCTCCCTTTGTGATTTCTTTGTTGTTTCTACTTCTGTTTTTAGATTCTGGATGGTTTTGTTCTGTTCCTTCACTTGTTTGTGTTTTTCTGTAATTCTTTAAGAGACTCAAGTTCTCCTGAATTTCTTTTTTTTTAATTTTTATTTTCTATATTCTATGTTTACATTCCAAAGGCTTTCCCCTTTCCCAGTTACCCCCCACCATATGTCCCATAATTCCCCCCCTGCTATTCCCCACTCATTCCCCCCCGCCCCCCCACGATTTCTCTGTTCTGGGTCTACAATACTGGATCCAATCTTTACAGGCCTAGGGTCCTCTCCTTTCTTCTTCTTGGGAGTCATCTGACTTGCTAATTGTGCCTTAAGTATTTAGGGCTTCTGGGCTCATTAATATCCACTTATCAGTGATTGCATTTCATGTGTATTCTTTTGTGATTGGGTTAGCTCACTTAGGATGATATTTTCCAGATCTAACCATTTACCTACAAATTGCATGAGTTCATTATTTTTAATTGCTGAGTAGTACTCCATTGTATAAATATACCACATTTTCTGTATCCATTCCTCTTTTGAGGGATATCTGGGCTCCTTCCAATTTCTGGCTATTATAAACAAGGCTGCTATAAACATAGTGGAGCATGTGTCTTTATTGTATGCAGAGGAATCCTCTGGGTATATGCCCAGGAGTGGTATGCCAGGGTCCTCTGGAGGTGACATGCCCAATTTTCTGAGGAACCGCCACACTGATTTCCAGAGCGGTTTTACCATTTTGCAATCCCACCAACAGTGGAGGAATGTTCCTCTTTCTCCACATCCTCGCCAGCACCTGTTGTCTCTTGAGTTTTTAATCTTAGCCATTCTGACTGGTGTGAGGTGGAATCTCAGGGTTGTTTTGATTTGCATTTCCCTGATGACTAATGATGTTGAACATCTCTTAAGGTGTTTCTTGGCCATCCGCATTTCTTCTGGTAAAAATTCTTTGTTTAGCTCTATACCCCATTTTTTGATAGGGTTATTTGGTTCTTTGGGGTCTAACTTCTTGAGTTCTTTGTATATATTGGATATTAGCCCTCTGTCGGATGTGGGGTTGGTGAATTTCTTTAAGAGATTTTTGTGTTTCTTTTTTAAGGGCTTCTACCTGTTAACTCATGTTCTCCTGTACTTCTTTAAGGGAATTATTTATGTTCTTCTTGAAATCCTCTATCAGCATCATGAGATGTGATTTTTAAATCCAGATCTTGCTTTTCTGGTGTGTTGGGGGCATCCAGGACTTGCTGTTATGGGAGAGCTTGTTTCAGATGGTGCCATGTTACTTTGGTTTCTGTTGGTAATGTTCTTTCATTTGCCTTTAGCCATCTGGTTATCTCTGGTGTTAGCTGGTGTTGCTGTCTCTGATGGTGCCTTGTCTGTCATGCAAGCATCTATCTGTATCTGTGCTCCTGGGAGACCCGTGCTCTCTGTGTACACAGTTATGTAGGTACTCCTGTGAGATCTGCTCTCTTATGGTTGTTTTTGGGTATGTAGCTCTGTGGCCCCGATCAGTTCTGGGTGAGGGCAGAGATCAGAAGACTCGTGTCTCAGGCTGCTCTTAGGCTCTTGTGTCCTCACGGTTTCCGGCTGTTTCCTCTGAGCTGCAGGAGTGGTCCCACCTGTGCTGACTGTCCTCTCTGCACTCCTGAGTAGTTAGCTACCTTGGTGCATTACTGCATCACTTGGGTATGACATGCTGTGGCAGAGGATGGTCCCAATTCGGAGACAGAAAACAGAGGGCTTCTGCCAGAGGTTTCTGGACGTGATCCTCTGCGCTGTGGAGGTGATTTTATCAGTGTTGTCAGGCCTCTTCCAACTCCTGGGTGGTTAGCTACTTCACTGCACCACTTGGGTATGACGCCCCGTAGCAGAGGTTGGTCCCAAGCCAGAGACAGAAACTGGAGGGCTTCCGCCACAGGTTTCCGGCCGTGATCCTCTGAGCAGCAGGGCAGGACTCACTGCACCAGTGGGTGGTTAGCTACCTTCCTGCATTCTTAAACACGTGTTTCTCATAATGTATAACACATTGCTTTTAATCTTTCCAAGACAGTAATGCTTATAGTAACTATTCAAGAGATAATACATGATGAATCTGGTTTCAGTGCACATGTTAATAATATTCACAACAATAGCTATCAATAACCAACTGCTATGTGCTAACTCCTTTATATTATATCATTTCTTACCCTCACTGCAGTTTTGCAAGTTTGCAAGTTCTTTTGGTGGATCTGTAGCTGAGATAACTGCCTAAGGCCTCAATGCTAAGTAACAAACATCATATTTCAACCTGACTAATTAAAATTCATCACACCACATTAACACAGACAAGAACAGAAAGCTGGATTGGGGGCCATTTTGTAAGCAAAGCCTCCAAACTAGGCTGTCCACTGGCTTAGCCCAAAGAAAAGGCTACCCACTGGCTTTTTTATTTAATGGGCAAACAGTCCTAATTTAAGGACCCAGAAAGGAGCAAGGCCAAGGAAGTATTGCTAACAATGTACTCGATGACCTGGAAGAAGCTGTAATGAAAGAAAGCTAGAAAGGAATCCTCACCTGCCCAACAGCAGCTGTATAGCTCTGGTGTCAGCCAAGGGGAGGAGGTCTGCATTGTGGCCTTTACACTGATTCTCAGATGAGTTCCTAGTTCCAAGGTGTGGGAAAATACTGTCAGGAATGGCAACAGATAGGAAAAACTTAAATCCTAACCAAACTAAGAAAAAGTAGAAGACACTAGTCTGACTTAGAAAATTTAGTATTTTTAGCCTTACCTGCCTTAGATGTATATAAAACTTTACATTTTGCAAAGTTCTTCCCAACATCAGAATCCTATTTTATTTATGAAGGGAGGGGGAAAAAATCTTCATTTTTATATACAGGCATTCTAGTCTAGAGTGTGAAGATTTATTATTCATTTATATATTTAGCAAACATCAAAGCTAGGTGTTAGATTCTGAAGTTAGGCTAGCCTTTTACTATAGGCTCAGCACACTAAGAATTATTTGTTGAACATTCATTCCCAAGATTATCCCATTCAGAACAACAAAAAAGGAGATAAGTCAACAGCTCAGAAGTGAGCTGCAGGGGCCTGTGCACGCCCCTAACTTACAGCGCTGATGATCTGGGAACATCCTCTGCCGTAGGAGGAGGAACTTTGTCCAGCAGCACACTAGTATCTGGGCTGGAGTTCATTGCAGAAATCAGCATGGCGTTCCGCAGCTTATTGCCTTGTTCTAACAGAGCTGATGCAGTAGAAACAGAAAATGCAAAGGTGAAGTCCAGCAGCACGGGTGTCAATAGCCAGCACCTGTCCTCCTTGGGGACCCTGCAGGCCTCGGCATCCTTCTCCCATCAGCCTGGTGTCCTGGAGGATGCTCACATGACAACACTGCTCGCTTGGTGTCTGCCTTGCGTTTAGAGGTGTTGCATCAAGGAGTAAACACTCTTTCCCAGAGAGACTGATCCTTCTGTGGGAGTTGTTATGTCTCCCAACTGACAGCTTGTCTGTACACAATGGGGTTAATGGTGCCTAGGATTCATTTATAGCCAGATACCTTATTCTCTTATTTATAAGAGCTATGTTATTATAGCTATGCTATAAAGCCTAACTTGTGGAAAGCAGTTATAACAATCTAGTCTAAATTTGTGTTTTCATGAATGAAAATGCCAAATTGAAGTCCATGACTCAGTTAAGTTCCCATAGCGGGACCATGGAAAAAGTGAGATGAACCCAGGGCTTCAGACTGTTTGACTAGTAGAAGTTACCCTCTCCCTTAGTGACAGCAGCAGCAATAGCAAAGGGCACATCTGCACTGCAAGCATCCTTTTGTCTATGGTTTCATATTCTGAAATTTCAGTCAAAAACATTAAACGGAAACTATGTATTCCAAGTTTAATTTGTGTGTTGTTCTAAGCAGTGTGATGAAATTTTAATCCATTCTTTTCTATGCTGAATCATCCCTTATCTAAGGTTGGCCACACTGCATATTCTATCTGCTTCTGGCCCTCACAAATGCTATTTCATTTCTCAGATTTACCATTGTGACATTTCAAGAAGGGTGCTTGCTGTGCTATCAGTCTGAGTTGGATCCTCAGAACCTTCATGGTTAGAGGACTGAACCAACTCTTACAAGTTATTTTCTGACCTTCACACATGTGCCACAGCACACAAGTGCCTACACTCACAAGCAGATGCATGTAAAAGGAAAATTTTCAGTGAGGCTAATCATCTCAACCACATGTGGTTTTATTGATAACATTCTGAACCTAAAATCCTTGAGTATGCACTTAGTGGGCTAGTGAGTGGGAACTGTTGTTGCCTTCAGGCTAAGTTCCTCTGGGCAGCTCTTGCACCAGAGCTTCCTGACAAGGATCTTGCATTCCCTTTTCTTCTTTGTGATGCTTGTGGGGCTTCACATATGCAGGGCAAATGTCCTGCCACCAAGCTATGCTTCTGGTCCTCTTCAGAGCGTTTGCTTCCCCCCTCTCCCCTTTCTGTCTCTTTCTGAGACAGGGTTTCTCTGTGTAACCCTGGCTGTCCTGGACTTGCTTTGTAGATCACGATAGCTTTGAACTCACAGAGATCTGACTGCCTTTGCCTCCTGAGTGCTGGGATTAAAGGCATGTACTAACACGCCCAACTCTGCTACTTTTTTAAGGAGGCCTTACTTTGCCAATTTCTGCAAAACTAGCATCCTCGCCTCTCATTTTCCCTGTTTAACCTGCCTCACTGTTATTACCACCATCTAACATATATATTTATCTAGTTTGTCTTTTTAAAGAAAAACTTAAACTGCTACATCCATGACATACAGAAGAGTGCCAAAAATTTTGTAGTTGCTATATAAACTAATGAATAAACAAACAAATGCCTTCTTCAAAGTCTGCTACATAAGTCTGTACGAGTCCAGGTACAAGGTCATCAGGTGCCAAGTGTAATGGATAATTTTTTTCCTTATAAATGCACACTTTAAATTAAAAAAAAAAAACTAAACACACACACACACTGCATTTATTATTATTTTTTGTATTTATTATTATATTTTGACTTGTAGGAGTCAAGGCTCTCTTTTACCATGTGGGTTATGAGGATCAAACTCAGGTCAGCAAGGCTTGGCGGAAGCAGCCGAACCATCTTCCTAGCACCACAAAGGATATTTGAAACATTCCTAACACAGGTGATAAATGCCAAAGATGACTTATGTCAGATGATATGATCACTACCTACTGTATACACATCCCCAAACATCTTACTGTAGCCCACAGACACACACCATTGCCACTTACTAATTTAAAGTAAAAACATCTAAGCCGTAATCACTTAGCAGTTTAGTAGAGCTGCCTTTATATGAGTCCCTGGATGACACCAAGTCTCACACTTTTATTTGGCTACTTAGTTCATAGGGAAGTCTTGCTTCCCTTCGTGGCCTGGCTAACAAGCAGAACAAACCCAATAAATGCAGCATAAACTGAGGTAACACATACCTGAGAGAAGGTCCTTTGTAGGGGGGTTATTTGAAGACAGCATGCATGAGTCACTATGACTCCTGGCGACTGTACTAATTTGTGGCTGAAACTCAGAACTGTTCAGAAGGGACAGCTGCTTCTGTGGGGCTTTGCCTCTCAGAGTTAGAGTCTCTCCATTCGTGCCTTGATTAAGGAGATGCTGTAGTCCACACAAAGAACTCTTCACCGCATTGGAGTTCTCTGCAAAGTACAAGTGGTCCTTTCCCCTGATAGGAAGAAACAATGCCAGCAGCTTATACCCCGTCTTGGGAATACACCATCTCCTCAGGGACTGGGAACCAGGGAGGGCACTGAAGCTGGGGCTTTGGAACAGGTGGCTTCCTATGCAGTGTGATTTTGTATATCTGCTTTTTTTTTAAAAGATTTATTTTTTATATGTAAGTACACTGTAGCTGTCTTCAGACACACCAGAAGAGGGTGTCAGATCTAGTTATGGATGGTTGTAAGCCACTATGTGGTTGCTGGGATTTGAACTCAGGACCTCTGGAAGAGCAGTCAGTGCTCTTAACCACTGAGTCATTTCTCCAGCCCGTATATCTGCTTTTAATCTCCTTATAAAAAATCTTGATCACAGTTGTGGGTTGTTCCTTAAGTGATACAAAATAGATACCAGCACACAGGGAAAGGGAATGTTTGTGTGTGTGTGTGTGTGTGTGTGTGTGTGTCTGTGTGTCTACAGACTCTGATACAATGCAAATGTTTCACAAGTAATTACTTAAGATAAATATGTTTCTCATACTTTATTTTGTTTCACAAAATAATTCCCTTTCCCCCTTTTCCCTCACAGGCAGTATCAGCAAACTTTTTAGTCATGTGTACATTGGCTTCTCTACTAGACTATGAGCAGTCCTTAAAAATAGTGGTTTTGTGACTGCTGTGACTGGGGCATGCTAAGCATGCATTCTCCCTGAGTCCCAGGAGTTGTGCCTTGTCCACTCTGTGCCAGTCCCTGGTGTCCAACCAGGCGGGCAGTGGGAACTTAAGAGCTATCTGCTGAGAGAGTGACTCGCTTCTGCCTTCAGCCTCTCAGTCTACCACAGAAGACACAGAATGAGAACAGTGAGAGTGGCAGGCGTGGATTCGGAGATGAGATCATTACCTTGGTGTGGTTGACCTGCTGCTGTTGCCTGCTAATTCTTTCCCATCAAATTTGATGGTAGGTACCCTACAAGACCTTGACGGGATCACAGACTGGCTGTTGCTGGACTCCGTATTCTCTCTGAGTTCTCGCTCAGATAAAAGCACATTTTTTGTCTCTTCAGTGGCAGGAAGAGGTTTGTAGCTGTCATAAGTTTCTGACAGAGGTTCCAGGGCAAGTGAGACCTGGAAGAGAATGAAACAGAACAACTTTTCTTCAGTTTCTAGCAACTAACTGTAAGATTTTCCTGCCGGACAGAATTCCTCACCAGACTAGATCTAACTTTTTGCCTACCTCAGAATCCTTTCTCAGCCGGGTTGTGGTGGCGCACGCCTTTAATCCCAGCACTTGGGAGGCAGAGGCAGGTGGATTTCTGAATTTGAGGCCAGCCTGGTCTACAGAGCGAGTTCCAGGACAGCCAGGGCTACACAGAGAAACCCTGTCTCAAAAAACCAAAAAATAAAAAGAATCCTTTCTCAGTAGGCTCCCGGGGGAGGCTCCCGGGATGCCTCCACCCCTCGGACCTAGATAGATCAATTGCCTCTGGTTTCCACTGAGCACTCTCTATTCACTACTGTGTGCCTTTGTTTACTCCAGCCTTGATTCTTTACGTCTGGGTAATGACGTCAAGGCCACTGCCTTCCTCCTGTTTCTCCTTACTCTATCTAGCCAGCAACAGCCACCATTTACTCCTGAATACTTTCCTATAGGCCAGCAAAATGCTGTGTTCCTCATTCAGAAACATCTCAGTGATGACACTACTCTCCCAGGAATTTATATTATTTTAAATATAAGAATAAGGGGGAGCCGGGCGTGGTGGTGCACGCCTGTAATCCCAGCACTTGGGAGGCAGAGGCAGGCGGATTTCTGAGTTCGAGGCCAGCCTGGTCTACAGAGTGAGTTCCAGGACAGCCAGGACTACACAGAGAAACTCTGTCTCGAAAAACCAAAAAAAAAAAAAAAAAAAAAAAAAAAAAAAGAATAAGGGGGAAAAAAGCAGAGACCATATGTGGTGGTACACATGGAGTAAGGCCCAGCATGGAAGGGGCAGAGGCCTATTTGCCTTTTTTTACTTATCACACTGACAGATTATACATCCCTTGAAGGTGTGAGCCATATCCTCTAGTTTTCTACAGACTGATAGCACAGCGCCGTAGGCATGGCACTGACGCTAACACGTCTGAAGTTCTGATCAGTAGATGCCGTGGCCTTTGCTTGCATTCTGTTTGTTGCTTGGCACAGAGAAGTCCCTACTGTCCTGCTGGAGGTAAAGATAAAACACTAAGAGGCAAGACTGAGTTTCTGCTGCCTGAGATAAGTTCTTGCTTGTAGCCCAGCTTTGTGGGGGCAATGCAGGAAGATCCTTAGAGCCTAGGATGTGGGAGCAACACAGCAAGACCTGGTCTCAAAAGAAAAGACAAAGCTCCCTTAGAACTCCATTCCTGTGAGTTCAAGTACACTATTAAAACCGTTCTTCAGTCCCAGGAAGATGGCTCGGTAGTAAAGGCACTGACAGAGCAGGCATGGAGGCCAGAGTTCAATCCCTGGAACCGAGGTTAAGGTAGAGGAGGAGAACGGACTCAATGGCTCTCAGCAGCTGTCTTCCGGTCTTCACATACATGCTGTGGAATGTTCTCTCTTTGTCTCTCTCTGTCTCTGTCTCTGTCTCTGTCTCTGTCTCTGTCTCTCTCTCTCTCTCTCTCTCTTAAAAATCTAATAAAAGCTCTTCAGTCCCCCAAAAAGTCAACTGAGAAAAACCTAACAGGTAAGTGATATAAAATTAAAGAATACCCTTCAGAAGTAAGAAAATAACAGTACTGAAAAGTTTAATTTTCATGACAGAAACAGGAGAAATGGTTTAATCAGCCACAGATAATTAAATAATGAATGATTCAAAACAAAAAAGAAAAACTTAGTTTTTCTGATATCTCTGAAAAGGTCAATAAATATTTTGTGTAGAGAAACCGCCAACCCATAAACTCAGAAAATCAAAGCTACATCTTATTGAGAATACTGGCAACCGGGCCAGTATTGGTGGCGCATGCCTGTAATCCCAGCACTCTGGGATGCAGAGGCAGGCGGATTTCTGAGTTCGAGGCCAGCCTGGTCTACAGGGTGAGTTCCAGGACAGCCAGGGTTACACAGAGAAACCCTGTCTCGAAAAAAACCAAAAAAAACAAAAAAAAAAAAAACAAAACAAAACAAAAAAAAAAAAGAGAGAGAGAGAGAGAGAGAGAGAGAGAGAGAGAGAGAGAGAGAGAATGAATGAATACTGGCCTTGAACCAAGAAATATAAAATCCTTCAAATAGATTCATCGAAACTTTCCTACAAAGACAAACACTAGGAATGCAGTGTGATGACTACCGTGGCTGGGGCCATGGGACTGCGCCCCCCACAATCCTGGCTGTCCAAATGTAAACATCAGGGCGTTCCCTTACCGTTTATCACTTGCTAATGACCCACTGCATTGGAAAGGCAGAGGAGGCACGGGGATAAAGGTATCCCTGCTCCTAACTCGGACTGTGGACTGGCCAGTAGGGTTTGCTTTTCCCTAAGGAGACTTAGTATCCACCAACTCACAAGCCTGCTGTGACATTGGATAGTGAACAAAGGCTCAGAGAAAAACCTTGAATTTTCCTCAGCATCTTGCAATCAAACATAGGGCTGGCCTAACTCATCTGCTAATATTTATTCATACCAGCTCTATACTAACTGCCCGGGACAGAGATGACTAAAATACTCTGCTCAGAAGACTATGGACCTTACAGTGAAAATCTAAGTAATCTAAAACTCAAATGTTACTGCTCAGGTGAGAATGTGTACTAGGTGACGTGGAAACACTAGGAAGACAGCTGCATTTAGGGAAGAGGTGAGGAATGGCTTCCCGGAGCACAACACAAATGACTCAGCTCAAAGTACCAGAGGAAGCGGAGGTAAATAAGGAAAAACATCTAACTGTGGACGCACTAGAAAGAAGAAGCGGTCAGCCGGTTACCCCTGGGCCTGACTCCCAGGGCCCCTGCTTTTGTTCCTCACACATCCCTCATGCCTCTCCACCCCCACGCTGCCCTCTTCACAGAGCCCCTCCCGGGTTATGTTCACCCTGTTCATCTCTGCCGGCATCATTACGTGTCAGCGCCCGTCTCTGCCTGCTTGCCTGCCTCTTTCTCAAGCTGGGAGCTGAAGCTGAAGCTGAAGCTGTATCCTCACATACGCTAAGCACATGCTACATTCCCAACCAGCTTTTCCATGTTATGCAAACTACTTTACTTTTTAAACTGGAGATTCCTCCCTTAAGCTGTCTTAAAATGTTCCCAAAGTTTTCTCCAAAGCAAACAGTTTTCATCTGTCAGGATAAGGGAACTAACACACTCTACCATCTAAATATATCACCCTCTTCTGAAGCCCACGCCATCCACATACACCATAAATATGCCGCATGCATCTCCCATGCATAACAGCAATGTTAAGGATGCTCATCTGCCTTCTAGCAATGACTCAGGGCCTTTTCAGTACTAGGTTGCCTACAGTTTTCTACTTATATCCGTGGAATCTAATGTCCAATTTTCAGAATTATGCTGGGCAACATAGCATTTAAAAATGATTAAGCAATGCTTTAAAAATTACATTTCTTACAAAAATTGGTATCTCTGTCTTTTCTTGAAAAATTAGAAGATCCAGCAATGCTGAATCACCATGCTCACATGGCAAAGATGAACTGAACAGACCAGTGGCTTGGTCAGGACACACATCCAGTTGCATGGCATATCCCAGTGTGAGGCAAGGTGACAGCATAGCCACTCCTGCTACATCTGGGGCTATGATTATTTTAATTTCCTATAGTAAAACATCAATTTTATAACTGTAGTTTTATGACTTTACACATATGTATACATATATGTAATCACCACAATCATGAAAGGAACAGTTCCATCATCCCAAAATACTCATGTTATCCCTTTGCAGTTACGTCCTCCTCACTGCAAACTGCCACCATCCACCCAAAGACAAAGGCCATGATCTAGTGTGTAAGCTTTGGAGATTCTTTGGAGATTTACTATGGTAAAAGTGGTGTTTATGCTTTTTTTTGTTTAGATTTACTGTGCTGAAAAGTGCGTATGCGTTTTTACTGACTGGAACCCCATGCTGATGTCTGATCGCACAGGTTACTGGTTAACACTGAAGCAGCCCTGCATTCCTGGGGTACGCTCTTGGGGATAGGACTGTTCTTCCTGTACAGTGCTGGCCCCAGTTTACTGGTATTTTCTTGGGGATTTTGAGGTCTAAGTTCATGAGAAATACTGTTCTTCTATTTTCTCTCTACTCTTGGTATCAAAGTGTTACATGGCTCAAAATAGTGTTTTCTCCTCTTTGATTTTTCTGGAACAGACAGTAAGATTGATGGTATTTTTTTCTTCCCTTAAGAATCTGAAGAATTAGCTAATAATTTGTTAGGCCTAGAGACTCGGTTTTTTTGGCAGGTCTGAAACTACAAATACAACTTTACAAATATCCCCAGGTCTACTCAGGTCACTTCTTCAGGGTGTTCTTGTAGCTCACAGCCTGGGAAGAACTGGGCTATTTTATTTGTCAAATGTCACCATGTAGCATTGCTTGTAGCATTCTCTTAATGTCCGTGAGTTCTGTAATCTGCTGTCTTTCTTACAGCAGAGACAAGAGGGAAGTGGAATGTGTCCTTAAAATGAGTTTATACTCATTGTACTCAATGATGGTTTTCATAATGACGTTAAAAAAAAATTGTGGGCCTTGTGTGTTTGTGTGCGTGAGTGCAGGCATGGGTATGCCATGGTGCTATGTCTAAGTAAGAAGACAGTCTTGGGTGCTGGGTGCCTGAGACAGTCTCTTGCTTACCAGTGCGTAGACAGGGTAGCTGGCCTAAGAGCTGTTAGGGATTCTCCTGTCTCTGCCTCCCAGCTCGTAGGAACACTGTGATTACAGACATGTCCTACCAAGTCTAGCTTTACATGGGCCCTTTAGGTCTGAGCTCAGTCCTCACACTTGCACAGCATGCACCGAACCATGGTGCCATCCCCACATCCCTCATGATAACATTTGAATTCCAGCATATTCTGCACTTTAGGTCAGTGCCCCCCCACTGTCGCCTGTTCCCCTCCTACACCCACTAAACCCCTTCATCTTTTAAAACAGCCGTAATTCTACTTTTATATTATATATAAGAGGACATATGCAAAGAAAATATAATGTCTATGAAGGGAGAAAAGGAGACTTAGAAAATTTAAAATAAATGGGAACAGGTATGTTTCATTATGGAAGAGAATATATTTCTAATGGGTAATATCTGGGCAAAGTGCTACTGTCCAACGTCAAATCCATACCATCATGAAACAGGAATACTAAAATTTGGGCTGGAGAGATGGCTCAGTGGTTAAGAACACTGACTGCTCTTCCAAAGGTCCTGAGTTCAAATTCCAGCAACCACATGATGGCTCACAACCATCCATAATGAGATCTGACATCCTCTTCTGGTGTGTCTGAAGACAGCTACAGTATACTTACATGTGATAATAAATAAATCTTTGGGCAGGAGCGAGTGGGGCCAGAGTGAACAAAGGTCCTGAGTTCAATTCCCAGCAACCACATGATGGCTCACAACCATCTGCACAAATACAGTGTACTTTTTTATTTAAAATAAATAAATAAATCTTTTTTTTTTAAAAAAGGAATATTGAAATTCAAGGAGATTTTAAAAACTGAAGTAGAGTGAAGGCAGCTCTATGACATGACAGACAGATGAGCTAGAAAGAATCAAAGCCTAATATTGATAGTAAATTTTTTATTTATTTAATTTTTGCTGTTTGGTTTTTCAAGACAGGGTTTGTCTGTATAGCCCTGGCCATCCTGGAACTAATTCTAGATCAGGCTGGCTGTAAACTCATAGATATCCACCTGCCTCTGCCTCCTGAGTGCTGGTATGGTGAGTTTTTTTTAAAGGACTCCCACCAAATGTAGCTGGATTTGTATGTAGTTAACGCTATCTGCATATGTGGGTCTAATGGAATGCCCACTGTGCAGGATGTGGCGGTAATGCAGCATATGCTCACGGTACAACGAATCCCCATCAACTTCTCTTTGAAATCTTACTGGCTCCTATACTGTTATAAGAGGCTTGACCAACTTATTATGTAGAGGACCAGGATATATATTTTAGGTGCTATTACATATTTTTCTTTTACAGTAAAAAATATAAGAAGTCTTTCTAGCTCAAACACTAGATGGGAACCGCCAGGCTAGCCCTTTTCTGCCAGAGCTAATTTCCCAGTCCTGTTAATCTCACTGTGCTTAGCACCTCACAAATGTGTGTGCTTGGCTGTACCGTTCCAACAGAGTGTTTCTGTAGTTTCATCACATTTCATGCTGGCAATAATGCTTTACACTATTTCCAAGTGGGGTATTGAAGGTCAGCAAGTATAAATGATGTTTTAGTTAGGGCTTCTATTGCTATGAGACGCCATTATAAAAGAAAGTATTTCCTTGGGGCTGGCTTACAGTTTCCACAGTTTCAGAGGTTTCGTCTACTATTGCCATGGTGGGTCATGGCAGCATGCAGGCAGACATGGTGCTGCAGAAGAAGCTGAGAGCTATATCTTGATTCACAGGCAGTTTGTGTGCCACACCAGGCAGACTTATAACACCTTAAAGCCGGTCCCCAGTGACACACGTCCTCCAACAAGGCCACACCTTCTAATAGTGCCATTTCCTGTGGGCCAAGCTTTCACATACATGAGTCTATGGGGGCCATTCCTACTCAAACCACTAGAAATGATCATCTAGTAAACATAAAAATTAGTTTGGTAACCAAGTTCTCTTTGTCCACATCTAACTGCTTGTTACTGAGCATACATGTGCATGTGTGTCCAGGCACACCTGCCTGTGGCAGCAATGTGGAAGGCAAGGCTGAGCTAGGTACGTCTTCTTCCATCCCTGCTCTTAAACCATCTTATTCTGAGACAAAGCAGTCACTGAACCTGGTGCTCTCCAGTTCAGCTAGACCGGCTGAAATCCGCCCGTCTTTCCATCCAGTGCTGGGGTTACAGGTGTATGTAGCCATGTCTGGCTTTTCACATGGGTCCTGGGAATCCAAACTTGAGTCCTCGAGCTTACACAGCAAGCACTTTACTGAGCCACCTCTGCAGCTGCATCTTCTGCATTCCATCCACTGTACCCTTTCACCGTCACTTATCTGGGAAAAAGGAATTTTTAAAAATGCTTCTTTTTTTTAAAAGTTATTAATCTTAAATTTTTTCTTTTAAATTGTATGTGTGCGGTTATAAGCATGTGAATGCAGGCGCCTGAGGAGGTCGGAGGAGCCGGAGCCCCTGGAAGGAGAGCTGCAGGCAGCTGTGAGCTGCCCAGCATGGTGCTGGGAACTGAACTACAGGCCTCTGGACACACAGCAAGTACTTTTAACCACTGAGCCATCATTTCCAGCCCCGGGACAGAGGAAATTTACACTGTTGCTTCACCTTTACTGTAACTGCCCCTTATCTCCAAACTCCTTCTCTTTCAGAATCTGACTTCTGTCTTAATCTATCAAAAACAATCCAATGACCTTTAAACTTAAAAATACATATCTTATTACATAAATTACATTTAAATATGATCAAAAATAGTACAGCTACTTTGGAAAACTCTGGTAGTTCCTCAAAAAGTTAAACAGAGTGCCATGCCACCCACCGTTTCTCCTCCTACTCATGTGCCCAAGGGGACTGAAAGCACATGTTCACAAAAGAGCTCAGACAGAGATGTTCACAAAGCCAGTCAGCCAAATACCGGTTAGCTGAGAACAGACAAACAAAATGAGGTCTACATATACAACTGAATGCCAGGGGCTGGGGCAGGGGATCATGGAAGAGAGAAAGGAGAATGGGTACAGTATTGGGTTTTGGAATGAAAGAAATGTCCTGGAATTAGAAAGTAGTAAAGTCCATATAATTTCATGAATATACTTTAAAAAAATCTGAACTGTACACTTTATTTATTTATTTGTTTGTTTGTTTATTTGTTTGTTTTTCGAGACAGGGTTTCTCTGTGTAGCTCCAGCTGTCCTGGAACTCACTCTGTAGACCAGGCTGGTCTTGAACTCAGAAATCCGCCTGCCTCTGCCTCCCAAGTGCTGGGATTAAAGGCGTGCACCACCACCTCCCAGCTAGAACTGTACACTTTAAAAGGGTGAATTTTACATTTTCAAATTGTATCTTGATCACAAAACCATAGCAACACCACAAAAGGCCACAGAGAATCCTATGTGCCTACTGCTATTATCATTACTTACTTCTCCTTACGCATCAATCATGTGCACACATGTAGTACCATCTTAATTTCCTTCTCTCGTCAGACTACAAACGTAATTCTGTTGAACAAAATATTTTCACTTCTCTAGTACTAAAAGGCATTGCCATAATTAACTCCAGAACGCAGAGCTCGCTCTTCCTTTTTGTGGCATGTCCGTTAAGATTGTCAGAGTTTATCATCATACAGGTTTGATGCAAAATCCTACAGCATCAGAAACACATGGGCAAACAAGATTCACTTCGCCGCACAGCCATCAATTGAAGGTATCACTACTTTCCAAATAAACGCGTCATAAATCTAGTGAGGAAGCCCTGAGCTCCTCCACTTGGTGTTGCGCAGACATCAGCCGTGTGCACTTCTGCAGGGCATTTTTGTATCTGGCAATGTTAAGTGCTCTTTCCCTACCTTGTCTTGGTTTCTTTTCCTATTCATCTTCTGTCTTAACTTTAGGACAGATTTGGCAAGGTGTAAAACCAATTGGATTTTTCATTTCATGCTGAATTTCTTTCCATGCAGTAAGTTTTAGTTTCTCCGGTTTCTTCTGGGATACGTTTTCCTCTGTGCGCCCTCCTCTTTAGACTTTGGAACACTTCCTTCCTTTGCTGTCCTCTCACTACGGCAGCGGAGCTCATGTACAGGTTCACTCAGCCACGAGCGCTGTACGCTCAATAGCACATCTCAGGTTCACTTCAATGTTCTCTTCTGAGCCGTCACCTGTGTCCAGACCTACTGTTTGGCCTGGACGCACCTACAGACTCCACATTATACCTAGAGCGTAATATGTGGCTGGGTTTTATTGTTGTTGTTTTGTTTTGTTTGAGACAGGTTTTTCTCTGTGTAGCCTTGGCTGTCCCGGAATTCAGTTTGTAGACTGGGCTAGCCTTAAACTCAGAGATCTACTTGTCTCTGCAGAGGGGCTGGGATTAAAGGTGGGCACTCTTGCCCGATTTATTTATTTATTTTTAGTTTTTTTTTGGTTTGTTTTTAGAATCTTTTTTTTTTTAATTACATGTAAGTACACTGTAGTTGTTTTCAGACACACCAGAAGAGGGCATCAGATCTTATTACAGATGTTTGTGAGCTACCATGTAGTTTCTGGGATTTGAACTCAGGACCTTTGGAAGAGCAGTCAGTGATCTTAACCACTGAGCCATCTCACCAGCCCTATTTTTAGTTTTTTTAAACAAAACAAAACATGGATTCTTTAAAGTGACATCTTTCAGACACGTGGTGGCTTTTAGGACATGAATACTCTTGATGGCCTGGGTAGTTTCAGGGTTCTTAAAGTGAACATGAAGATTTGAATCTCTTGATTTGCATGGTTTTTTTGCATGGTTTTCTGGGTCAAGAGGGTAGAACTATTTTCACAAGTCATCTCAAGCCACTTTCAGGAAGAAGTGTGAAGCTCCTGGGAGAATCCATTCATCACTTGAATTTGTAAAATGTGAAAATTAAGTGTTTACTCAGAAGAGTTCTCTCAGAAAGGAATCCTTTAATAGTCTTCCCGGGTTGTTGGGGGATGGTTTTGTGCACTGTGTATTCTGATGCTAATTGCTGTGCCCAGAGGTCTGGGCAGTCCAGACCTTAGCATTGTCCTAACTGGAGCATCACCTGTCTGAATCACCTGTAAAAATTCTTTTCCATCATCTCTCATTGGTTAATCAAGAACTGATTCAGCCTACAGCTGGGCAGAAGAGCACAGGGCAGGACTTCTGATCCCATTCAGGGAGTCCCAAGCAATAAGAGAGAGACGGGAAGAGGAAGAGATGGACCAGCAGGATTCTCCGGGAGGTCACGATGGGAGGGCAGCCATGAGGACACACATGGACCAAGGCAGGCCAGGGTGAGCCTCAGAGGTGAGTAACGGGGGTATATGGCTGGGAAGTAGTCTAGGCCAGCACAGCAGATCAGAAGAGTTCAGAACCTGCCCAGCTTAGCACTGCAGCTTATTCATAAAGTAAGGTCTCTGTGTTATTTACTTGGGAAGAAGATAGGCCCAGCAAAGCCCCGAGAATTACATGAACCCAGCATCCTCTGCATACCTACAGCCTAATATGTATCATACTATGTTCTAGACAACTACATGAGAGAACCTTTGTTATTTCTGTATTAGTGACACATAAAAGTGCATCAAAATTAAAGCTACAATAGGAATAGAAATGAAAATATAGTCTCATTGTCTAGACTCTAAATGAGGATCCCACCAATAAACAATTCTGGATACCGCACTAGAACAACGACACCATCATGTATCTATGAATTCAATCTAGTGCAGAGAACAGAGCAGTAGACAGTGTGAAAGCAAGCTGGATTCAGAGAGGGGCATTGCAAAAGTAAGTAGTCTTTGGGTAAGGAATGAGTAAGTCACAAGGTAGGACTTTGCATGAGACATGAAATCATGGACCTAGCCTCTCTAGAAGGCTCAACTTCTGCCCCCAGACTGTATTCTCTGTAGTTGCCACTGGTTGGTCAGACATGAAATATCCCTGACAAGCATCTGTATTTGAATATTTGATCTCCAGGAGGTGGGGGCTAGTGAAAGACTGGAAGGCACTTGGAGAGGGGCTTGAGGTTTATAGGCTCCTGACCTCTTTGCTTTCTGATCTTCCCAAATGTGAACAAGCAGCCTCAAGCTCCGGCTGCATATGTTTCTCACAAGTGACTGTATTCTCAAATCAGGAGTCAAAATAAACCCTTACGTTGCTTCCTATCAGGTATTTGGTCAGAGTAATGAGAAAAGTAGTAACACAGCAGTAAAGAACTAGAACATTTTTACCTGAAGTTCTCCAAGTTTCTTCGATGCTGGTGAAACAATGGTAAAAACCCCACTGATTTGATGGGTTGGAGACAGCTGGGCGAGTCCACTGATATGAACTCTGCCGACCGGAAGATGGTCAGATTTGGTGATTACTTCCAACACCAGCACGGCCATATCTAATCAGAAACAATGACAACATATTCAGATAGCTTCCACTATTTGTTTTTCAGAGGTAAGCTAAAGGGTATAAAATGAACAACTAAATTTGAAGTAAACCAGGCACTAACTTACCATACCTCTGAGGAATGAGGAATAAGCCCAACACTAAAAGAACAAGACTTTTAGAAAAGGATGACAAACACTGCATATTAAAGAGATTGTATGGAATACTTAGTATGCTAAGTATGTGGTAAGAAAATCAACTTTCATAGGCTACGGAGGATGGCTTTGTGGGTAAACTGCATGCCTTGCAAGCTCAAGGATCAGAGTCCATTCCCAGAATCCTTGTAAAAAAAGTCACAAAAGGGGTCATACACTTGGCAATCGCAGAACCGAGGAGTAGAGACAGGTAGATACCTGGAGTTTGCAGGCCAGTCAACCTAGCAAGTGCCACCACAGTGACACTTTGGTCTATCTCTCTCTCTCTGTCTCTCTTTCTGTCTCTCTCTTACAAACACACACACACACACACACACACACACACACACAAAGTGATAGAGCCTAAGCAACAACATCTGAGACACACACACTCATAAACAAAAGATACCTTTAAGAGTACCAGTAAATGTACCCAGCCAGGTGTGGTGGTATAAGCCTTTAATCCCAGCACTGTAGAGGTAGAGAGAGAGTAATTGATTTCTGTGAGTTGGAAGTCAGCCTGGTCTATACAATAAATTCCAGACCAGCCAAAGCCATGTAGTGAGACCCTATCTCATTAAAAAAAAAAAAAAAAAAAAAAGTACTAGTAAAATGTATTTGGCAAGAACTCAAGCACTGGTTCTAAAATATTGAAATACAAATTCAACCAATTTTGTAGTTACTTCATTCTCATTCTCTGAGTGAGAAAAGGACTGCTCTGGCATGACTTCAGGGGTTGGTCTCGACCTCCCAGTCACTAATTGCTTGTTCCTAAGTTATATTTGCAGTATTAAGGTACTTGAAACCAAGACAAATAGAAATAGACCCCTTAATTACATTCTACAATGTATCCCTCATCTCATGATCTTAACTATAGAAAGAGAGTAAAGTGTACACAAATGAAATTTAAAATGTCAGGACAGTACAAATTCTGAATATTTTCTTACCAATGCTGAGAAATGGTTCATTATTACTATTTGTCCAATACTTAAATGAAAAGTAGGCCTTATAATGACAAGATCCCTGTGGGTTTTTCTTGGCTCTAATATTCATGAGCTGTCTTGGTGGAACTCAAAACCATCTATAAAACAGGCATCTTAACATCTGTGTGGGGGAACTGAGGATACTGCATATAGATTACACAGGACAGTCTTCCCACATAGCAGTTACTGAATGACTTTATATGACTTTAAACAAATTATCTAACATACCACAGCCCTTTTCTGGTAGTCATCTCAAAAATTATATAAACTGATACAAAAGTACTCTGGAGGCTGCAAATGATATACACAAGTGGATTAAGAGAAATGCACCAACATCTATTGCTTACTTACTAATAACTAGACTCTTTCATGCCTCGTTATTCTCTTTATAATTTATTTTTTTAAACTACACTTCTATTTACTTATTTTTGGGTTATGTGTCTGAGTGCATCACAGCACACATGGAGAAGCCACAGGACAACTCGCAGGAGTTAGTTCTCTCCCCCCACCATGTAATTCTATAAACCACTCCTTAGCCTACCTTTTGCATCTTGAGGGTGATATACAAGAAAAGGGTATAGAGCAGAACAACAGAACTCTGCCCACACAGAATCAGAAATAGGCATACCTTCCCCAAGTTTTCAGTACAGTATACATCCTTAGGAAAGAATTATAGACCTCTTGGCTCTCCATTTTCTTTTCTTTTTTCTCTTTCATTTATTTACTTGTTGGAGGGGACACTGCCACAGTGCACCAGTTGCCCTCAGCGGACTGAGCGTCAGAGGCTGGTCTCTACCTCTACCATGTGGGACCTTTGGCTCCAACTCTGGTGGCAAGTGCCTTTGCCCTCTGAGCAGCCTTGCCGGCCCATTTTGGCTCTTTTCTAGAAAACATTACCATGGTTCTGTTAACAGCCAGCTCATCTCATAAGGTTCACACTATCTGTGTCCTGTTCAAACGCCAGCTTTCCTACCTAGAAAATGAAATGTGGGCATTGGCAAATTATTTTGTGTTAGATTCCTTCAAATTATTGATGAGAAAATTAAAGCCCAGAAAGATGAAATGGCTTCTTCAATGTAAAGTAGCAAGGGTAAAATAAGATTCTGGTTTCCTAATAACTTACAAGATCCCCCCCTTTTTTTGACAACCTAGATGAGTCAAAATCCTCTATGTATGGGGTAATTATACATTCACTCACACCCTGTCTGGCCTCATTCATTAATGATTTGTGTCAGTTCTTCTTTTCTCAACTAATCTTTACATGACTTCTTGGTGGGGACAATAATTGAAAACTTTATTACTCAGTGCCTTAAATAATATCTGTGTAGACCTTATACCTACAATGTAGCAGGTACTGAACCTATTACTTTACTTTTTTCTAATCAAGTTCCATAGTAAATCCTAATAAGGACATACTCCTCATAACAGAAAACTGAGATACTATGACCTTAACAAACTAGTCTGATGGTGGTGGTACACATCTTAATTTCAGTAACTGAGAGGCAGAGGCAGAGGCAGAGGCAGAGGCAGAGGCAGAGGCAGAGGCAGAGGCAGAGGCAGAGGCAGAGGATCTCTTAGTTCCAGGCCAACCTGGTCTACAGAGTGAGTCCCAAGCCAGCCAGAGTTATATAGAGAAACCCTATCTCGAAATAACAACAATAAACAACATCTCCTAGTATCACACAAAAATCTAGAGTTCAAACTTAACTGTCTAGACTTTGGCTACGTTCTTTCAACTCAACCACATTGCTTCTTCATAAAAATACCCAGAAAGTCAAAGGGTGGGCATGTGATCTCATTTTATAGGTGAGGAAACAGGTCAGAAATGTAAAGTTACTTTCTCTAACTCCTATAGTTCCCACACCAACTTGAATGTTCATATGAAGTATAGTTATCTCATAGGATATACAAACAAATGTATGACATGATTCCTGTATTAAAGGGCACCTTTTTTTTTTCTTACTGATCTGCTAATCCTCCTCATTTGAGGATTTAAGTTTTATAAGTAAATACCATTTACCATCTTTCTGAAATCTGATAAGAGTCAAAGTTAATATTATGAATCCAGCACTAAAAAGTGGAGGGAAAAATCTAAAGATGTTAGTCTCTGCCCGTGACTGTATGTTCTTGGCAGGAAAGAGTTTAATAATGGTGTCTGTTTAAATAATGGACTGCTGACAATAAGCATGTTTCATATCTGATTTGCAGTTAAGACAATACAACAGAAAACCATACCTGTTAGATATGAGGTAAACTGCTTTGGACCACAACGAATAGCGTAACGGGTAGTTGTTCTCACAGCTTTTGGCTCAGTCTGCAATGCATCCCTAGGACAAAAGAGGGTTCCATCGGATGTTTCTCCCCACCATCTTACTCGGACAAGTACAGAAGCAGGAGGCTTCGCAATCTTCCATACGACTTTATTAATAGTAAGTTTGAGAAAGCAGCGTAACTGCCCTTCGACCAGAGGTGGCAGACTCGTAGATGGCGAAATGTCACTCAAACCTACGGAGGAATACAACAAACTGAATTCAAATCTGATCTAACCATGGACAACAGATTTCGCTTTTTTTTTCTTGAGACATCTTACTAGGTAATCCTGGCTTGTCTGGAATTCACTTACTTAAGAGAGGCTGGCCACAAACTCACAGAGATCCACCTGCCTCTTCCTCCTGAGAGCTGGGGTAAGGTGTGTACACCCTATATACTCTTCGAATGGAAAATAAGCTTTTCCCAACTGCTCTAATTCTGAGAAGGAACTAGAAAAACAGGCCATAGAATAACCTACCTCACCACTTATGTTAATCCAAACTTTTCTTTAATTGAAAGATACTATTTGAAAAGACAAAAAACAAAAACAAACAAACAAACAAACAAAACCAACCAAGCAGCCAACCAAAAAAACAAGTGGACAGATTTTAAAATCTCAGTAGTTGGAAGTTTTGTTAAATACTGTTGCAAATCCATAGTTAAGCACAGTTAAGATACATTATCGTGGGGAAGGGACTCTGTGAGGGGGGCACAGGGGGCAGAGATTGTGATGTAAAATGAATAAATAAAATAATGGAGAAAATACATTACTTTTAACCTCACTTTTTTTGTTGTTGTTGTTGTTTGTTTGTCTTTAGTCAGGGTGTCTCAGTATAACCAGCTCTGGCTGTCTTAGACTTGGATTTCTAGACCAGGCTGGCTTTGAGAGATCAGCCTGCCTTTACCTCCCATGTACTGGGCTTAAAGGTGTGCACCACCACAGCTGGCTCTCCTTCTTAAATTGAACTTTGCTGCCAAGATCATACAGTCAAGGACAGAGACTAATATTTTTAGATTTGCTGCTATTTTTGGTTCTGGGTTCATAATATTAACTTTGAATCTTATTAGATTTCAGAAAGATGATGAATCTAATGTAATTGAAGCAATCAGTCACAACCCTGGCTTTCCTTTCCGTCAGTGCCCTTTCTGAAAGATTTAGAGAAGACTTAAGAACAAAAAGCAAAACAAAGAACGGAGGCTACTGCAGGAGGATCAAGTTCAAGGCCAGCCTGGGGTCCATAGGGCCCCGTTTGGTCATGCATAGGAGCTGGATAACTAAGAGGATTTAGGCTGGATTCAAGTCATTCTAAGTAAGGAGCAGTCCATATATACATATACATTTGCATTTCAATGAATTATCCCTGAGCTTTATGGTAGATCTTTTCTCCACTCCACAGTACACAAATTGTTTTAGTTAAAAGAGCTACTTGTATTGATTAATGATTAGATTTCAGTAAAGTCTTATGAAGCACAATCACTTCCCAAGAAAAAAGTCAGAGAAGTAGAAAGGTACATATATGAATGGTTTTATTGTTTGCTTTTTGAGTCAGTTTGGGTTACTGATTTCACGATGTTCTCTACCACACATCCTTTCACCATTTAAGGTTTATTCGCACAGTTTTGTCCTTTCCCCCTACTCCGAATCCCTCTAACACACATACATTTATCCTTGTCGTAAAAACACGTTTAATTTTTGTTGTTCTCCTATCCGTATCTAATAATCCTCTTTGCCTCATTTATCGATTAACAGGAGCTACTTCCTTTCCATTTTTTTTTTTTTTTTAAATTCTCTCTTAACTTTCTGGTTCCCCAGTTCTCTTTCGTCTTCTTTTGTTTTGTTTAACCGGAGCTGGTGGAAGTCTCCTTAGTGTTTCTTAGCCCTTTTATGTTTTCCTCAACCTTAGACAGATAGTTACCTCTCTTCTTGCGCCCACGGCCGCCCCCAGGCACTTGGCCTTTCCGTTGTTTCATGCTGAGCCTGAGCCCTTCGTCACCAATTCAATGCAGGTGCCAGGTCCTAAGAGGTACGCTCCCGCCATCCCTTCCCATGGCGCCTGCGTTCCCCGGCAACGGGCGCCGCTGGGAAGTCTGGGACGCAGGAAGAAACATTCTTCCTCCAACAGTTCCCGGAAAGCGGTGCCAAAAGTAGGCGCCAATAAGAGTCCCTGCAAACGGACTACAACACCCATGATGCTTTGCTTTCCTACCTTTGCGAAGTTGGCCCAGGGCACTTGCAGCTGCGCAAGCGCAAATTGATACACTATTTGAGGACTTCATTGTCCAGCATGCATTGCCTTCAAGAGGACTCGTCCCGCTAGGGTTGTCGAGTTCTCTGATAGGAGTCTGAGGGATCCGCAGACTCCGTTACCCAGTTTCCTTTGTGCGAAGGTTGTTGCGCACTTCCGGTGGAAGCGCTGAGGCTAGGGGGCGGGGTTTACTGAGCCAGTGGGCGGTAGGCGGCGCTGCCGGTAGCTGGTTGCTGTCCAAAGGCGACTGGGCGTCGTTGGAGGAGTGAGCTGTGACCGGTTGTACTGCACGAATCGTGAGACGGACCTTGGGTCACTGTTGTCGACGCGCGGCCTCCCTTTGATGTCGGCCCTTGAAAAAAGTATGCACCTCGGCCGCCTACCTCCTCGCCCTCCTCTGCCCGGCAGCGGGGGCAGTCAGAGCGGAGCCAAGATGCGGATGGGGTACGTGACTTGTACCTCTCTCCCAGGAGGCCAGGCCCAGGCCATGGGAGATTGGTGTCTGGGCATTCAGAGTGCCCCGGGAAGAGACGCTGTGAATTGGAGGAAATGCTGGCCTTGGCCTGGAGATGTTTAGATAGAGTAGAAGGTAGATTCGGGGACTAGGTGAGGCTCTAAGGGAGTAGTCCACTGGAGGACTGATAACATTGTTGGAGAGAGAAAGGGAATAAGGACAAGGTTGAGAAAGATGAAAGGATAATCTAAGGGATGACGGGAATCAACTCTAGAAGTGATGAGGTTGGGAGAAAGAGTTAATCAGTGAGATGAGGAGAAATCTGCCATAGTTGAGAATAGGGAATGACTGAGAGAAAAGTTGAGGGGAATTGGTGGATCAAGTAAGTTAGCCAGGAGAGTAAGAAGGCTTTACCTGAGGGGCATCAAAACATCTGAGGCAAAGACTAGAGAGTAGAAGGTTCTAGAGTAAGTTTCCAGAAGTGTTAAGAGTCAGGTTCAGAGAATGAGGGGGAGAACTAGAAAGTGGAGAAAAGGCCTAAGGAAAGATAGAACATGGCTAGGAGACTGTTAAAGGGGGTGAGGGAAGAGGCTAGGGAACTAGGTGGGGTGTGATGAGGAAGACAGCTGAGTTTGGAACAATGGCCACTGATATCCAGACACTGAGAAATAACTACGAATAGGATTTGTTACATGGAACACTGGAGAGGTAAAATCTGTGAAGACCAAAGAAGATTTGGTCAATTTGTTTTGTCAAGCAAATGGGACCTGAGGGGAATTATCTATTGGTCTAAGAATTAGAAGCACTGGGAGGAGCCACTTAACAATAAAATGAGGGCAAATGGTGTGCTAGAAAGGGAGTAGGGCCCAAGTGTGTGTGCTTATGTGTATGGGTTAGAAACATTTATTCATTTTTGTGGTGTTGAGCTGGAACCCAGAACTAGACAAATGCCACATCACTGAGCTACACTTCCAATTTAACAGCTGAGCTAATGAAAGAAACTTTAGAAATTTAGATCCCTGACAGGCTTGGGTCAAGTTATAGGATACTTGCCTGCTGGAGAAAGCTTGCTAGTTGAGCATAACTAGTAAGAGTTGCTGGAAAGCAGAGGCTTGGAGAGTCATTGGGCTATTTGGAGGATAGCTGATTGTAAAGAGAAAATAGGTCTGTTTTGTATGTGGGATTCGAGAGAGAAGCTGGTAGATATTTCTGGGGTGAAGATACCAAAGAGATATATTCAGTTCCAAAGAAGTACTATGTCCACAGACTGACCAAAAGGCAAGAAAAGATGGATGTAGTTCTGTGAAGGTTGAGTATAGGAGACGAGAGAGAGTCCTGCTTATTGAAATGGTTGGAAAAATCTGAATCCAAGAGATTATGATCTATTGTAGAAAAACAAAAAGAAATTGACCGAGGATCGATTGATGGAGGCATGATAGAAGGTGAAATGGAAGGCTTGTTATAAGACAGAGATTGGTCTTGAAAAGACATAAAGATTGAACTTTTACCAAAAATAAAGAAAATTTGGAAGCCAACCTATACCATTATTTTGGAAAATTAGCCTGTAGTATAAAAATAAATTAATAATTATTCTTCATGTGCTTTTTTTTTTTTTTAAAAAGACTTATTTATTTATTTCATGTATATAAGTACACTGTAACTATCTTCAGACACACCAGAAGAGGGCATCAGATCCCATTACAGATGGTTGTGAGCCACCATGTGGTTGCTGGGAATTGAACTCAGGACCTCTGGAAGAGCAACCAGTGCCCTTAACTGCTGAGCCATCTCTCCAGCCCAATGTGCTTTTTTAGTTACTGCTTTTTTTTTTTTTTTGTTATTTTGAGATATGGTTTCACTTTAAGCCAAGCCTAAACTAGAACTTATGATTCTCCTGCTACACCTAGTTTAGGGGATGTTTTTTTCTAATTACAATCCGATCTAATTACTGGTATTCATCTATACAAATGTATTTAAATGCTAGTTTTAAAAAAATTCTACATGTTTCAGGTAAGTTTAAGTAGATTTCAACTCCTCACTTTGTCAAATTAAGTTTTCTGAAAATGATTAATTGGAGGACAATACCAAGAGAAAATCTGTTCATTAAACAACTTTATAGTTGCTGGTTCTTTATCCTTTTTAAATAATTGCTTTGGTTTTATTGATTTAGGTCATTACTTATCCTGGAAAAGATAAGTAAGATAAGCATCTTTAGAAAGATGCTGTTCCTTTCTTTCTTTGATACAGGGTCTTGCTTATAGCCCAGGTTGGCCTGGAATTGGTTCTCCTACCTCAACTACCTGTGTACTAAGATTACAGGTATACCTCAGTCACCGAACCCTACAGAAACTGTTACAGTGTTATGAAGAGAAGAGATGTTGATGAATTGTAGGTGATCCTCAAGTGTCTCATTTTCATTTTCTGCCTCCTTATTGGTGCATGAGCTTTCTAAGAAGTTTCATGCTAATAGTAAAAGAGATTCTTCCTTTTAGAATCATAAAGCTGAACAAGAACTTACTGTCCTATTTTACCACTGTGTCTTGCGGTTGAGGAACCTGAGAGTCCTAGAAATCTGTATTTTTGCTCTGTACAATAGAGTCAAAGACAGAGGAAATATTTTATTTTAGTAAATGTGAAAACCAAGACTCAAATATTCCTGCTTCTAAGTAAGGCATACTTAAAGATTAGTTGGTAGGGATATTGGGAGTACAGTTGGGGGGTCTAGACAGAAACTATGCATTTGGTTCATGGGTATCACCCTACTTATATTTGAGTTGTGTATATTGTCACTCTAGGATTCTTTTTTCAGTCCTTGTACGGCTGGTTTTGTGTGTCAACTTGAAACAGGCTGGAGTTATCACAGAGAAAGGAGCTTCAGTTGGGGAAGTGCCTCCATGAGATCCAGCTGTAAGGCATTTTTCTCAATTAGTGATCAAGTGGAGAGGACCCCTTGTGGGTGGTGCCATCCCTGGGCTGTAGTCTTGGGTTCTATAAGAAAGCAAGCTGAGCAAGCCAGGGGAAGCAAGCCAGTAAGAAACATCCCTCCATGGCCTCTGCATCAGCTCCTGCTTCCTGACCTGCTTGAGTTCCAGTCCTGACTTCCTTTGGTGATGAACAGCAATGTGGAAGGTGTAAGCTGAATAAACCTTTTCTTCCCCAACTAGCTTCTTGGTGATGATGCTTGTGCAGGAATAGAAACCCTGACTAAGACAAATCATTTGACCAATCTCATTTCTGGCTGTTTCAAAGCAACTTTTTTTTTTTTTTTTAATTTCTTTTTAACTTGCTTTTTACTTACCATTTCCTTCCTTCCTTGGTTTGATGAACACGGGGTCTTACTGTATAGCTGTGGCTGGCCTGGAACTCACTATGTAGACCAGACTGATCTGGATCCTCCTGAATTTGCTTCCCAAGTGTGGGATTGTAGGCATTCACCACCACACCCAACTGATTTTTTGTTGTTGTTGTTTTGTTCTTGTGTTTTGTTTTGGGGGGTTATTTTTGCAACTGGATCTCAGATTGGCTTAAATTTTAGGTAATCCTTTTTCCTGGGCTTCATAGTGCTGGGATTAGAAATATTTGTCCTGGTTTTTTGCTTCATTTTTTTCTAAATTTTATGTACATTTGTTTATTCCAACTTTATGAATTCCAAGTTTATGAATTTAATTTTTCATTTGGTTTTTCAATTTGTACTTAAAAATTTCAATATATTCATAGATAATTTAGTAATACTTATGTTTTGCATTGTCACTCAACTTAATTATGAGATTTTATTTAATCTACCCACAGTCCTACAAAATAGATATTCCTCCCCATTTATCAGTAAGGAAATTTTGTATCAAAAGTCACCCAACTGGTATGTGGTAGAACTAGATTTCAACCTAGCTTTAGCTTTTAGGAGTCATTCCTTTTTTAAGTATACCAGTGCTACTCTTGTAAGGCCTGAAATCCTGGTGGCATACTTCCTTAATAGATGTTCTTAGATGACACAAACATAGTTGTTTGAATTTACTACAGAGTTGAAGCTACTCTCATTAAATTGAATTGGGGTTCTTGCCTGGATATGCTTGAGGGTATTACCACTTAAAAACCTCTACTTGAGACTGGAAAGTGGTGGAACACACTTTAAATCCCAGCACTCAGGAGATAGAGGCAGGCAGATCTCTGAGTTTGAGGCCAGCCTAGTTTACAACGTGAGTTCCAGAACAACTAAGGCTAAATGGAGATACTGTGTTTACAAACAAACTGGTGCATAGTAATCAGTGATCTTGTGTGTGTGTGTGTGTGTGTGTGTGTGTGTGTGTCCATGTCCAATGAACTAAACTAGGCCAAGGGTAGGTTAATTTCTTTTTTCCCCATGATCATTCTTTCTTTTTGAGATAATATCTTGAAACCCTTAATTCTCCTGTCTCTGACAAGGCACTGGAATTATAGTCATGAACCACATACTCAGGTAACAGTTTCTTTTAACAAATGTCCATTGATTTGCCTGATACCACAGAATCATTGGCAGAAACAGCATTCAAGCCCAGTACTCTAGATTTTTTAGTTAATTGATCTTCTTGGGTCAAAGAGTGTGGTGTTCAGAATAACACAGATAAAGAAGAGTACTGTGAAGTGTTTGCTGAAGGGTACAGATTTTGCTGGTAACAAACCAAATCCCTCTGTTTCTGGTTTGTTTACTTTTAAGATATCAAAATAAATTATACATATATGTGCATATATACATGCATAAACATAATACACACACATATAGTTTATTAGTTATTTTTTCAAGACAGGCTTTCTCTGTATAGCCCTGACTGTCCTGAAACTAACTCTGTAGAGCAGAGCTGTGGTATATTCGTACCTCATTTCTTTCTTTCTTTCTGTAAAATTTATTTTATTTATATGAGTACACTATACTTTCTTTTCTTTCCTATGATTGAATTTATTCTATTGTGTTAGTATATACCCACAACTGTGCCAAAGATTTTCAGGGAGGGGGACAGGGAAAGCCTTTCAGGTTATGAAATAGTTTCTTTTAAAAAAGAAACTAAAAAAAAGTTACTTAGTTTGTGTGCATTCACACTATACATATGGATATCAGAAAACAGCTTGCAAGAGTGGGTTCTTTCCTTCCACCATGAGAGTCTGGGAATCGAACTCAGGTTGTTAGGCTTGATGGCAGTCCCTTCACCTGCTGCTCCACTTTCTGTCCCAAGAACAAGCTGTTAATTAATAGTCATTAAAAGGTTAGATGCCTCACTTAGATGTTCCAAATGAGGTGTTGACTACTGTCTCCAGCATATATTATCAATTTGTTTTGAAGATTGACTAAGAGAATGTATAAAGAATTCTAGCCATTTCAAATTTCACCAGAAAGACTGATTTTGCTTCCAGTCAGGTCTTTATTTTCTGCCATTTAGCAAGCCATGTAGCTCTGGTTAGGTTGTTTTTTTCCCTTGCCTGGACCTCAACCATCATGGTATTATAGAAGGAATATTTTGACACCAAATAGTATAAATCCAATCTTTAGTGATACAAAAAGGAGCTTTTCAGAGCCATCTTTATAATAGAAATACTATTATTGCAGAATTTAAAACCCTGCTAGCTACATAACAGAACCTGCTTGTTTCCTCCCTAATGCAAAATTTGAGTTAGATAATTTCTAATGCTTTGATTCAAATTATGTATAGTTTTTTGGAATTGTAGCATTTACTTTGAGTGTGTCCTTATCACTAGAAATGTCCACTCCAATTCTACTACAACTCCCAGCCAGCCATCTGGTTGGTTGTTGTTGTTTTTTTTTTTTCTCTTTAAAATACTCGTAATGAGGGCATCTTAGAAGTAGCAGTGACTTGCTGCAATTAAACTTCAGCATTAGCCTCTGCTACAAAACTTGTGGTGCCTGTGATCTTCATAAACAGTAAAACCCTTAGATCTTCAAGTCTAAAAGGCCTACTTATATTTGAAACATTTGCTTAAAATATACAAAATATGTTTCTTTTTTCTTGTTCTCCTTCCCCTTCTGCTATGTTTTATTGTATAGTTTTCTTCATTTGGTTATCTCCAAGTAGGAGCCATACCACTGTAGCTGTTTTGGCTCCTTGTAGATGTATCTGTCTGACATAAATAACCTTTGCTATCTTTGTCTTTGCTATCTCTTCCTCAAGAGCTTCCTTAGGATAGGATTTTTGCAGGATTTTGTTGTGGTGCCTTTAAAAATTTAATTTTGCCTTTATGTATTGCATTTGTGTGTGTGCACAAGTGTGGGAGTGCAGAGTACAGCTCACAGGACTCCTGGCTTCCGTTTTCTCCCCTGTGGGCCCTTGACTGAGCTCCAGTCACCAGGCTCAGTGGGAAGCACATCACAGCCCTGTCTGACACTTCCTTCAGTGCTGACCATTGACAGAGACCTGTTTTTACCCCCATCCTAAGAATAATCTTATTTCCCCACTGGTGCCTTGAAGATGACATAACCAGAGCTGTATTTCTTTCTTTTGTAAGTTTGTTAAACTTTATAGAGTTCAATTCTCTGATTGAAAACTTTTTTGTAAGGAGGTGCCACCTACACACTGGTGACTTTGCCAAGTTTAGGGACTAGATCAAACATTACACTTTTTAAAAAGATTTATGTATTTATTTATTTTATGCATATGAGTACATTGTAGCTGTACAGATGGTTGTGAGCCTTCATGTGGTTGCTGGGAATTGAATTTAGGACCTCTGCTCGCTCTGGGCAGCTCCACTCTGGTCAACCCTGCTCCCTCCAGTTAATCTTGCTCGTTCAGTTCCTGCTCCCTCTGGCCCAAAGATTTATTTATTATTATAAATAAGTGCACTGTAGCTGTCTTCAGAAATACCAGAAGAGGGCATCAGATCTCATTACAGATGGTTGTGCGCCACCATGTGGTTGCTGGGATTTGAACTCAGGACCTTCAGAAGAATAGTCAGTGCTCTTAAGCACTGAGCCATCTCTCCAACCCCTGCTTTGTCATTTCCACTCCTTAATTTTTGTATGTTACTAATTCTTTTTTTTTTTTTTCATTGTTACTGTGTCAAACTTGGGCGGGATAAATTAATGCAAACTCCTAGAGTGCAAAGAGTTTTGTTCCTTTTTTTTTTTTCTTTCTGTAGTAGAAGTTAAAGAAATACTTGTATAAATTTGGTTGGTGACTATATAACATTCATTTCAGATAACTCCTAAGGTTTTGTGACCTGTGCAGCCTTCCTTTCCAGTCCTGTTTTCTGCTGTCTTTGTGGCACTCATTTATATGCAGGAGCAGCAGCTTTTCTATGAAGGGCCTCAGAGAATGTCTGCTTCGGCCCTGATCTCTGCTGTTCCAGGGTGAAGAAAGCCAGTCAGGGAGTGTACTTGTGCTCTAGTAATGCTTTATTTCTTTATTTGGAGCCACCGAGGTTTGAATGTCTCTCTCTCTTTTTTTTTTTTTTTTTTTTTTTTTTTTGCTTTTGTTTCTTTTGTTTCTTTTAAACAACTGTTTGAATTGGAATCCAAAGCAGTTTCCTACCTTGATCATGTAATTTTCATATCACTAAACAGTCTCTTCCTATCCTTTCAGACATTACTCTCCACTCATGGGCCATATAGTATTAGAAGGATTGGTATGAACTTGTCCACAGACATGGTTTTCAGCTCTACTTTAATACTAGTGGTTCAGTACTACTGTCTTGTAGAAGAAGATAGGTTTTAAAAAGCAAAGGATTCCCTTCTTGGCTTCACTAATTAGAGTAACTTGACTTGTTTTCTTAAAATATGTAAAACTAATCTTACTTAATTTTAAAAGAGAAAATGGGATTCTATATATGCAGACTAATTGTTTAAGGTATAACAATTTAATACAAATATATTTATTGCATGTCATTGATCCTCCTGCCTCATCCTCCCCAGTGCTGGAATCATAGGTGCATACCATCATAACTGTTCAAGAGTCACAGTTTTAAATATCATTTCTATTAATGATTGGCCCCTCCCTCCCATTTAAATTTAGAGTGGACAGTGTTAAATTGATGAGGGAAATGGCATATTTTCATTGTTTCTGAGTGTTATTTGTTCCTCCATCAAATGTGAATTCCAAAAACCTAATCATTTTGATGCAAGTAAATAAAATACAAAGGGAGTTTATACTTAAATAAGTAAGTAGCCCTGCGTGGTGGCACACGCCTGTAATCCCAGCACTTGGGAGGCAGAGGCAGGCGGATTTCTTGAGTTCGAGGCCAGCCTGGTCTACAGAGTGAGTTCCAGGACAGCCAACACTACACAGAGAAACCCTGTCTCGGGGGAAAAAAAAATAAAGTAAGTAAATTAATCACTGGGGTATTTTTGTTTGTTTTATTTTTTGTTTTTCTGGCCTTGAACTCAGAAATCCTCCTGCCTCTTCCTCCCAAGTGCTGGGATTAAAGGCGTGCGCCACCACCACTCAGCTAATCACTGTTTTATTAGGAGAATAAAGAAAATACTGTACAAAACACCATCAGTCATCAGATGAACTGTTAAGAAAAAGACCTATCAATTAAATTGTGACATGATACCTTATGACTTAGAGTTCATTTTCAATTTGGATAGAAAAATTTCTCATTATTTTATATGAGCTCTGTTGGTGTGATCATATTTCACTTATGAGTGCATGCAGAAAGGGAAAGGGAAGCAAAATAAAACCAGTGCTTCTGACACGTTTTCATATTTAGTCTTCACTCTTGTGAATCATTCTCACCAATATAGTTCTCTGTGCCTCACAGGAACATTGGCCATGGAGTGTTTCTTGGAACCAATCAGCAGCCCACACACCAGCATCATGCTTATGTAAGACCATCTTCCCTTTGACATCTGCTGTTGACCTCACTTGACTGTACGTGTAGCCCTCAAACCGTTCAGTTATCATGGCTAGAAGAGCATTTTATATCAATCTCCAAGATTTTCTCTCAAGCGGTCAACACCTGTCTGGAAATTTCTGAGTCTGGTTTTGCTGGTTTCACTTTTATACAAGTAGTCACAGTCAAATTAGGACTGTTTCTTGGCCACCTGCATTGTTAAAACATTGATACCTTAAATATGAAAAGAAATGTATGAGAATTGATGGAGTGTAGTAAAGACGTTTCTGTTCAGTTCCTTTACACCGTTTATAGTGATTCCACCTGTATGTCACCTCAGTTCCTCCTCAGCATGGTATGAGGCTAGCCTTGCACAGTGTAAGAAAACAGTCAAGGTTATGCCAGTAATATGTTAGGTAGTGAGCCCACATAGTTAATTCTAGTTCATTGAAAATGTTTAATCCTCTCCAATTTTGATAAAACAAGTTAGTAGCTATGTTGTCCTCATGTTGAGTGAGTAGTGGAACAAAGCAAAGGCCTTTCCCCCTGAATTAAAGTGGAGTTCTTGATTATCAAAGGTATAAAATCACAGCTTTTCTCGCTGTGCAGCAGCAGTCTCTCATTTGTGCATTTTAAGCAAAGCATATTTTTATGTTGTCTGACTCAGCAGGTTATATGAAATGGTTTTCAGTGGAGTACAGTTTGACTTGCTTGGAGCCACATTATTTGAGCACTCCTGCTGTATGTTCCCTGTCCTGTCTAAATGCAAGACCTTATATAAACCACCATTACTTCCACTTTGGGCTCCACAGTTCCTGATATCTGGATAATTTAATATTCTCACCACCAACAAAAAATTAAGACTAGGACTTAGGATTTTCACATGTACAGTATCTCAGTATTTATCACGAATTCTTTTAAAGTGCCTCCTTTGTTCTCTGTTTGAGAGGAGCACTAGATAAACTGGGGAGACAGATCTTGAATTTTTCCTTCTTGCTTCATTCCCCGCCTTGGTCCCATCATCATCATTACAGTTACAAACCTCTCCTCCTGCTTGTCGTTACCTTTCCTTCCCTACAGCTGGGCAAGCTTCTCCTCACATCGTCTTAAGGATTTCTGGGGTTTAGAATTGCCAGCTTTGATGGTCTCAAAAGAACCTAATATTATTTTGAGGACAAAGTGGACAACAGATAAGCGACCTGAGAACTCCAGCTCATGTGCTGTCTGCAGTTTTAGACAAGGTGTTTGACTTCTCTTTATTGTAGTTTTGTCGGTTTTAAAACCCAGAGAGTTGTAGAAATTAATGTGTGTTTATCTTTGTGGTCCCTTCAACCTGCCAAAACCTCACTCAATTGCAGTAAAGTAATTTAGAAAAAGGAACAAAATCAGAAGTCAAGAAAGAACAAAGATTCAGGAAGATAGAAAACAAATTGAAGAATACTAAGCTGTTTAGCAGAGAAAAACTGAAGACTATTTGTAGGCAAAGGAAAGTACAAGCTAATCTGTATTGTAGCCTATAAAGTGAGGACTCAGAGAGCCCTAAGGAATGTGAACGTTCTTTTCTTTCTTTTGCCCCAACCCTAGGAATTTTTATACTCTTAGCCTCTTATATGTAAACCTGCTCTATTTTGTGTTAATTTTTGTGTGTGATATAAGGAATGGGTCTAGCTTGGGTCTTTTTCAAATGGATAGCAGATTATTCTAACATTTTGGAGTGTGGGGGTTCTTTTTCCTAATATAATATCTTGATATCTTAAAAAACAAAAACAAAAAAACAAAAAACAAACTTTGTTTGACCATAACAAATAGATTATTTCTGAGTTTTCAAATTTTATATCATTGATGTATGTATTCAGTGATGTGTATCTGTGAGCCAGCATACCTTATTTTGAGTGTTGTAGCTTTGTAATAAGTTTAAATCAGGAAGCTTCCATCTTTGTACTTTATAAAAATTATTACCCTATCATTTCCATGTGAATTTTGGGATCAGCTAGTCTGTTTCTGCTAAGGAGTAGGCTACGATCTTCATAGATATTTCTTTGACTCTGTAGATTAATTTGCAGAGTCATTCTTAATACTAGATCTCCATATCTATGGATACAGGTGTTTCTCCTTTTATCTGTTAGAAATAGCAAATAAATAAATATAGATTATATAGATTATTATGTACAAGCATTACATTTCCTTAATTGCTTATTCTAAGTATTTGTATGGTTGTATCTGATGTATATTTGTGTACATGTTCATGTGGGGGGTGTTTAGAAGCCACAGATTTATTACTTTATGTGTGCAAGTATTATGCCTGCATGTATGTATGTATCTATGTATGTATGTATGTATCTATGTATACCATATACTTGCCTGGTACCCAAAGTGATCAGAAGAAAGTGTTGGACCCCCAGGAATAAAGATAGAGATGGTTCTGAGTCACTATATAAGTGCTAGGAATCCAATCTGGGTCTTCTCCAAGAGAAACAATTGCTCTTAAAAGCTGAATCAATTTTCCAGCCTTCTATCTTATTTTTGAGATTATGGTCTCTCACTGGCTCTGGAACGCAGTGCTTTGGCAAGGTTTGCTTGTCAGTAAGCTCTAGCCGTCCACCTGTCTCCACCTCAGCACTGGAGTTACAGGTCTACACCGCCATGCCTGGCTCCATCCACCTGTCTCCACCTCAGCACTGGAGTTACAGGTCTACACCGCCATGCCTGGCTCCATCCACCTGTCTCCACCTCAGCACTGGAGTTACAGGTCTACACCGCCATGCCTGGCTCCATCCACCTGTCTCCACCTCAGCACTGGAGTTACAGGTCTACACCGCCATGCCTGGCTCCATCCACCTGTCTCCACCTCAGCAATGGAGTTACAGGTCTGCACCATCATGCCTGGCTTTTGCTTGGTGCTGGAATCTGTACTCAGGTCTTCATGCTTGCATGGCAAACATTTTACTACCTGGACCATCTTCCCAGTCAGCCTAAATATTGTTTAGTTTTTTTTTTTAAAAAAACAAATTTGAAAAAATGTATATTTACTATTGTTATTGAAGGTGGGCATGCATGCCATCTTGTGCATCTGGAGGCCAGAGGACAACTTTGTGGAGTCAGATTTTTCCTTCCACCTTTCCATGGAGTTCTGGAAACTGAACTCTAGTCTGATTTACCTGCTTAGACATCTCACCTACAGCCCCCACCCACACACCTCCAACTCCTAGTATTCTTTTTGTTTGTTTGTTTTTGTTTTGTTTTGTTTTTTTGTTTTTTTGTTTTTTTGTTTTGTTTTTTTTTTTTTTTTTTGAGACAGGGTTTCTCTATGTAGCCTTGGCTGTCCTGGAACTCACTCTGTAGACCAGGCTGGCCTTGAACTCAGAAATCCACCTGTCTCTGCCTCCCAAGTGCTGGGATTACAGGCATGCGCCACCACGCCCGGCTCCTAGTATTCTTAATAGTGGTACTTTGATAGGATTGTTCTGTTAATTTTACTTTTAGGGTTTTTTTTTTTTTTTAACTATAGAAATATAACTCATGTTGGTCTTTTCTTCTACAGTGTGCTAAAGTTGATCTTAAAGTTTTTTAGTGAATTATTTAGGGTTTTGCCACAGTGTTAAGTGAATAAAAAGCCCTAGTTAAATTACTCTGTTTGTTCTAAAATTGTACAGAGTGTTTAGGAAGCTGTGCCAGGTTGAGTGATCGTGTCCATAGCGATGAAGATCCAAGCCCCTAGAACCTGTGAATGCATCTTTTACATGGCAGAGGAAAATTAGTATTGCTAATTAGTAAACCTCAAAAAACGAAACAAAACTAAAACAAAAGCAAAAACAACCCCCCCAAAAATCCTATCCCGAATTATCTAAATAGGCCCCAAATAAATACAGATGTCTTTTAATGAGAAGGAAGGCAGAATGAATTAAAGCCTGAAAGCGATATGAACTTTATGCCCTGTATGCTACCTTTGAACATAGCGGAAGGATCTACAAGTTCAGTATTCTAGGCAGCTGCCAGACACTGGAAGTGATGTTTCACATCCTGGGCACCAGAAAAACTCAATACTACTAATTTAATTATTGTTTATAGGCCTTTTCACTAGACATAAGTAGCAGCAATTGAGACGAAAGGAATCATAAGCCACTCATATCTCTACTTTGAAATTAAGATTAAGATTGTTACTTTGAAATTATATAATTATCTCTCTTCTTTTACAGTAATAATCTTGAACATTACTCCAATTATCTAATTGCTTTATCTAAATATATGTGTATGTAATATTCAGTATAACAAACTTAAAACCATTAAAAACAACCAGTAATATTAACACATATTGTCTAGAATATCTTTCTAGGTCTTTTTTTTTTTTTTAAAGTATGCCATACCAGAAATTTACAGTAAAATAATTATGCTTTGAAATTATTTGGAAATTTTTCTTTTCTTTTCTTTTTCTTTTTCTTTTTTTTCTTTTTTTTTTTTTTTTGGATTTGTTTTTTTCGAGACAGGGTTTCTCTGTATAGCTCTGGCTGTCCTGGAACTCACTCTGTAGACCAGGCTGGCCTCGAACTCAGAAATCCGCCTGCCTCTGCCTCCCAAAGTGCTGGGATTCAGGCGTGTGCTACCACCGCCCGGCGGGAATTTTTCTAATCTACCATTAAATTGATCCTTATTTGTGGAGGAGGCATCTGATTTTTATAAACTAATGTTTGCAAAACAAAAATTGAGTTCAGGGTATGGTGCTGAGTGCCTGTCATCCTAGCACTTTGGAGACTGGTAGGAGGATTACAGAGTGAGACACTGTCTCAAAAAATTAGAATTAAAAATAAGTAACAAAAATTGAAAACTGTAAGCCACAATGAATATAATAAATAAAATTCATTGATAAAATATACATATTAAAGTTCTAAACAAAATACTGCAAACCTTATTTCACAACACAAGATCATATACATCATGATCAAATTGGTTTCATTTTGAGTATGCAAATCAATTAATAGAATTCTTCATATAAATAGAATCAAGCACAAAATTCACATGAATATCTCAACTGATGCAGGAAAGTTCAACATTCCTTCTCTTGGAAGATTGCATGGCACCATATAGTTCTGAGTGAGCTAGTCCTCAGGGGAGTCTTTCAGGGCAGAACCAGCTCAGATTCTTGATGAAAAGTTCTGAAGAAACTAGGAATAGAAGGAACATACTTCAACCTAGTAAAGGCTATTTATGCAGACTGGTATTCTGTTTTACAACGAAGTATTTCTTCTTAAGTCAGGAACAGGACAAGGTTGTCAGCTTTCTCTACTCTTAACTTTCCTAATACTTTATTTCCTAGTGGAGCAATCAAGTAAGGAAAAAAAATCAAATAGATTCAAATAGAAAAGAAGTCAGGCTATCCCTATTTGCAGACAATATGATTCTGTGTATTTGAAGACTTTACCTCAAAACTCATAGCTCTTAAAATCACTTTCAGCAAAGTAGCAGAGCACAGAAAACAGTGGTAGCAGTAGGTCCTCTAAGACCCATGATCTCACTAACCCCAGGTTGTTGGCTAGGTTCCATTATCAAGTATGATTTCCTTCCAGTTGAACAGGCCTTAAGTTCAATTAGAGAGCTTCTGGTTACCACCAAGATAGAGTACCACTATTGTACCCTTACGGATATCTTGCCATTCTGGTGATTGTCGTGGCTTATGTGTCACAAATGGTACAACTAATGGTTGCTTCCCTCTCGTGGAAGATTGCATAGCACCATATAGTTCTGGGTGAGCCAGTCCTCAGGGGAGTCTTTCAGATCAGATCCAGCTCAGATTCTTGGGGTCCAGTGTTCAAAGCATATGGTGTCTTTCAGTAGTAGGGACTTAACTCCATCTTCTGAAAGACAACCGAGGACAGCAGCAGTAGCTTCTATTGCTTTGGCAGTCTCTGGGACTTCCCTGACCAACGACTCAAAAGGAGACTTCAGATCTAGGATTAGTTTTTATTAGATCATCTATGGCTCTTATAGGGAACATTGTCAGCCCAAATGGGAAAACTGCAAGCTATATACATACATTAATTTATTGTAGCCTTTTAGGCATCCTTACTGTTATTTTATTACCCACTCCTCGTTCTTTTCCTTTTCTTCCTTCAAATCATTTGTGTCTTGCTATCTCTAGTGTGTCCTCCCATGGCTTCTTTCTTCTTCCCTGTTTTCTGTTGCTGTTCTATATTGTATACCCACAACTGAAGAATTAGAGCTAAGAGCCACGGATGGGAAAGAAATGCCACATTTGTCTTTCTGGGTGTTGGTTACCTCATTCTATTTATTTTTTAGTTCCATTCACTTACCTGCAAATTTCATTATTTCCATTATTTCATTTTTCTTTATGGCTGAATAGTATTCCACTGTGTGTGTGTGTGTGTGTGTGTGTGTGTGTGTGTGTGTATCCCATTTTATGCACCACCCTCCCACCCCCACATTTTCAGTATCCATTTGTCAGTTAAAGGGCCATGCTTTCATTTCCTAGCGGTTATGAATAGAACAGCAATGATGATGTTTAGTCCTTGGCATATGCCAATGAGTCATAGCTGGGTTATATGGTAGATTTATTTTTATCTTTTTGAGTGTTCTCTATACTGATTTCTAAAATAGCTTATAGATGTTCAGTAACCCCAGCATCTATGGGGAGACTGTTCCGTGACTCCCCTCGAGTTACTGTTTTCTCTGTTTGAACCAGATAATGTTAGAGTTTGTTTCAGGACTGAGTTGATCCTAATCCTTACTTACGTACTACAGGCTTGATTACTATAGTTATATAGTATTTCATTTTCTTTTACTGGAAACCTTACTAGGTTTAAGTAAGGGGGATTGTGTTTATTAGCCTCCAAGCCATTTATTTAATAGTAGTAATAATGGATTTATACTGAGACACTAAGCTAAGTGCTGTGTTCACATTGGCTTACTTCATTGTGTCAACAGATGTTAACTGTTGAAGTGTCAGGTTCTGTGAATACATGGGCAATGTTCTTCCTCACAGTGTTCTCAACAGTAGTGCCAAGTTAGGTGAACTAAAATAGTTTTAGAAAACGTATAAATAGAGCAAGCTAGTCTGAGAGTAATGAGTAGTGAGAGGGCTACTTTGATCTTCGTACCAGCCTGTATAAAATTGACAGTACAGCCCTGTCAGACAGAGAGGCTCAGCTTGTAAAAATTAAGTACTGTGTTTGAAGTCACACAAGAAAGACAGAATTGGGTTATAAAAATAAACTTAATAGGTAGGAAATTATTATAGGTTTAGCAACTATTTTTTAAAAATATATTGCCTTGTCATTTTCTTTTTCTCTTTTCTCTAGAAATAGTTTGTTTGGGATCAAGTTCAGGCCTGTGGCTCTTACCTCAGTTGCAGATGGGTTTCTAAGTAGAATCGTATTGGATCTGTGTGTGTGGCCCAGAGTGTATGCACACGTGCTTGGAAAATGGAGTGTCCGCAGCTCCTGTAAGACTGAACCTGGTCTGTGAGCACAGTGAAGGCTCCGTGAATTAGGCACAAGCCAGATTCGCTTTGTTTCTCTCTGCCAAAGGCATAGTAGGAAATAGAAATTATATATCCATTTTGTTGGGTTTAAAATTAATTTTACTTTGACATAAAATGATTTTTGTATGCGCTGACCTATCAAAGTAGTTCTTATTTTAAAATAAGACTTAATTCACCTTTAGAATTGATTCTGATTCTGTCTGACATTCCTCATATTGTAAACACCCCTGAGTTTTGTTGGTTACCTTTTCAAAGGTCAGTTCTTTCTTAATTCTATTGCCAATCAAGGTTGTTATAAAGTATGTTCACTGCTGTGCAAACAGTTCTTCAGATACATTTCTAAAAGTTCTAGATACTACTATCATGACTGCCTTCTGTGAAGACAGTCTTTGGCTGATTGGAAAATGAAAAGGAACACGAAAAAGTTTGAGATTGATGTGAAAAAGTAATATTGACTAAGGATAATTATAATAAGAGTAAACTAAGAAGAATGAGCATATGTACCATGGTCAGTGAAAAAAAGTAGATTTTATAATGTGTATAGATAATCAGAGTTTATCCATAATTAAAATACATTACTTACTTCATTGTATAAAATCTTTGTTTTGTTTTGTGTTTTACTTTTTTTAATTAGATGTATTTTTCATTTACTTTCCAAATGTTGTCCCCTTTCCTGGTCTCCCCTCCCCCACCCCCTGAAAGTCTCATAACTCATCTCCCTCCCACTGCTCCCCAGTCAACCCTCTCCCACTTCCCTGTCCTGGTATTCCTCTACACTATGGCATCAAGTTTTTCCAGGACCAAGGGCCTCTCCTCCCTTTGGTGTCTAACATTTTGTTTTGTTTTTTGAGACAAGGTCTCACTATGTAGTTCTGGCTGTCCTGGAACCGCACAGCTCGGTACAGCAGGCTGGCCTTGAACTCAGAGATCCATCTGCCTCTTCCTCCAAAGTACTGGGATTAAAGGCATGCACTACCATGCCTGTCAATTGTATAAAATCTTAACATTTACTCTTAAATCTGTTTGGACCTATTTAAATAACTGTATATGGTGCTTTGTGAACTCTTTGTGTCTTTATGAGAAAACATTCTTGCTATTTTCATTTCAGATTTACAGTTATCTATTGACCAAGATTTTACCTTCTTATATATAACTGTTTTATTTGAAACACCTCTCTTTTTTTTTTTTCTTCCTCTCCTTAGCCCTGGACGGAAGCGGGACTTTACCCCTGTCCCATGGAGTCAGTACTTTGAGTCAATGGAAGATGTGGAAGTGGAGAATGAAACTGGCAAGGATATATCCTCTCACAGAGGCTGCCCGGCATAAGGATGGGGACTAAGTCAGACTGGGGAGCTCCCAAACGGTCTGTTTACACACCAGTCCCTTACACAGTCTGGAATATCACCTAATGCCTTTGGCAGAATCTATCTTGGCTGCAGTTGTCTGACACATGGGAAGGGATTGGGATTAAATTCCTGAAAGTAATATTCTGAGTCCAACAAGCTGAAGTGACTTAGTTTCTAGAAACCAAGTACTGAGTCCACTTCAGGGAAAAGGAAATATTTATTTTTCATTGAAAAGAAGGCATACTGGCTGTAGGCTTCAAAACAGTCTTGATATCTCAGAAACATGTAAAGTTTCTTTGGATGTCTGCAGTTTTCATATGTTGTTATACCCTGTTTGTCTTTTTTAAAAAAAACAAGTATTGTTATGATTAATCAAAACCTTAAATCTATTGTCTTTAACTATTCATACACTTTTCGAGTTTACAAGAGTGGTTCCGAGGGTCCAGTCCTGCTGCTGCTTCATGGAGGAGGCCATTCTGCCCTTTCCTGGGCAGTGTTCACAGTAAGTTGTTGGGATCAGAAGCTGCTGTGTTGGCAGTCATTTTTTTCTGGGTAGACTTGACTAGTTAACTCTTCCTTCCGTGCGCGTTCATTGTTGGGAAGAAGGTGTATACTTGCATCTCTGAACACCTGGCTGGTGGTGCTCTGGTCTGCAGTATGGGCTATATGACTACTGCGGCAGCCGACGCGCAAGGAGATGTTGCTAAGGAAGATAGCAACGGGTTCATAAAAACAAAGTCATCTCTTCTTGTGTAACAAGCAAATATACACACTAATTCTGTTTACCACTGAAAGACAAAATGTGGGGGCAGGCGGGAGTGCAGCACTAGGTGCCTGACCAGATAGATGCATCATCGCTGGGAGTGTTTCTTCCTGGATGCGGGGGTAACTGGGGTTCAATATGAAATCCTCAGCACTCAAGGATTTGGCTTTTGGTTACTGTTTCTTTCTCTTACGGTAGGCAATGCTCATGATTTGCCTATGAGCACCACACTCTCATGTCTCTATCAGTGCTGCCAAGTAGAAATCTAATGTAAAACACTTGTTTTCGAGTAAATATATGTATGGAATAGGCTAAAAAATAAGTGAAATTATTTTCAAGAGTATTTTGTCTGAATCATTGTATCTAAAATATCTCAACAGGTAATCAATATAAAAATTATTGACACGAGTCAGTTTTGTTATTGTTGTTGTTGCAGTTAACAGAGTGCCACATATAGGAAGACTTATAAAAGAGGTTTATTTTGACTCATAACTTTTTCAGGATTTTTTAATGAAAACAATTTTCATACAACATATTTAGATCATGTTTTTCAATTTTTCACTTGTCCCGGTTCCTCTCAGATCCTCCCCAACAATTAAATTTTATATTCTTTTTTCCCTGTCTTTCAAAAACATGAAATAAAACCAACCAAAAAAATTGCAAAAATGAAAAAAAATCAAAACAAACAAGCAAAAGACAAGACAGAAAAAAAAAAGTCCCAAATGAAACAGAAAGTCTACAAAAATATCATTGAGCTTGTTTTGTGATGACTGACTCTTCCTGGGCATGAGGCCTGCCCTGCAGTTTGGTTGATATCAGTGAAATTCCATTGTAAAGTGATTTTCCCTTTGCCAGAAGGTATCAATTGCAGATAGCTTCTTGGTAGGGTAGAAAATCCATGTCTACTTCTTCTTCTCTGTGCTGGGACCCCCATCTTGCTTAGCCTTTGTGAGTTCAGTGTGCAGCAGTCCTGTGGTATCTGGAAGACACTGTTTCTTTAGAGTCATCCGTCACCTCTGCCTCTTACAGTCAACATAGACCCCTGAGCCTTGCAAAGAGGATGCTGATGAAGATATACCTGAGTGTTCTAAAGTTCCAAAGACTCTTTGCACATTGTTCAGTGTAGGTCCCTATTTCAATTCCCATTTACTGCAAAACAGTTTCTCTGATGTGGGTTGAGTGAGGCACTGATCTGTGGGTATAGCAGTATGTTATTAGGACTCATTCTATTACTGTATTCCTTTAGCAGAATAATAGTAGTTTCTCCCTAGGCCTATCTAGTCTCAGGTTCTTGGCCACTTTAGCAGTATCAGATACGGGTTTCATCTCATAAAGTAGGCCTTAGATCCCGTCAGAGAGAGTGGTTGGTTACTGCTGTTGCATTTCTGCTACTAGGATAACACAGTTTATCTTGTAGGCAGGTCACTGTTGCAGGTTACAGGGTTTGTTGCTGGGAGATACTGATGATTATCGTTTTCCTCCACTATTGTGCAGAGCACATAGGGGTGAAGCTTCTAAGTACAAACTCAACTTCTCCATTTTCAGTGACATAAGTGTCTTCAGCAGTAGGGCCTTATCAGGTTGTGAAGAAGAATCAATAGCCTAGGCCTGATAGCCTGTAATGTCAGAGTTTTCATGGAGCCCCCCCTTGGCCAATGACTTAACAAGATGGAACACATTCCTGGCACAGGAGGATTTACTTGGCTGTATAACCTATCTAGTTGGGTCATGGTCTTCCCCATTACTTGGTGACTCCATATATGTATATTGGATTCCTTTCATATATGTATATATTTTGGGAAGCTTATACAGTAGTAGGTTTGCGTATGGTTTTTCAAATGACCTTTAGTGTTAATTGTCATATTCTCTCTTTTATCCTTCTCTCCCATCCCCCCTCCCTATTTTATCTTTCAACTTTTTTCTTTGTCTCCCTATAATGTTATAGTCTATTTCCCCTTCCTTGGGTTCCTCTCCTCCCTCACCCCCCAGTCCATGTGTACTAAACTTCTGTAGTTATGTAGATTGTAGCACACATATTGAAAAATTAAAAACTACTATCCACACATAAAAGAAAATATACAATATTTGTCTTTTGGGCTCTGGTTATCGTACCATGATTTCCCCCCAACTCTATCCATTTACCTGTAAATTTCTTTTATTTATTCATTCATTTGTTCATTCATTCATTCATTTATTTTTTTGAGGCAGGGTTTTTCTGTGAAGCACTGGTTGTCCTGGTAGACCAGGCTGGCCTTAAACTTAGAGAGATCTGCCTGCCTCTGCCTTCCAAATGCTAGAATTGAAAGTGTATGCTACCACTGCCTAGCTACCTGTGAATTTTATAATTTCATTTTTCTTAATAGCTGAATAATATTCCATTATGAAAATGTATCCACTGTCATCTATCTGTTTTGGACATCTAAGATGTCTCCAATTTTTGGCTATTATGAATACAGCAGCAGTGAACATGGTTGAACAAGTGTCTCTGTAATAGAACATAGAGTCCTTTAGATATATACTTGAGTGGTATGGCTGAATCTTGAGGTAGGTTGATCTTCAGCTTCTTGAAAAACTACTACACTGATTACCATAGGGGCTCTTCCAGTTTGTCCTCTCCACATCAGAGAGTAAGTGGTCCCCTTCCCCACATCCTCATTAGCATGTGCTTTCATTTATTTTATTGTTATTACTTTTTGTTTTGTTTTTCAAGACAGGGTTTCTCAAAACCCTGTATAGCTGGCTGTCCTGGAACTTGCTCTGTAGATCAGGCTTTCATTTATTTTATTGATCTTGATCAGTCTGACTGGTATAAGGTAAAATCTCAAAGTAGTTTTAATTTATACTTCCTTGATGGTTAAGGATGTTGAACATTTTTAAAGTGTTTTTCAGCCATTTTTTGCTCCTCTTTTTAGAACTATCTGCTTAGTCTCTGTCCCATTTTTAAATGAGTTATTGTTTTCTTAATGTTCAGGTTCTCCCTCCCTCCCTCCCTCCCTCCCTCCCCCCCCCTCTCTCTCATAGATATTAACCCTCTGTCAGATGTTGAGTTGGTAATGATCTTTATCCATTCTGTGGCTGCCACTTTGTCTTCATGATGATGTCCTTTGCCATGCAGAAGGTTTTCAGCTTCATGAGGTTCCATTTATTAATTGTTGGTCTTGGTGCCTGTACTATTGGTGTTCTGCTCACAAAGTCCTTTCCTGCGCCAGTGAGTTCAAGCCTATTCCACACTTTCTCGTCTATGAAATTCAGGTTGTACAGTCTTATTTTAAGATCTTTGATCTATTTGGAGTTGAGTTTTGTGCGGGGTGATAGATATGGATCTATTTGCATTCTTCTACATGCTGACATCCAGTTAGACCAGCAACATTTGTTGTCTTTTCTCTAGTGTATATTTCTAGCTTTTTTGTAATATATAAATAGTAAGTAGATAAGTAAACCAGGTATTTGTAAGTATGTTTACATATGTCTGGTTTTTGGCTTGATCCCACTGATCAGGTGTGTTTTATGCAATATCATGCTGTTTCAGTATTATAGTTCTGTAATACAACAGGAAAATCATGGTTTTGAGATTTTGGTTTCCTTAGCAAGTAAACCAGTAAGTAAACTTGTCTCTTTTAAATATATAAAGCTACCATGATTCAGTCATTAGGCCTCCTCTTTCAGGATTTTTATCTTTTCCTAATCATTTTCTAAGGGATATGCCTCTAAAAGCTATCAACGGATTATGTTTTAGCCTCCTAATTCTACACTGTAGAGATTAAATTTTGACACGGGAAGCTTTGTGGTAAGGGAGAACCTTCAGACCACTTCCAAGCCATGGTGACATGTGTTCCTTGTTATACTATCTTAAATTTACAGAGCGCACCTTGCCTCTTTGGAGGCAAAGGTCTTAGCTTATTTTTCTGCTAAATTATGCATACTTAAGGATGTTTTGTTCTTGAATTACTAACAATACTGGTATGATATGTAATGCAACTGCACCGAGATGATCAGTATGTGTGATCAGTAAGTTAGGTCATGGGATCCTGGAGAGCAGACGCTGCTTTATTATTCTGGAATGTCTCCACATAAGGTCTCTCATGGAGTCAATGCTTTGTACTCCTTCCTTGACTGTGTGTGTATCATTCCCAAACAGCTGAGCTGGGATTAAATGTTGATTGCTATATTCTATTTAAGAAAGCAGGAAACAATGCCGTTTGTTTGTTTGTTTGTTTGTTTTGAAGCAAGGTCTTATTGTGCAGCTCTGACAGGCCTGGAATTCACTATGTATACCAGGCTAGCCCCAAACTCAAAGAACTCTGCCTGCCTCTATCTCCCAAGTGCTAGGATTAAAAGCCTGCACCACTGTGCCTAACCCTATGTCTTTACTAAGTTATTTATATATCACTAGTAAAAAAGCTGTATCATATGGTTAGAAAGCTTCCGATTCTAGGACACATGGCCAGCGTACCTAAAGGGATAGAGGAGGAGGTGAGTCCCATGCTTGGGGTGCGATGAGATCCCTGAGCACAGACTGCCTTGTTTAGTATTGTATGCCTTCTGCTTCCACTGTTTAGGAAAATTATTTCACAGAGGCGTGCCTTATTGTGCCTCGTGGATATATCCTGCTTATTTAATCACTTACCATCAATCGTGTCATTACTCATGTCTCTCCTGTTATAAGTTACTTGGGTTTATTCCTGCTATTTGCTATAGTTCCTGTTCACATTTAACTGTCCATATATCCACAGATATGCTCGAAAGCTTGGGGAATTCTGACCTTTGGAGTCAAGGCAATTGCTAGAGTACTGGCTTTCACATGGCTGTTTTTATTGAGATGCTGAGAGCTCTTTCTCAAGTTAGATTCTGTAAATGTACAATTTCTTTGTTAAATGATAGTAGAAATGAATCACAGTGACTACTAATGAAGCTATTTCCCCACGGGTTTGTTCTCCATCATAGCCTTTTATGTCATCTTTCCATGCCTCCTAGAGTTTGGGACCAGTGAGCTCCAGGGATCAACTACAAGGAAAATAAGCAGCTGCATCTCCCTAGACATTTGCCTTGTGTTAGAGACCCTGCTCAGTGTCTAGGTACACAGTCCCGTTTCATTTTTCTGTGATTCTTTCACTTTAGACAGGTGAAGATATTGAAATTTAGAGGAATACCATGGCTGTAGCAACAACAAAATACAAACAGAATGCTGAGTCTAGACAAAAACTTACTACATTAGAGGATAGTACATGTTTGTAAGGAGAGTTGTTTCTCTGCATCTTTAGTACTTGTCAGGTATAAATACTGTGCCATAGTTTTTCAGCCTGTTTCTCAAGGCTGGAATTATCTGAGATAATTTATAGGATATCAAAGTGATCCTGATTCACACACACACACACACACCTTGGAGACTAGGTCTTGCTTTGTAGCTCAGTCTGGGCTTGAGCTCTGTCTTCCTGCTTCACTTCCCACTGGTATAATTCCAGGCATGTGCTGCCATGCCTGGCTCTGGCTAGCTCTTTCTTCTAATCTTGTCTCTAATTCTGTTTACCATAGACTACCCACAGAGTTCCAAAACTTAATAGAGATAAGCATGGGCCCTCCTCCAGTTCTCTTAAATCAGAATTTCTGGTGGGCTTATAGTGTACTTCTCAAAGCTCCTTAGGTAGTTGTGTCAGGCAGGCAAGATTGAAGACTGCCCTGTTTCTATCATTTATTGTCTCTTTGGCTCTGGTGAGATACTTAACTCCTTGTACAATCACCTGGCCTGTAAAATGATGAGAATTGTTTCTGAAGAGTTCATTGAGAAAGATGTATTTAAATGAGGAGATAAGTTGCTTTTGATATTCTTGTTATTGTTTTCTGATGGGCATATAATGGCTATACATCATTAACAATTACTGACCTCAGATCTATCTTTTGTTTGTTTGTAATAACTTTTAAAAGTGTGGAAGAAACAAACAGATTTCACAAAATTTTGTTTCATAACTTTATATTCAAAGTGTAAATTTGTTTTTTGGCCTACAAAGTTGTGCTATCACCATAGTGCAATCAATAACTTCTTGTAAATGAACAAATTTGTCCCCTTGCAGGTACAAACAGCTCAATATAGTAGAACTTCAGACGTTTGTTACCTTTAAAGAGATGTTCACTAAAAGTAATAGAAGGAACAAAGCTGGCTCTTTTTTTTTTTTTTTTTTTTTTTTTTTTTTTGGTATAATTTAAGAATCTGACTTGTCTTCTGATATATGCTTATGTTATCTTGGTAACTTACCATGATGCTAATTCTGGTTTTACTAGTAACTTGTTACATGAGCATACACAAATGATTCCCTTTTTATTGGTCTTAGTTTTCTCATTCTTAAAATGTGATGGATAGATTAAACTGTTACTTTATTCTTAAAGTTAAAATACAGAGATAACATTTGCTAACTGTCAGAAAATGTATGGCTGTCAGAAAATCTAGCTCCCTGAGGAAGAAGAGTTATTTCAGGTTTCCTTAAACCTCTAAAATTATATCCTGTGATATTTATACTTCTCCTCATACTGTGTAACAGTAGCACAGCTTGTCTATACTGCTGTGGCTATCAGTAGATTTCATGACTCAAATGTCATGTTCATGTAATTCCTGAGCCAAAATTGTATTTCCAACTGATTCACAATCCTTATATAGGAGATTCTGGCTTTAAAATAAAGAGAAGCCATCTAGGGAACGTGGATGAAAACTATAGGCCAGCATCTGGAAGTGCTTACACTGTAAGGAAAGGCTAGGAAGAATGACGTTAAGGAGGGGTTTGGATAAAGTTTATTTGTAAGTTGGAGACTGACCACAATGTGTGTGTGTGTGTGTGTATAATAGAGACTCATTCTTTTATTATACTTAAAAGAAAACCTTTGGGGTAAGACAAGTTTTCTTTTCTCTTGGGTACCTTGAATGATGATCGCGGTTCATTTAACAAAGTTATTGGTAACTGGGCAAAATCTGTACCTCCTGTTTTGTTCTTTTCCTTCCAGGCAGCGATCATCAGTAGAGTACAATGTAGGATTGTGGCTCTGGATCTGCGCGGTCACGGTGAGTACAGCTCCACCCAGCCTCTTTCCCCCCCCCCTTTCATTTTTTCTTTATTTTCTATATTCTTTGTTTACATTCCAAAGGCTTTCCCCTTTCCCAGTTCCCCCCCCACCATATGTCCCATAAGTCCTCTCCCCCCTAACTATTCCCCAATCACCCCCTCCCCCCCCTTTCTCTGTTCTCATGCTCTCCTACAAATCTGTATCCAGTCTTTTCAGGACCAGGGTCCTTCCTGGACATTAGCAGTGTTGGCAGAAATGAACCTAGTGTATTGGATATTTTGGGAGAAATCATAGCTTGTAGGTAGACTACTATAATTACCATCTTCAGAATAGCTAGCCATAAAGATATGTCTGGAATATAGACCGTCCTTGCTACATCTACCCTTAAAGTCCCTATTTCATTACTCCTGGTTTTGTGATTCCTATCACTGTAATAAATTTATGTATGTATGTATGTATGTGTGTATGTATTTATTTATTTATTTATTTATTTATTTATTTTAGGAGAAACTAAAGTCAAGAATTCTGAAGACCTGTCAGCAGAAACAATGGCAAAGTAAGGAAGCAAATACTGATAAATTACCTGAGTCTTGACACCATCATAAACAGTAGTGCAGTTTTATTATGCTGCTGGTGAAATTGTTGGATAGTTCTTAACACACAAATTTCATTTCTGTTCTCCCTTCTCTGTTTATCTTTATTAATATCTTTCTTGGTTTATCCAGTTTGGTGGTTATCACAAAAATTGTTTAGTTTGTGCAGGCTTTTGGAAATTTTCCTTCTCTTGGTAGAACTAAATGGAATGTGGGCATGTATCTTATGGATGCCCGTTTGCGAAAGTATTTGAGTATAAGAGCCATGAATGCACGTTACGGTAGCCTGCATGTTTTCATTAGGTAGTATCACAGGAAAGTGAAGGCAGGCTATGGAAGAACAGCTTAGAAGCTGGGCCTCTAAGTCAAGTAGTGTATATTCCATACTTCTCAGTGTGTTCACTCACCAGGGTCGTATGAGAGCTAGCAAAAAGTCAAGTGCATTGGAAAGACCCAGACCTGCTGATCAATATTTTTAGCACTAAAACCTAGGCATATAATATACTTTAAAACGTTTTTATTATTTGTGGGTATAGATAGTTTGCCACATGTTTGCCTGGTCCCTGCAGAGGCTGGTAGAGGGTGCCAGATGCCCTAGAACTGGCATTGCAGGCAGTTATGAGCTACCATGTAGGTAATGGGAACTGATCCTGCAATTTCTGAAAGAGAAGCCAGTCCTCTTAATGGCTGAACTGTCTCTCTAACCCTAGTATGTACATTACTAAACACTGATCTGGTATAGTCAGTCCCATAAATGGCATTTAAGAACCATTGCCTTTATTAAGAATAAGGTCTAAGTGATTGATCAATCACTTTTAGATTGGGCTAACACACCTTTCTTAAGCTTAGATATGATGTTGGTGCATTTTATATATTTTTTTATACATGAATGCTGTCTCTGCATTATCCTTCACAACAGAAGAGAGTATTGGATCCCATTATAGGTTGTAAACACCACCATGTGTCTGGGAATCGAACTCAGGACCTCTGGAAAGGCTGCCAGTGTTTTTTGTTTTTTGTTTTTGTTTTTTTCATGACAGTTTCTCTGTGTATCTCTGGCTGTTCTGGAACTTGCTTTGTAGACCAGGCTGTCGTCCTTGAATTCAGAGATCCACCTGCCTTTGCCTCCCTAGTGCTAGGATTAATGGCATAGGCCAAACTGCCTGGCTGCCGCCAGTGCTCTTAACCACTGAGCTCTCTCTCCAAGCATTATAGACCCTGTCTACCTTCATACTTTTACAACTTTCTCAGTATATGTCTAACTCAGTTAATATGTTTTTTTGGTTTTGGTTTTGGTTTTTGTTTTTGTTTTGGTTTTGGTTTTGGTTTTTTGAGACAGTTTCTCTGTATAGCTCTGGCTGTCCTGGAACTCACTTTGTAGACCAGGCTGGCCTCGAACTCAGAAATCTGCCTGCCTCTGCCTCTCAAGTGCTGGGATTAAAGGCGTGCACCACCACTGCCCGGCAGTTAATATAATATGTATTTTAAGATGTGGAATTTGATGTCTTCCAGAAAAATTTATTTAATTCATTTCATCCTTACCAACTAAAATTTTATTAGAGTTGAGAATTATTCTGGAAGTTGTACACATTTGTTCTAAACTTTAACCTATTTTTTTAAAGATTTGCCACCAAATAATAGAATTATAGCCCACATGGTTCTAGATTAATTAATTGAGCCAATTGTCTGTGTGTAAGTACATATATATCTTTATATAGGAATGAACATAGTTTTTTTTCTACTCTGTTGTATTGATATATTGTAATACTACTTGGTTTTCCTTTTCCAAAACTGTAAAGTCGCCTATGTTATTTGTTCTAGAGACTACTCCTTATAAGGCATCTTTGTTTTTGAAATAGGCTGACTTTATGGAGTCACGTGGATCCACAGTGCTGGATTCCAAGGAAAGGGGCTTTAAGTATATTTAATGTGGTAACTGAAATCTGCAGCCTTTTTCCTTGTAACTTTGGTAGAAATACAATGATATTCTGGTAGACCCAATGAACTTAATTGCTGGCTAATTTTACAGTTGATAAGTGTCTTAGGGTTTCTATTTCTGCACAAAACATCATGACCAAGAAGCAAGTTGGGGAGAAAAGGGTTTATTCCGCTTGCATTTTCATGTTGCTATTCATCACCAAAGGAGGTCAGGACTGGAACTCAAGCAGGTCAGGAAGCAGGAGCTGATTCAGAGGCCATGGAGGGGTACTGCTTACTGGTTTGCTTCCCCTGGCTTGCTCAGCCTGCTCTCTTATAGAACCCAGGACTACCAGCCCAGAGATGGTACCACCCACAAGGGACCCTCCCCCCTTGATCACTAATTGAAAAAAAAAAAATGCCCCACAGCTGGATCTCATGGAGGCATTTCCTCACCTGAAGCTCCTTTCTCTGCAATAACTCCAGCTTGTGTCAAGTTGACACACAAAACCAGCCAGAACAATAAGTATGTCTGAGTTTCTTAGAGAATAGTAGAAAGGACCCTTTCAGACAAGGTTGTTGAAGAATGACATTAGATGACACAGAAAGCCTGTAGTGCATGGCAGGTACTTGTCTGGCATTGCTGCATCGCCACAGTGGTTTGTTAGGCTCACAGGTCTAGAGCCAGTTACTAGTCCTGGACTATAGTGTGGTGGAAGATTTCATACGGTAAGACAGCTGAAGGCCAGAGAGAACACTCTTCATAACAGTCACTCCTGTATTACTCTAGAAAGCAGTTAATCCACTCATCAGGGCAGCCACTTAGGATCTAGTCACTTGTAAGTCCTGCCCTTTTCTGCTATTATCTAGAACAAAAGCCAGCAAGAATGTAGACTGAAGCTAAGTACAGTGCTTAACTTTTATCAATGTTTGCTCTTCCAACAGAGACACTGCACACTTGCAAATAATTATACTTCACAATATGTGAATTTGAGAAAGGCATTTGTTGATCATAGCTACACTGAATACGTTTTAATTTTTCCTTGCACTAAATAACACTGCTTTTCACAGGGTATCTTGTCTTTAGAAGCAACACTTTTGTAAAGGAAACTTGGATTTTCTTTTATTCTTTCTTTCTTTTTTAACTTTTTAATTCTTTTTTCAGCTGAGTCTTTTCATTTGAATAGCACTTTACCTTTTGGATAATAGTTTTACATTACTTCTCACTCATTTCTCAAAGTAACTCCTGGAAATTGTCCTCTGACTTCCATATGTGCATGCACACACACACACACAAATGTAAAACAAATATATTATGTTAGATGACAGAAAAAGCTCATAGTGAGTCTGATAAAGCTCATATAGAAGCTGATAGTCATCCTGCTACCCCAAACCTTATTGAATTATTCATGGGAAAACAGAGGCTTAGAGTAAATTATTTCTCCCGAATGCCAAGCTTATGTTAAACATACAGTTGTATATTTATATGAATGTATTAAATTTGTAGGATGATAAAAGGACAGTATAAAAAAAAAGATCAGATATTTAGGGTTCTTAATTCTTAACTGGCCATTTATCTGGAGAACTAGGTGTGTGGCGCTCTGCATGGATACTAGGGACCATGCATGCAGGCTCACATAGGGGTGTTTGTAGAGTGGCCCTGTGAGTCTTTACCATTTCCCACAACTATTAGTTACAGTCCAACAGAAGGAATTGAGAAAGAAAGCTATTTTTGGTGTCTTCCTCCGGCACTCTCGGATTTCTCCCTCTTTGCAGAGATGTTGGCAATGTGGTAGAAGCCATGTACGGAGACCTCCCTCCTCCAGTCATGCTGATCGGGCACAGCATGGGTGGGGCCATTGCAGTGCACACAGCCGCAGCTAACCTGGTGCCAAGCCTCCTGGGTCTTTGCATGATTGATGTCGTAGAAGGTAAGCTTTCTCAGGATTGACCAAACCAGATCCAGTCCTTTGTAGGAGGCCTCCTGGGTACATTATTACCTTGGCCTTAATTTATTCTCAATTTTACTCATCTTGAAGTGTACCCCTATGTCTTTGTATCTTTATAAAATTATACAATCATTTTTCATGTTACCAGAAACTATTCAACAACACCTTTTTATGGCTGAATGATATTTCTAATCATGTATATATGTCTCTTTAACCATTTAAAAAGAAACTGCTTTTTATTTTCTGACTTACCCTGAGAATCTCACTGCTGCTTTGTAGTACAGATTAGCTTTATTTATTGGTGTGTGCCAAAAAAGGAGTGAATTCCAGTAATCAAGAATTGCTGAGAGCCATATTGGAAGCTGGCTTATGTTAATTCTTGCAATGTTTTAAAATTGCATCTTTACTTTTTTACCCAAGTATCACTGAATGTTGCATTACCAGGAGCAAATACATAGAGTTGACTCAGTGTGATAGTTTTTGTCCTTGTGACAAAATAACCGAGATAAGCAGTTTAAAGGAGGAAAGGTTTTTTGGCCCATGGTGTCAGGTTTTCGTCCATGGATAATGGGTCCATTGCTTTTAGGATATGGATAGTCAGCACATCATACAGAGGGAGGGAGACTTTACTCCCAGGGCTTGCTCCAAGTTACTGCTTCCTCTAAGTAGGTCCTGTCTCCAAACAGCCTGCTCAGTATGCACTCAACAATGGGTTAATCTATCAATGAAGTTAGTATCTTCATTATTCAGCCACCTCTGAATAGTGTGACCAAGCCATCCATACATAAACCTTTTGGGGAAGAGTCTTCCTGTGTAAGTGATGGCAGTCCATCATTGTGAATGTGAAGAGTAATATGAGTATTGCTTACATGATGACACAGGCATAGGCAAAGGTGAGTAGGACTCTAAGGGCACAGGAAATAATATGAAAAATTAACTTCTTTAATTCCATGATGGACTTCAGAATGGGAAAGGATCTCTGAAAGCTAGATCATAGTAGAGATTAATAGCCAATATATAAATATATATATATATATATATATATATATTAATATCCAGTATATAAAAACATATACTATATATGTTGGATATTAATATATGTACACACACACACACACACACACACACACACACACATCTTTCATGTATATGTAAAATTCAACACCAGAAGGTGGTATCATCTAGTCAATGAATGGGCTTAAAAAAAAATTAGTTCTCAGAAGAAAGAAGAAAAGAAACGACAGAAGAAGAAAAACAAATTCCAAATAAAGAATTGAAAAAGTATGTCATATCCTTAACCATCATGGAAGTGCAAATTAAAACTTTTGAGATTCCATGCACCCTAGTTAGGATTCCTGTCATCAATAAAACAAATGGTTGCTTGGTGGTAAGGATATGAGGAAAGAGGGACCCTTACTCATTGCTGAGTAGAATATAGCCACACTGGAAATCAGTGTGGAGGTTCCTCAAATACTGGAACTGCCGTCTGACCCAGCTCTACCTATCTTGGTAGAAGTCAGAATACCAGAGACATACCCATTGTATAACTGCTGTGTTCTCAATAGGCAGGAAATGGAACTAGCCTGGATGTCCAATACAGATGTAATAGATAAAGTTTGATACATATGTGCAAAAAAGGTTTATGCAGCCATAAAGAAAAAGGGAAATCATGATGTTTGCAGGAAAATAGATGAAACTAATTCATTCTGTGTCTTAAAGATTTATTGCTGTGAAGAGACACCATGACCACGCAACTCTTAAAAAGGAAAACAGTTAATTGGAGCTAGTTTACAGTTTCAGAGTTTAGTCCATTTTCATCATGGTGGGAGCAAGGCAGCATGCAGGCAGACATGGCAGGGGGGAGAGAGAGAGAGAGAGAGAGAGAGAGAGAGAGAGAGAGAGAGAGAGAGAGAGAGAACACATCACAAGAGAAGGACAATGTGTTTAGGTGGTGAGAGAGGGTAATGGGTTATATATGATAGGAGAGCAAAAGAGGGGCCCTAACTGGGGGGAGAGAGCCAGCTGGAGCGGGCATGGAGAGGGGGAGTCATCAGGGAGGGGGTGTGCGCGCTCAGCGGCAAAGCATGACAGACTCATGGAGCCAGGAGTTTGTGTACTAACCCAAAAGGGGAAGATAAGTATTTAGGACAATTTGCAAAGCAAGAAAATAAAAAAGTTTATTGATATGTTTAAAATTTTTGTTTCAGGTACAGCCATGGATGCACTTAATAGCATGCAGAATTTCTTGCGCGGTCGGCCTAAAACCTTCAAGTCTTTGGAGAATGCTATTGAATGGAGGTAACCCACAAACCTAAGTCTTAATTTTAGATGTTACATTATAACTTGCCCCCCTTTCCTTCCTTTCTCCCTCCCTCCCTCCCTCCTTTTCTTCCTTTTTTTGTCAGCTCAGCTACTAAGATAAACGGGTGAGTTTCCTTTTCTGTGATAGTATGTATATAAGGAAATATTTCAAAGCAGAGTATTTTTTGAGTGTTTCATTCTTGCTGCAGTCATCTGTAAAGTGAGTCTTTCTAATCCATCACCTCCTAGGATGTTAGTCATACAGGCCGCCTGCTGTCCAGCTGGCTTTGCCCTGAAGGTGGTCAGCAAGGCCGTCGCCTCCTCTGAAGCTCCATGGTTTTCCATTCACCTTCTGTGTTTCACAAAAAAATAATAAAGAAATGGCAGGTGGAGTTTCTGTTCTGGAATGAACAGGGCAGGTGGAGACTCCTTTGAGTTTGTGATAAAATAAAAACTTGGAGTAAATAGTTTTTATAAAAATTGCTGATAGAATTGCCCGTGGCTTCTGTTAAAGGTTGTCAATCATAAATATATTCATTCATTAGTCCAATTAATAATTTTGTAAGTCTGTATGACGTTTACATGGTGACTGCAGCTTTTTGTTAGATCCTACAGACTCTACAGAATTACTCTTTCCTTCTGGCATTGTGCTGAGATGAATGAAGAGTAACCACTCCTTTCCTATCTTTCTTTACTAGTGTGAAGAGTGGCCAGATTCGAAACCTGGAGTCTGCCCGTGTGTCCATGGTCGGCCAAGTCAAACAGTAGGTCTTTTATCTCCTTGCCTGGTCAGAGAATACGAGATAGAGAATTAGATTGATCCTTTATTTCTACACTTACTCTGCCACACTGGTAAATGCCTTCATTCTTTTAGAGAAAAGTCCAGGTGAGTTCTGTTAGGCTGGCTATTTTTGTTTTGTTTTTATAAACCCTAAAGCCTTATAGTGTCCAGTGAGTCAACATGTAAACTAAGTACTCTAGTGTTCCTGTGTTAGCAGCTCTGGTGTCACTGAGCCAAACTTAGTAGCTAGGAAATTCAAGCAGAAAATTCTGGCAGAACTAGAGTCAAAACCACAGATAAATATTAACTAAGAAAGCATCATCACCTAGAGCAGGTAGGAGTGCAGGAGTTAGATGAAAATCCTAGTGGCCTTGTGGAGTGCTTGCTGCCACAGGGACTGTGTGGCAGAGTCAGTCTGCAGTCTTGTTTGTAAGATCCTGAGTTTCTGAAAAACTCCAGTGCCATCTTAGTGCTTTAGCTAGGGGCAAGTCTTGTTTAGTCTGTGTGCCTGTTTACTTCCCCTAGGCATAAATGCCTTAAAGCAAACGCTGCCCAAATCTGATTACATCTGCAAGAATTCATTATGCTCTGGAGAAAAAGATCAAACATAAGAATAATGACATTATCATACCTAAAAACCAGAATCTTAATAACATTAATTAATATAAGCAGTAATATTTGTGATTGCCTCAAATTTTGGTAAATTTTTGATTTACAGATAATAGTTGTATACATGCATATGTACATGGGTATAGTATAATAAATATTTCAATATGTATATTTTATGATTAATTCAGGATAATTAGTATATTTATTATCTTAATGTTCTCTTCATGGTAAAATCATTCAAAAATCTTCTTTTCTGGCTTCTTTGAAATATGTTCTACATTATTGTTAGCTTTAGTTGCCTTGCTGTTTAGTTCATAAGTTAAAAGTGAAAATCAAAATAAGGGATAGATAGACACAGGAGCCGTCTGTGGACGCGCCTCTTAAGTGTCTGCACCCACAGGCTCGGCCTTCTCTCTCCTCTCCTCCCCCATGCCGTGTAGAATTTCCCACTCTCTAGATTTGTCAGGACAATCCTTCCACTGTAATTAATTTTGACTTATGGCTGAAGAAATGGAAATTCAGAAAAGTAAATGACTTTTGGGAGACTACACACAGCTAGTGGAGATAGAACTGAGATCTAGACTGTGATGTGTTGGACTTCAATGCCTATGGTGTACATTTTATGCTTACAAAAGGTAATTCCAGTAATAATATCAGGGAGGGAGAATGCAGACGTTTGGTGCAGGTATGAGATTACCCACTTTCAGTGCCTGAAATTCTGAAGTCTGATGCATGTGAACGGTGGTGAGGCATTGTGATGGGTGTGGACGGTGATGAGGAAGCTGCATAGGTTATGTGCAGTGATTTTATGTTTATGCTTTTATGATTATGTTCAGTGATTTTAAATTTAATTTCAAGTCATATTTCTCTTCACAAAATACTTAGTTGTGGAGGGAAGGGCATGTCCATTCTACAGTGCAGATGTGGAGTTCACGCACAGCTCAGGTGCTTTCCTCCTTCCACCTTCCCGTGGGTTCCTGGGGTGGGCTGCAGGTTGTCAGGCATCTGGGCCAGTGCACTTCCATGTTGCACCATCTGTCTGTCTCATGTGAGTGTGTGTTTGACTGCTGTGGGCCTCTGCAGCCTGGTCCCACTTTTAATGGCAGTAGCACAGCCTTGAGCTTTCTTATCCCTGGGCTTTGGATTTCAAAGGACACAGTGTTTTGTTATAATGATTTTTAAAATACATTTGTTCTGTATACTTTCTGTGAAACTTGACATCTCAAGTTTAGTAGGACTGTTAGCCTATGACTAACATTGCGGACACACCTGTTTTAGTGTTAGAAAAGGAGAAGTTACAGCTCACAGAAGTCTGTCACTCTCCCTTCAATTTACAAAAAGTATTTTAAAAATACTTTTTAAACAGTATATCTTGATCATGTTTTTTCTCCTTCCTGGCTCCCCCAGATTTTCCCTACCTCTCTACCCACCCAACTTTATGTTCCTTGACTCTCTCAAAAAGGAAAAACAACAAAAAACTAAAACAGACTAAAATTGAAGACAAATACCAGAACAAAACAGCAAGTGCACAGAAAAACATGGGGTCTATTTTACGATAGGCCTATGGGAGAACCTACTCCTATTATCTGTTAAGGAGAGAGTGAGAACTGTCCCCTCCATGCCCTTTCTTATCCTCTGTTCTCAAAAGTAGTCTGCATTGTGTGGCACAAACCCTGCTTTTGACTGCCCTCAGACCTTAAACTCGCCTTAATCCCTGTCAGTATGCCATTTCCATCAACTCTTCTCTCAGAGGAAGGAAGCATGGGACCAGGTGTCCATGATTTTTCTATTAATTACATAGAAAAGAGGGCCGTTGTTTACCTGCTTACTTGTTTAGGTTTGACGGTTTTATATACATACAGAAAAACTGTAGTTACTCACCCCCCCATCCCTTCCTGCTGAAACCCTTTTTGCCAATGAGACTCCCTTCTTCAGTCATCCCGTGTTTGTGTAAGGGAGCACCATTTCTAAGAAGAAGAAAATGGTAGTTATTTGGATTGGATGTTCAAACCTGCAGGGTTCTGCTGGCCATGGTCATTGTAATTGCCAGCTTCCATCAGCAAATTGTAACTCAGATCTTTTTACTGTCGTCTTTGGCCATTGTTCTTAACTCTTTAGGACTACTTCAAAGACTTGCTATGAGAGTCATTTGGAAATACCAATAAAACCACTATCATAATCCAGACGGCCACTCCTTTTTATGGGTTCTTATTGGTGTAAGAACTGAAAACTAGCCATTTTCATATAGCCACGGTTGGCTTTGACCTCCCCCAGCCCTAAAGCCACACATCTTCCTCCCAGGAACAGGTTTAGCTCTAACTTTTGATTATAAAAGGCATTAAGAATATCTAAAATAGGACTGGGGAGATGGCTCAGCGCTTAAGAGCCCTGACTGTTCTTCAGAAAGGTCCTGAGTTCAATTCCCAGCAACAGCCATCTACAATGGGATCTGAGGCACTCTTCTGGTGTGTGTCTGAAGACAGCTACAGTGTGCTTGTATACATAATAAATATTTTTTAAAAAAGAATATCTAAAATAATTTGATAAGACATTCATGAAAGTTTTTTTCAATCCAGGTGTGAAGGAATTGCAAGTCCAGAAGGTTCCAAGTCCATAGTAGAAGGAATCATAGAGGAGGAAGAAGAGGAGGAAGAAGGAAGTGAGTCCGTTAACAAGAGGAAAAAGGAAGACGACATGGAAGTGAGGAAGGGTCTCATCCTCAGGAGGGTGCGGGGAGAAGGGGAAGCAGAGACAGCATTGCTATTTTTGTCAAATTCGACACGTTAGTGGGCAGAGACGCCGTGGTAAGAGCATTAGGTGGAGGGCACTAATGCAGGACTCAGCAGTCAGAGTGAGAAACTTACTGTTGTTCCCCTCAGACTTCCTCTCCAGACTCTTCTCACTCCTGTAGCTTTGTTCCTCTGCTTTCTTGTAGGAGAAAAAAATATCTCATTTCGTACCTGTATCCTCTGACTGTCCAGCTCTTACTGCTTCCCAAGGCTTGTCTCTTGGAACAAGCTTTCTGACCTCGGTGTCTGTCAGTCCATCTACATTGTAGACCTACAATGATATGGTGCAGTGTAACACTTCTGGCAGTTTCTCATATCAAGTCCATAATTAAACTACATTTAAAGATGCTAAGGAGGCCTGACTGTCAGTGATGCCTCCTGTTGCCTTCTAATTTAATAGAAATCATTACCCAAGCAAACATATCATGCTTAGTTTATGTCTGGGTAAGTGGATTCTATCGGAGCAATTTGTTTGAGGCTGATGATGGGTGGTGCTGCTTGGTGAGGTGTGCTCATGACTTCTTAATTCCAGGTAATATTGCTGTTACCACATACTCCCTGGCCTTTGGGGATGCTGCTGTTAGCAAGAAGAGTACATCTTTTTAAAGTTTTTTATTTAATGAGGATATATATAAATAATGCCTCATGTTTTTGGGCCTCGAAACACCCTGTAAGGTGAAGGGAAATTTTTCTCTCATATTGCAACGTAGTAGCATCTTAATTCAGAAATTAGACTGGGGAGTATGAGGCAGAGGGATCACAAATTCAAGGCCTGCCTGGAGTACAAAATAAGTTTGGAGGTTGGGTGACTTGTAACACCTGTCTTAAAAATTACAAGAACATGGAAAGCAAAAAGGGCCAGGCATGTAGGACAGTGGGGGACACTCACAAGCACACAGAGGCCTGGCTCATTCCCTTTTCCTCCACCCCCACCCCAATAATGAATAGATAGATTTTTCTCTAGAACTTTTTCCACTGTGGAGAGCTGAGGGAATGAGGCTTCTGGTTTCTCCATCTAATCCCACATTGCTGCCTTTGTCTGACTGTAGCCGTCTTGGGGCTGTGAAGTAGCATCGCGTTGAGGAAGGTTCTGGTCTGGTGTTTAAGAGGAGAGTGATACTATTTAGTCCAAGCTGGCCTCACACTAGCAGCGCTCCTGTCTCAGCTCCAGAGTGCTGGACTTCAAGCAGATCCTGCCGCACCAAGCTCACGTTTCCATATTGCCTTCTGCTGTTGGGGGCATCTTCACGTTCTTAATGCCTAGCTGTGTCTGTGCTCTCTGCGCATGACTACTTGTTTACCTCAGCACTGCAAAGGGCCTTGTGGCCCCACCAATACTCTTAGTTCTCTTAGCAGAGGTCATTTGACCATGTATCTCAGTGACCACTTCTAGGACCTCTGTTTCACTTGTCTGTCTTTAATGACACTGTAAGCTTTCTTGGTTTTATGGTTCATAAGGCCTCAACATGCTAAACTTGTGCCACTGAACTGTATATTTCTAAGTTGGAAACTTTTAATTACTACAGATTATACTGTTTTGAAATCAAGAATGAGTTCTCCAGTTTTCTTCCTCTTTTGCAAAGTTGGTTGGATATTCAGAATTGTATATAATCTTAGACAATTTTAAAATCATTAAAATATGATCAAAAAATACCATTTAGACTTGGATTCCACTGACTGTGGGTCATTTTGGGTGATGTGGATGTCTTATCTTGGTGATGTTGACCACTTATCTTGAGCAGATGGCATCGTCTCATCCACATCAGATTTCCTGTTGCAGTCGGTGCCCTGTCAGTGTTTTAGTTGTATCTGACCTAGTTTCATGATGCAGGCAAGTATGGGATCACTTAGTAGTCCACCTACGTTTTTGTTTGGTTGTTTTTGTTTTTTAAGTCAGGGTTTCTCTGTGTAGCCCTGGCTGTCCTGGAACCTGCTTTGTAGACCAGGCTGGCCTTGAACTCTGATCTGCCTGCATCTGCCTCCCGAGTGCTGGGATTAAAGATATGTACCACCACAGCCCGGCTATTTCACACCATATATGATAGCACACTGCGCCATTCACCACCCAGCTCTCAGGAGAAGACAGATGTCTACGCATTTGTCACATCACCGTGATGTCTACGCATTTGTCACATCACCGTGATGTCTACGCATTTGTCGCGTCACTGTTTTAGAATGGCTGTTCCTGGTCGTTGTCATCAACCTGAAAATGAGAAAACAGCCCTGTACTCACAAACGAGCTTGTTCTCTTGAAGATGTCTACCGCATTGTAATTGTAACTTGAAGGACAGTCTCTGCTTTTTTTTTTCACTAGTTTGGTTTTGTGTATGTGTGGTGGTGGTGGTGGGGTGTTCTTTTGCTACATTGTGGTCTTTGTATGATTCTTTTGCTGATTTGTCCTTTCTACTCACTGAAAGAAAATTCCATCTTGATTCAATAATTATTTGCTTCCTAAATGTACCAAAAGTTACCAGTGGTTATGTTGGACCTTGTTGGTAGTACTGACCATCTGGGAGGTTGAGGCAGTAGTCTTATGAGAGCCAGAAGAAAGCAAATAAGAGTGAAAAAGAAAGACTCAGGTTATCCAAAAGTAGAAATTAGAGCGGCGTGCAGTGCGGGGAGAGGATTACATGCGGCCCGAGTACCTGGGCTGCAGTGGGCGGTCAGCAGTGCTGGTTCCCCACTCCCACCACAGGCCTGGTCTCTGTCCTGCTCCCCAGGGCTCGCCCTCACACTCACCTTGCTTTCATTCCTGCAGACCAAGAAGGATCATCCATACACATGGAGAATTGAGCTGGCAAAAACAGAAAAGTACTGGGATGGCTGGTTCCGGGGCTTATCCAATCTCTTTCTTAGCTGTCCTATTCCTAAACTGCTGCTCTTGGCAGGTAAATGGGGGAGGTGTTTGTGTGTGTGCGTGCGTGCATGTGTTTCCTTGGGTGAAGTAATCAAATATTTGAAATACTCAAAAGCACTGGGTGGCTTAAAGAACTGAACCCTATTTTTCACACAGTCTGGGGCTGGAAGTGTCAGTGAGTGTGTGTGGGATTACGTTCTCAGAGTTGTTCCTGGTTCAGATCATCTGTGCTTTCACATAGCTAAGAAAAAGCAGGGCAGTTTTCTGGGGTCTTTTATAAGGACAATAATCTTATTGTGTCAGGGAGCCCCACCCGTACAACCTCATTTTACCTTTTGTAGATCCCATCTTCAAATACACTGGGGGTTATGGCTTCCCCATGAATTATGGGACAGTGAGTCCATAGAAGTGTGGGTATCTTGCCATCTAGATGTGACCTCATCACAACTGTTAATATTAATCAAACTGGGTGTGACTTCTAAAGTGGAGAGAAAAGCCTCTTCTAACCTCCCCTGTGCAGGCCTAAACCTAATAGGTTTAAACACCTCCAGTGCTACATGGTGTTGGCCTGCCCTGAGTGCCTGCCTGAACCCGACTCCTAGAGCATTCTGAGCACTGTGAAAATCGAGACAGTAAAATGATGTTTTCATATAAACATCTGTGAATGCGCATGAGTGGGGCTGCTAAGATAGCTCAGAAGTTAAGGATATTTGTTATTCTTCCAGAGAACCTAAATTCAGTTTCCACTACACATATGGTAACTTCCAACCATCTGTAACTCCAGTTCTAACACCCTTTTCTGACCTCCACATGTGCCAGGTGCATAAGTGGTACACGTATATACATGTAGGCAAAATAGTCATACATAAATTTCATTTAATTATTTATTTATAAATCTAAAAAATATGAACGTGATTACCTAGAAATCTCAACCCAAAATTTTTCATCTGTTGAGAATATGGGAGTTAGAGAGTTGTATTCGTCTGATTGAGAGCACAGTGGTCTTTATGGTTCTATAGCAGTGTATAGTAAGTATGCAGTGAAACCCATTTCACAAGGCCTTTTCCAGGGAGCTACTCACAGGTTCTCCTGTTTGTTCTAGGTGTTGACAGACTGGATAAAGATCTGACCATCGGCCAGATGCAGGGTAAGTCATCTGGAAATTGTGCCCAAGGATCCTTTTCTGAGGGTAAGGAAGTGGGAAATCCTAGGAAAAGAGATACTGAGATGGTGACGTACAGTGAGAGCAGGAGCGTCAGAGTCCAGCTCTATTGGACACCTGCCCCAGCCCCAGGTGACTGTGGGCAGGTGTCCTCCTTTCCCTTTTGTTTTGTTGGGGGGGGTATTGTTTTGTTTTGTCCCTACCCCACCCCAGGCAGTGTATCTCTGGGTATCTTAGAACTCACTGTGTAGACCAGGCTGGCCTCAAACTCAGAGATCCTCCTGCCTTTGCCTCCCAAGGTATCTTCCCTTTTTTTGAAGAGTGATTGGTTTTTTCCCCCCAACAAAAAATGGGAGTTATTACATTAGCTGTGATCCCTGAGAGAAGGATTAAGATGAACTGATTCATCTGGAAATTATTAAGTTTTACATAGGAATCTAACACTGGGAACAGACATAATTTTCTGAGTGTTTTTTTATGTTTAGAGCTTAAAAAAGAAAAAATGTAGGTACCAAAGGGTATAAAGTCCATTAGAAGACATGATGGTGAGAAGGGTGTGGTGAGTGTCGGACTGCTTTCCCAGTAGTCTGTATCAGCTGGGAGGCTGTTCACGGGTGAAATGCGGGCACTGGCAGGCCTCCCGCGGTGCCGAGTGTGGGGAGCATGAGCACCACACATGACGCAGGTAGACGCACCGTGCAGCAGGGGATGGAGCAGTGTTTTGCTCTGTGTTAGAATCATGTGAGTTAATAATATAAGAAATCTGAAGGAGGGGCAGCCTTGTGCAGGAGGAGGGCCATTAATAGGCTTCATGAATGGTATGGCCTCAGTTCCTTCAGTAATTGCACGGCCTTGGACAGGATTGCCCTAATCAGAGCTGGTTTCTTTAGCCCACATGATTGTAGAGTCAGGTTTAACAGCGGGTGGATAGGACACTGAAGACAGGAAGTTCTACTGCACGAGAGAGCTGCTGCTATGCTTGCATTAGTGCCACAAGGACTGGTCCAGCTCTCCTTCATTTAAGTGGAGAAACTGGGCTCAGAGAGTAAGATGCCCCACCTCCATCCCACCCCAGTAATTAGCATTTAACCACAGTCCTCCGGTGCCAGGCACGCCTGCTGCTCATGCTGTAGCCCAGCTTAGCTCTGCTCACTCTCTACCAACCCTTGGACTGACACACACTAGGAAAGCTGCACACCCAGTTGTTGCTCTCTTGATAACTGTCATATTAGGTTCGGAGTGTAACTCACTGGTAGTGTTTGAGTACCAGGCTTGGGGTTCTAGTTTCAATCCCAGAAAGCAACGCCACTGCCATCAAAATTACTCTAAGTCGTAAGCTTGCAGTATTCTGTAAGACTGTGAAAAAGCACAACTTGCATTGCCTAGCACATTGTTAGTACTCATCTGCTGTATTTTGTAATGATGCGTTTTAATATTCTTAGCAGGGCTTACAGAGCTCCGCGTGCGGCCCCTTCTCTTCCAGTGCAGCCGCATTGCTAGCCACTCACGTCAGCACGTGCCAGGCTTCTTTATTTCCATGGGTAATTGCCATTTCAAGCCATCTCTCCTTTGAGGGGGCTATTCTGACTGTGCAGAAGCCTGCCTGGAGCCTCCTGGCTCATCAAGACCCTTTGCCACATTTTACAGTCCATGGGACTGTTTTCACCCTTGGGACCACATTGACATTAGTGTTGTGTGTTACTCTCGCACTGAACTGAGTCCTGTGAGCACAGGGGCTGAGTTTTCTGCCCAAAACAAATTTATACCAAGTAGGAAGGAAAGTACAGAGTCAAAAGTGAACCGTTAAGGGGGTGGAACGGGTCCAGTTACGCGGCGGACTGTCCAGGGGAAAGGCCTCCTGGGCTGCCCTGTGACCTGTGCGGTACAGAGATGAGGGGGGAGGGCTTTTGTCCCTGAGGTTTCCTGCTTGTTCCCTTTCCAGGGAAGTTCCAGATGCAGGTCTTACCCCAGTGTGGCCATGCAGTCCACGAGGATGCCCCTGACAAGGTGAGTCTGGGACAACTGGGAGCAATGTGAGCTCCACAGACAGGCTCGGCCTGAGTCTTGGGGTTTATCTGCACTCTGCCAGCTCCCCAGGCCCCTTCCCCGTGAGCGCCTGTGGTCGTGACTTTGTACGTGTGTGCTGAAGAGCTGCTGGTGCCCTCCGTTTCATCCCAGAGCCCTGCGGCTAAGATTGTCTTTGCTAAAGCCAAACTACATCCTAAAGTCCATTTATACTCAGAGGTAATAGAGCTTGTGAAAAAAAAGTGCTTGTAACCCTTCTGGAAGTCCAGCGTCGCTGAAGGCCAGCTCCCACGCCACATCGTGAACTGAGGAGAGCAGAGTGCAGAGTGAGTGAGTGTGGGCCGTGCTGATGGCAACTGACGGAGGCTCTGCTGATTGCAGCAGAAGTATATGGGCCAGCACTAGTAGTGCTGGCAGGGGCAAAACTTAATTATCTGGAGCCAGTACCCTCTGTGACCAGTGAGGAACTCTAAACCCTTTAAACTCCTTGGGGGCCATGAGAAAGAAACAGAGAAAATTCACACACTCAACACACACAGACTTAGTGGATGAAGCAAAGCAGGCTCCAGTAAGCAAGCTTCCACGACTTCACACGTACATACATGCCGCCTTATGTATGTATACATACACATCTGGTGGATAGAGGAAAGCTCCAGCGAGCAAGCTCGAACCATTTTACACACACACACACACACACACACACACACACACGCACACACACACACACCCCAACCACTGGTGGATAGAGCAAAGCTCCAGCGTGCAAGCTCTAACAACTTTATTTTTTCTCTTAGCCTTTTTCTACCCCTAAGTCACAGTTCTCTATGTAAAAAGAAAAATTACCCTTATTCAGAAGCAGATAAATTTGTTGCACACGTGCTGGGCTGCGTGTCTGTCTTGCTGCTGGGGTGCCTGGAGTGGCAGCACACTGCTCAGTGTGGTGGAATGCAGTTCATAATGGGGGTCCTCAGGCTGTTTCCCTGGGTGGGAGACAGCGGAATCTGGGCGTTTTCTGTCATTTCAAGTCTCTTGTGTGCCTAGGAGTTGGGAACTGGGGTTCCCAGTCTACACTTCCCCTCAGGGCATCCATGCCCCAGGCAGGAAGGGGAATGCAGAGCCTAGGACAAGAGCAGAGCGCAGTTGGTTCCAAGCGAGTGCTGTAATAGAGAGGCCGGGAGAGAGAAGGCCCTCTCCAGATTTAAGCTCTGCTCTCTGAGGAAGACTCCCCCTGACAGTGGTCCTTGATGAAGAGACAGTCCCTGCTTGTCCAGACTGCTTTCTTTGATGGCAAATGTAAATGCTTACCCCTTAATCCGGGTGACAGGGTGAGCCAGGGATGAAACACCTTTTGTGGGAAGGACTACCCAGGAAGGGGTGCTCATTGGCTGAACACTCTGGGACTCTCTAGATACCTCAGCACGGAGAACTCCAGCGTTGTATGCTAGGGGACGGAGTGCCATGGTGCTCTAAGTTGGTGCCATGGTTACATGATCCAGAGCAGGTAGAGTTTGGCAAGGAGCTGGCCCCACGCCTACTGCACTCACTCTGAGTTTCATGGGGTTTGGGCTCAGCCAGCCACCAGTTCACTTGCCCCACACAAGGGAGTTACAGCAGGCTTGCTGGTTACATGTTTTCCTATTAAAACTTACACCTGACTAAACGCTTTCATCTTTCCTTTAGTCCACAAGTTCATTATTGGTTGAAAGCAGTAGTTTATGTCATAGGTTAACAAAGTTTTTACCAAGAAACATGTCATCTACCCGCTCGTATTCCTGATCTTACTTATCATGGTGCACTGAGACACGCAGCCTCATTCCTGAACCTAACATAGAATACATGTTTTCCTTGGTCATTAATTTATTCTAAGCCTACTTTTTATCATAGTGCAGTTTATGTGCTTATGATGCATGAAAGCTTGCTGCGGCCCTTTTCCAGCCTTGCAGCCTTTACTATTTTGCAGGAAGAGGCACATGATATTTTTTATTTTAACTTTAAACTTTCTATCAACTATCTTAACTTCTTAAAATTATTTGAATCAAATAAAGAATTCTGTAAAGTCATTACCATAAGTCATCAATTCATGTAAAAATCATAATTTCATGAACGTTCATCTTCACATTGATCTGTAGGTAATTTGCCCAATAGGGTGGGCTAGTACCCAGGGCCTGAAATGCCGCTTCTTTTTGTTGTTGTTGTTGTTGTTGTTGTTTGGTTTTGTTTTGTTTTGTTTTGTTTTGTTTTGTTTTGTTTTTCGAGACAGGGTTTCTCTGTATAGCCCTGGCTGTCCTGGAACTCACTCTGTAGACCAGGCTGGCCTCCAACTCAGAAATCCGCCTGCCTCTGCCTCCCAAGTGCTGGGATTACAGGCGTGCGCCACCACGCCCGGCTGAAGTGCCGCTTCTTTTCCAGGTAGCTGAAGCTGTTGCCACCTTCCTGATCCGGCACAGGTTTGCAGAGCCCATCGGAGGATTCCAGTGGTAAGTGTGCACGAGTATATCGTCTAGCCAGCTGGCCCATCTCAAAACCCAAGACTCTTGTGGGTTGGAGTGGGGCTGAGTATCTCTGCCTTAGCCCTGCCGGGTCTAGGTTGCCAAACTGGTGTGTGTTCTCTTGGTTGTATGTGGACTCTGGTCCAGTGAGAACATGAGCTGTGACTGAGTCATACCTTATCTCCTGCAATGAGGTGTCTGCTCTGAGGACACCTTTATCTTCTCAATAAAGCATTTGGGGGCTTCTAACCATTTGGTGTCTTGGTTGTGAACCATCCACTGAGGGCCGCACACTGTCTAGCCCCATGTGGGGTTGTAAGGAGATGGGACATTGGTGGTTATTGGGGAGGGCTCCCTAGAGAAAGGAGTAAGCTGGAGAAAAGCTTGTGATGGTTAAATTTGTGACAGATCCCCTTTCTACCCTTGACAGTGTGTTTCCTGGATGCTAGTGACCGGCTCTCTACTCCCCCCTCTACACTGAGCTGTTGTAAATACATCGCACCAGAGGCCACTGTGATGCCGCTGTCTCCTCCTCACCATCCCGCCCAGCCATGTGACACCGGCTCTGTAGAGGGCAACCCCAGATGTACAAACCCTTTTCTGTATACTGTTGAAAGCATCGTTCTCCAGGGCCCTTGTCCAACAGCGGCCTGTGCAGTCTGGGGTCTAGAGCTCTTCCTCTCCCCTCCTGTGCTCCCTGCCTTGCCTAGGTTGAAGCCTCCAGAGCTGCTCCCTGGCCCTGTTCCTGGCATCCGGCAGTGATCCCCCGGGCTCAGGGATCTCCATTCCTTGAGGATGTTCTTGGCATGGTCCTGCCCTACCTCACGGGATGGGCAATGCACACACTGGCCCTTGTTTTTCCCTTTCAAATAAAACACCAGTCAGGTACCTTTATCCCAGTCTTAACTGTTCCAAATCTGGAAGATCCAGAGTAACCAGGATTCAGGGAGAGGTAGTGGATAGCAAGTATCCCAAGAAACCAGCCTGTAAGCCAGGTCCAGCCAGTCGAAGCACATGGCTTCCCGTCTGGGTGAGCCCACTCTCCCACTCCCACATGTCTGGGCACCTGCCCTGGGCTGAGGCCAGGCTGCTCCAAGGGCCTCATGAGCCCTCATCTGCCACAGAGCAACCCAGGTTAAACACAGCCCATGCACAAAGCCACAGGCTAAATCCTGTGCAATTGTTTTTAATGATTGACTTTAACATTTCATAGTTGGTTCCTGGAGGTGTGCCAAGTGCCCGCTTGCCTCTTCTAGACCCACAGCTTCCTGGTCCACTGTGGCTTCCATGTCACTGCATAGAAACGTCATGGACTAGCATCCCCAGTCTTTCCCTCATCCAGCTGTCGCAGACAGCACTGGGGCCTCTCCTTGCTGCCCACGGGTGGGGCGGGGCAGCCTCCTGAAGCCCATCTTTCTGTGACTGTCTTAGGTGATGTGTAGCCCTCTTCTGTTTTTTCACCCAACAACTTCCTACCCCTGTCCTGCTGCACGGTCCAGAGTCTGGGACCGACTGTTTCTTTGTTATTTATGATCTTGTTTAAAGAAAATAAATATCTCCCAACCTTTATTCATCTGAGGAGCTGTCCTTACTTTGCTGATCTGGCTAGGAACAGTTTATTAGATTTAGTTGGTGCAGGACCCCAGAAGCCCCTTTCTCCATAGTCAGTGTCTGTAGGCACTGGCTAGTAGCCCATGCTCCTGTAAGTACATCATCACCTGTGTTCCTATAAGAAACCCTAATGATGTTCTCCAGCTCCATCCATTTCTCTAAGAATTTCATGACTTCATTGTTTCTAATGGCTGAATAGTACTCCATTGTGTATATATACCACATTTTTTGTATCCATTCCTCCGTTGAGGGACATCTGGGTTCTTTCCAGCTTCTGGCTATTAGAACATATGCTGTGCTATGAACTATGCTATGAACATAGTGGAGCATGTATCCTTATTGCATGCTGGGGAATCCTCTGGGTATATGCCCAGGAGTGCTATGGCTGGGTCCTGGAGAACATCATACTAAGTGAGGTAACCCAGTCTCAAAAGAATACCCATGGTATGCACTCACTGATAAGTGGATATTAGCCTAGAATCTTGGGACACCAAAGACACAATCCACATATCAAATGATATCCGACAAGAAGGAAGGAGTGGACACTAGTGCTGGAAAGGATCAAAACATCAGTGTAGGGGAATACCAGAACAGGGAAGTGGGAAGGGGTGGATGGAGGAACAGGGGGAGGGAAAAGGGCATGTGGGACCTTTGGGGGATGGGGAACCAGAAAAAGGGAAATGAAATGTAAATATAGAATATATCCAATAAAAAAATTTGTTTTTAAAAGTTAAAAAAAAAAAACCCTAATGAAGCTCTGGGACAGATGGATAGACACAGTGCTGTGTTACAAAGAGGATTATCAGGGAGGGGAGAAGTCTTTCTCCACAGCCTATCAGTAGTATCTTCCTCAGATCTGATCCTGAGATGAGCAGATGTCTTCACTATAGTCAGGAAACCTGGGGACCTGTCCTCTTTCCTCAGCGCCCTGTGTCTCCTTTACTCATGGCCTCTATGCGAACACTCAACCAACAACCCAAGTCATCTCTTGAGCTCTAGATGTATGTGCCCATCTGTCCGCAGGTCCTCTCCCAGGGGACCAGAAGCCACTTCATTTTTGACCTTTAAAGTTGCTCTTGAGTACATGGTTTCAGCTCCTTATGAGGTAGGAGCAAGCAGGTGTCTGCTGTCCAGACTACAGCTGGAGTTTCCCTTTCTCCTCGGACAGATGCTCTTCCCCCACCCCAACTACTCCCTGACCCAGATCTCTCTCACCTAAATTACTACCTCACCCTTGGCTGATTTCCTGCTCCTGCTCCCTGCCCCAGGGTTACTGTCTCCTCTAAAGGCTTTCCTTTCCTCATCTGCACACTGTAGTAAACACCTGCCTTACCAGCTGTGGAGGACCATGTGTGACAGAGGAGGTCAGCTGACGAAGCTCTGTGACCGGCAAACGGCAGACTCGTGGTCCCTGAGCCACCAGTGCCGGCCTCACCTAGGATTTTGATGCAGGTTTTGTCCTTACTCCGTTCCTGTTGAGTCAGAAGTGGTGTGCATTTTCAGGTACCGCAATGCTGGGGAAGCTGAGATTGGAGATTCACTATGACCAGCTAGAGCACAGACACCCTGGCAGGAAAGGGAAGGGCCCACCTTCTGTTCTAGGATTTCTGCCACCCATCTTTTGGGATTGCCTTTCCGCTGCATATCCTGGTGCCTGCAGGGGGCAGCATGGTCACTGTGGTTTCGTTCACCAGGTAAAGCCATGTTCACCAATTTTGAGCAAAATTCACTTGCCTTTGAATCCTCAGAAGAACATGTAGGGTAGTTGCTGTTCTATTTATTTTAAGGGTATGGAGACATTTATATGTCTCAGAAGTGACTATGTCAGGCTCAAACTCAACTGTTTTGTACAGCATCTTGCCTCCTAAGGAATATAAAGGACCCCAGGCAAGTCATTTGGGAGTGGGACTCTGCAGTTTTTACACCCCACAAGGTCCCAGTGACAAACCAAAGTTTAATTCTACCAAAGTTCTCCCAGGGGAACTCTGGAGTTTACTGGGCTAACTTACAGAGCGTGGGTGAGGAGTCCTAACAGGAGCGAGGGTGACCCCAAAGCACCTGGCCTGCATAGTCTTCACCAAGCACGGATGATGGCACCAGGGGAGGGCCCAGGGTCTCTTCCTACCTCTTCACATGGGGAACATCAGTCAACAAGCCCAGATGTGAGGACCATTTGGAAGCAAGCAGAGCTGAACTGAAGATGGCAGTTGTTTTGCTCAGAGGAACATCAGCCCTGAAGAGCAGGAGAGATGAGACCTCTGTGCCTGGTGGATGGAGACGGAGAATGAACCAAGTGTTGGCTGAGCTTTGCTGGGGACTGTGCATTGGGAATGAGTGTGTCGGAGGTGGCCATCAAGTGTAGGCATTCTGCCCAATTCAAAGGCGAGGTGACTCAAGTTCAGAGACAGGGAGGGTCTTGCCCACAGAACAGCTAGGGTGAGCATCCACGCCTTCTAGTTCCAAGTCCAGCATCCATATAAGAAATCAGGCACATGACAATTGCCGGTTTTTTGCCCCAGAGTAAAGTCACGTTAGTGACTGTGTCAAAGGGTTAGTGGACCCCAGTCTAAGGTGTGTCTGTCAATAAGAAACAGCTGTAGGCCAAAATAACAGTAAGGTTATCCAAGAGGATCATAAGGAATTAGCCATGTACAAAACAAGCAACAAAGAACATATAATTTGAGCTGGCTGGTTCTATGTTAGCTTGACACAGAGTTGTCTGAAGGGAGAAAACTCAATTGAGAAAACTTTTTTTTTTTTTCTGGTTTTTCGAGACAGGATTTCTCTGTGTAGTCCTGGCTGTCCTGGAACTAACTCTGTAGACCAGGCTGGCCTCGAACTCAGAAATCCGCCTGCCTCTGCCTCCCAAATGCTGGGATTAAAGACATGCGCCACCATGCCCGGCTAATTGAGAAAACTTTTAAGCTCTAGCTAGAGGACATTTTCTTGATTAGTGATTGATAGGGGAGGGCTCATCCCATTGTGGGGGCTGTCACCCCTGAGCTGGCTGAGCAAGCCAGTGAGCAGCACCCTCGATGTCCTCTGTATCAGCTTCAGCCTCCAGGTGCCTATCACGGTTGAGTTCTTGTCTGGACATCCTTGGATGTGGAAGTATAATGTGGAAGTATAAACTGAATAAACCCTTTCCTCCCCAAGTTACTTTGGTTGTGGTGATTTATCACAGCAATAGTAACTGTAACTAATACAAATACGCCTAACCATAAGTCTGTATAAATATATAGTTAAATGAACTCTTCTGGGCTGACAACATTTCCCCTAAGAGCCGTAGACCACCTAACAAAAACCCCAACACCAGGCATGAGAAACCCTCTTGGGTTGTTGGTCAGAGTTGGCCAAGAGACTCCCAGAACACAGGGGTAATTACTGTTGCCTTTGGTTGCCCACTAGAGTGCCTATTGCTGAAAATACCATGCATTTCAGAACCGAGGCCCAGAGACCCCTGAGCTGGAACTGACCTGAATGCCACATCCGCCCCATGACTAGCTTTCATGGCACCAGATGTCGTACAAGCTTCCAAAGCAACCAACAGCCCTACCCAGCTATGGTGCCTATGAGCCATACCACCTTGGCACTGTAACCTGCAAAAGTGACATACATACTTGATATCCAAAAGTTCTCTAAGTGGACTTAAGTCATGCCCAACAAGAGGAAAATCATGCCCAGAACTGGGAATATAGCCAATTACCCAAGGCTAGGAAAGTCATGGATCTTAGGGGAAAACCTCCAACCACCACTGCTGCGGGGAGGGGCCTTCTCAGGGCGTCTTGCCTGGCCATACCATCTTACTAAAACAGCATCATCCCCAACTACATTCTAATATATATTCTTATACCCACACAAAATGCAGTTCCTATTCCTCACCAAGGAAACTTCTCCTGCAACAGAGACCATTACAGGAAACCACAACCAATCAAAATGCAGAGTTGTGGAGCCAGTCCCAAGGGCTCTATCTACAATATAACTCTTGCTCAAAAGGGCTCAAGGAACATTGCAGAAGAGGGGACAGAAGGATTGTAAGAGCCAGAGAATCAGGGAGTTTGCTGTGAGATTGTGTCTCCTAGTAACATCAGAAGCTACACAATGGTAAAATGTCACCATCGTGACTGCCTAAACATGAGCAGAACAAGGATGACATCAGACAAGCTAAAGTAAATGGGGGTAAAGACCAAGAGGCCTCACCCCTACGGGACCACAGGCAACCAGGGAATGCTGAGAATGGGAGCGATACTACCTGCCCAGGGAGGAGCACACCAATGCGTTCTTCATTACCAAATCATCATCCCTGAGAACATACATACAAGTAACATTACATAGACTGAGCAGGTTATATTTAGAAATATACATGTATATACATATATGCATGTACAACAATTAATGAAAAATAGGGCATGATTTTGTGTTTTATGTTTTATATGAGTACCTTTGTTTTATGTATGTGAGTACACTGTTGCTATCTTCAGACACACCAGAAGAGGGCTTCGATTACAGATGGCTGTGAGCCACCATGTGGTTGCTGGGAATTGAACTCAGGACCTCTGGAAGAGCAGTCAGTGCTCTTAACCGCTGAGCCATCTCTCCAGCCCCAGGGCATGATTTTGAAAGCGGGCAAGTGGAGTTTGGAAGGGGGAAAGGAATGGAGAAATGATGTAATTATATGATAATCTCAAAAGAAAAAGGCATTTGTGGTCCAGGTAAAATAGGATGTGCCAAATTAGTGTCACGTCGATGTGAGAAAGCAATTATGTTGTTCTTTTGGGGCTGGAGTAAACAAGACAAGCTAACTATGTTCAGGAAGAGAAGTCGGGAGGCCATTACGCTGGAGAGAGAGGCCCGCTGGCAAATGGAGGTCAGGGGCTCAAGGCAGTGAGAAGGAAGACACAGGGCTGGAAGAGTGACTGGTTAGGAGCACTGGCTGCTCTTGCACCAAACTTGGGCTCGGTTTCTACCATTCACATTAGGGTGCTCATAACTACCTGTAACTCCAGCTCCAGGGGATTCAATGCCCTTTTGTGGCTTCTGCAATCATCCACATGCATGTACACATACTAACATGAATGAATGAATGAATGAATGAATGAAAGAAAGAAAGAAATACATGATAAATAATAAAGGCATAAAAATAAAAAATGAAATTTAAAAAGTTAAGCATTAAGAACCTAAGATGGCTAGGTGGTGGTCGCACTGGTCTTTAATCCCAGCATTCTGGAGGCAAAGGCAAATGGATCTCTGAGTTTGAGACCAGCTTGGTCAAGAGAGTGAGTCCAGGACAGCTACAGAGAAATCTTGTCTCAAAAAACAAAATCACACACACACACACACACACACACACACACACACACACCCCTAAGACGGCAGCAGAGGAAGCCCAGGCCCCGTCCTCCCTCATAAGTACATGTATTTGCAGTCTTGGAGCAGCTCTAGCCTTGTCCATCCAGCTACTGCATTAGCAGCCAGAGTCTAACATGCTGTAGCCTGGGTCCAGGGCTCAGCAAGGTATGCCAAGTCCTGAGGAACCCTTGTTGGTTTCCTCTCCCCACAGTTTGCTAGAAAACCCTAGCTTGTAGTCAGGTAGAACACTGGAGCCTGAGACTAGCCAACTAGCTGGCATTTCCCAAGGTAGGTGACCTGAGCCATTAAACTGGGGACTGGGGGGGTGAGAAAGGCTTTTCCTGATGGTCAGTGGAGATGCCAACTTCTGAGGACCGAGGAGCCAAAGTGTAGACTAGCAGACACCACTTAAAATCTGGAAGACCGAGGCACACAGGGACACCGCCAGACCAGTGGCACGGGTTCCTTCTGGTCTGTCTGGGCCAGTGCCCTGAGCATACCTCAGGCACAAACTCTGCAGCCAGTCCCATAACACCCAGAGGAAGCTCCACTCCCAGGCGCTTTTACACACCAAGGATCCCAGGATCCCAGGCGCTTGGTCACACCAGAATCTCAGGGTTCCAGAGGCAGCTTGACTCCCAGGAGCTCAGACACACCCAGGATCTCAGGATCACAGGATCACAGAGTCAGTTTGAGAAGTTCTGACATAACCAGGATCACAGGAAGGACAGATTCCAGTCAGATATGGCGAGGGCAGGTAGCACTAGAGATAACCAGATGGCAGGAGGCAAGCGTAAGAACATAAGCAACAGAAACCAAGGTTATCTGGCACCATCAGAACCCAATTCTTCCACCATAGCAAAGTCCTGGATTCACCATCACACCAGAAAAGCAAGTTGATGATAATAGAGGACTTTAAGAACATAATAACTCCTTTAAAGAGATAGAGGAGAACACAGGTAAACAGCTAGAAGCCCTTAAAGAGGAAACACAAAAAATCCCTTAAAGAATTACAGGAAAACACAATCAAACAGGCAAAGGAAATGAACAAAACCATCCAGGATCTAAAAATGGAACTAGAAACAATAAAGAAATCACAAAGTGAGACAACCCTGCAGCTAGAAAACCTAGGAAAGAGATCAGGAGAATACAAAAGATGGAAGATAGAATCTCAGGTGCAGAAGATACCATAGAAAACATTGACACAACAGTCCAAAAATGCAAAAAGCTCGTAACCCAAAACATCCAGGACACAAGAAGACGACCAAACTTTAGGATAATAGGTATAGAAGAGAGTGAAGATACTCACTCAACTTAGAGAGCCAGTAAATATCTTCAACAAAATTATAGAAAAAACTTCCCTAACCTAAAGAAAGAGATGCCCATAAACACAGACGAAGCCTACAGAACTCCAAATAAACTGGACCAGGAAAGAAATTCCTCCCATCACATAATAAACACCTAATGCACAAAAGAAAGAATATTAAAAGCAGTAAGGGAAAAAGGTCAAGTAACATATAAAGACAGACCTATTAGAATTACACCAGACTTCTCACCAGAGACTATGAAAGCTAGAAGATCCTGGGCAGATCTCATACAGACCCTAAGAGAACACAAATGCCAGCTCAGGCTACTATACCCAGCAAAACTCAATTACCACAGATGGAGAAAGCAAGGTACTCCATGACAAAACCAAATTTACACAATATCTTTCCACAAATTCAGCCCTACAAAGGATAATAGATGTAAAACACCAACACAAGGAGGGAAACTACACCCTAAAAAAGCAAGAAAGTAATCTTTCAACAAACCAACACAAACATAATTCCACCTCTAACAACAAAAATAACAGGAAGTAACTATCAGTTTTCCTTAATATCTCTTAATATGAAAATTAATATTACCAACATATCCTAATCGATTGAAATTCAAAAATATGAGGAATTAGAAATTTGTTGGCTCTCATCCAGTGGTCTCTCTGATTTGGTAATTGGGGAAATATGTTCAATATTGTATAATCCATATACACTTTCTGCTTGTTTGTACATGGTAGTGTCTTGATGTGTTCCATACAATAGTCTTGAAATCATGCTTCTCTTATATTAGTCCCTCTATAAGTAGGATTATTTATTTGATATTTTTATACTATACTATGGTTTTCAGAACAGCTTACATATTTCAAAATTATTTATACAGCCAAAAGAAACATGAACAATTAATTTGGGAGGTGGCTTGTAAGAGAACAACAAAGAGGCCGGGCGGCAGTGGCACACGCCTGTAATCCCAGCACTTGGGAAGCAGAGGCAGGCGGATTTCTGAGTTCGAGGCCAGCCTGGTCTACAGAGTGAGTTCCAGGACAGCCAGAGCTACACAGAGAAACCCTGTCTCGAAAAACCAAGAGAGAGAGAGAGAGAGAGAGAGAGAGAGAGAGAGAGAGAGAGAGAGAGAGAGAGAACAACAAAGAGTGAGACTGAATGTTTTGGTTGATATTTCTAGTTATTTTATCAATTTTAAAGAAGATGACCTTATAAGTTACTCTTTTTCTGAGATGAATGCTTTTCAAAATCATCACAGCCAATGAACCAGAATCTTACCCTCACCTAATGTCTGTGCCACCCTCCAAGCAGAACCATTGTTCATTGAAACAGTTGATGAATGACTTCATGGATAGACCATCTTAATACACACACCATTTCTTAAATGAGTGTAACCTGTTCCCTGTGGGCTGAGAATGATGACAATCACTCAAGTCAAATAGCTTTGACCATAGCAGGAAATCTGTATCCAAAGAATTGTGTCTACAGCTCACTCCTTGGCTCAGTGGAACTGTCGACTCTTAGCTACTGTGGAGGTAAAATCTTTTCCTTAACACAATGAACTCCAGTGTGTAAAAATTCTTATTTTGGGTTTCTACCACAACAAGAGCCAAGATTTTAAGCTCTACTAAAAACAAAACAAACATACAAAAAGACTTTATCTTTTTATGTTCATTTAATAACATGTCCATCACTTTTATGATTGGTATAAAAATATATATTGTGTTGAATATAATAAAAATTTAAAATTAAAGTTGAAAAAAAATCTGGAGGCTCCCACACCTCCGAGGACCAGGAAAGCAGGCCGTTTGGCAGTGATTCCAGCAGGCGAGAGAGCAGCTCTGACCCAGAAGCGATTTGCCTAAGGCTGCACGGCTGCTTGTCTGGACAGGCTGCACCTCCCAGCCCAGCATGCACCTGATACTGAGAGTCACACCTGAGAGATGGGCAGGACTGACCGGACAGAAGACAGGCCATGTGGTGGTTTGGATGAGAATGGCCCCACAGGCTCTTATGTTTGAGTACTTGGTCCCCGTTGGTGAAACTGTTTGGGAAGTCAGTGAGGGCTGACTTGGGGTTTCAAAAGACTTGTACCACTGTTTCTCTGTCTGCCTCACGGTTGAGTTTTAAGACGTGAGCCCTCAGCTCCCGCAGTAGTGTCACACCTGCCTTCTGACATGTTCCTCATCATGATGGTCATGAGCTCACCTCTGAAGCTATAAACCCCACATAAACGTCCTTCTGTAAGTCGCCTGAGTCATGGTGTCTTAACACAGCAACAGAACAGTAAGACAGGCCCGGTGAGAGAAGTCGCTGTTGTCGCTCAGTGCAGCTTCTTTCTGACTAGACAGATGGCCAAGGTTGTCAGGATTGCACAGAAAGCACGCCCCCTGCTGAGCCATCTCACTGGCCCGTGGTGTAGAACCCTCTGAGTAAGCTTCGCTGTGTGCACCATGGCTGATTCCCTCAGTCTAAACCAGTAACTGAGAAGCCTGAGCTCAGAGGATAGGCAGTCTCAGTGTAGACAGCGCTTGCTTTCAGAGGAGACAGGGTGCGCAGGTGACGGACGGTCTTTTGGTAAGACTTCCTGAATTTTGGCATGCTCAGCATCAATTCAGGTTACATTCAAGGGAGCAGAGCATCAGAGCGTCAGCGTCTCCGCTCAAAGTGAGAGCACTCAGGAACTGAGCACGGGGAGTTAGGTCAGCAGAGCATTGGAGAGGGGAGGGAGACGTGAGGAACAGAGGATGACTGCCCACTCCTTTCACTGGTGGCAAAGCACACCCAAGCCACTGGGGAGGAACCCGAGCCAAGCCTCAGTGTCTGCTTGGTGCCCACACTCAAATGCCACTACCTCCATTACTGTGCTCTCTCGGTCTTGCGCAGGAAGAACTCCTCAGGCTTCTCTAAAATGTCAGCTTTTGCCTGCCTACTTCAAACCAGCCCCTGCTGGGATTCTGAGTCCCGTCATGCACCCTGGCAAGTGTGGGGCCGCATCAAGATGTGGCTCTAACAGTCATCAGAACAGGGGCCGAGGGGCTGGAGAGACGGTCCAGCCGTTAAGAGCACTGACTGCTCTGCCAGAGGTTCAGTTCCCAGCAAGCACACGGGGGCTCACAGCCATCTGTAATGGGGTCCAAGGCCCCTCTGCTGGGGTGTCTGAAGACAGCGACGTTATTCACATATATAAAAAATAAAAAAAAAATTAAGAAGAAGAAGAACAACAACAACAACAACAGCGGGCAGGGTGGAGAGCAAGTGGCCCAGAAGGAGGAAGGCAGGAAGTGCGGTGGAGAAGGAGGTCAGGGAATCTTCTCTAAGGGACCATGTGTGGAATGAGGAGAGCTCCTCTGAGGACCTGGAGGGACAGAAAATGGGGAGGCCCTAGAGATGGGAGACTCCTCTAAGGAACAATGACAGCAAGTCTAGAACAAGGTGACCGAATGGGGTGGGGGCGGGGGCACGGGACATTAACCAATAGCACTACTTTGGTTTTGTTCCCCCTTAACATCCTGGAAGAATATTCGCTGTTAGAAGAGGTGATTTTAAAACATTTTAATGATAATAAAAACCATTACGAAAAGAAAACAAAATTGTTTTCCACTTTTAAAAAAAAGTCATCACATGATATCCCCACTGGGGATGGGGTGGAGACCTCTGGGTCAGACTCTCCTCCCGGGCAGCAGTAGCAGTCAACCCATGTACTGTCTGCAGAGAGTGTGCGTGCGTGCGTGCGTGCGTGCGTGCGTGCGTGCGTGTGTGTGTGTGTGTGTGTGTGCATGTCTGTGTGTACGTGTATATGTGGGTGTATGGATGTGTGTATGTGTGTGCATGTCTGTGTGTATGGGTATATGTGGGTGTATGGATGTGTATATGTGTGTGTGCATTCCTGTGTGTATGGGTATATGTGGGTGTATGGATGTGTATATGTGTGTGTTTTTGTGTGTTGTATCTGTTCAGTGTTAGTGAACTGAACCCAGGCCTTTGCACATTCTAAACACTGAGTTTCTACACTGAGCTCAGTCCTTTTATTCCCAAGGATGTCTGAGCCTAGAAACCTCTTAGGCCTCTTTGCATTGCCCGTTCTACCCTAAGCTCACAGCTGGAGTAGAAACAGATGCAAACGGGGCGGGGTCCTGGTAAAGACCGGTCCTTGACACACAGGCAAGGCCTTGCTGGAGGCCTTCCTCTGGTTCCGGTTCCGGCTCGGCTCCGGCTTCTCTGAGAAGCTGCAGTCTGCCAGCGATTCAGTCTTCAGGGTTGGTGCTGCAGGGTCTTCGGAACTCCTGTCCATACTCGTGTATCCACTTGTTGGCCACTGGAGGAGATGGGGGTGGGGGTCAGCAGGGAAATGGCCACAGGGCCGGCACTGGCTCGCAGGGTGTGGTCGCACAGCCTAAAAGCCTGTGCCTAGGAAATAGGGCATCAGGTTTACTTTAATGTGAAGTGCTGTTCCTTTGTCTAGCCTAGTCCTGCCCAACTGAGCACAATCTGCTGCTTCTGTCGCAGCAAGGACACGGGCCTCCAGAGAGTCCCCGCAGACCTTGCTAATGGAGAACTGGGTTCCACATTCCCGGTACTCAGGTCATTCACTGAAACTGAAGCCACTGGTGGGTAACAGGGAAGAAAGGGCGTGTTTCTGCTGGTGTCCCTGTCAACATGACGGCTGCTTCCCACTCGCCTTTCTTGGACACACATGCCCATAATCACGTCCATCCACCAGGAACGAGTCCACCCATCTCCCGCCGCTCTGGCTTCTAACCACACCCTTGGGGCAGAGCTAGATGGCAGCAGCAATATTTGCCTCGATGCAGAGGGAGGGCAGGAACTCTGGGACCTGCTCCTCTCCTCGGTTCTCAGAAAAGAAGCCTCCGGCAAACCTCTGCTGACACTTACGCAGGCGCAGGCTGCCTGCGGGGCCTCGGATTTGGAGCTGCCCACGTGACTGGCCCTGGGCAGGAAGCTTCCAGGAGTGCGACTCTGCCGGTCTCCCCGCTCCCATCTCACTTTTCCCTGTCCCCTCAGCCCATTCTCTCACCCCAAAGGCAGGCCTTACCCCACTTGTCTCCCACCAGCACCGGACAGCCAGCGTGAAGCGTGTCACCGTCCCCCTCTCCGCTCCTGTGCAGGTTCCACCAAAACAGTGCTGCGTTCTGAAAACAAGAGGGCCCAACCCAGGCCCAGCCCAGGGGCAGGGAGGTCAGCCCAGAATCCCAGGCTCTAGCGAGGCGGGTGAGCAAGGACTCGGAATTTATGCCAACAAATCTATGCCATCAAATAACTTCACCTCTGTGCAGTTTGGGGCAAGCAGGCATTGTAAGACACAAGAGGGTGAAAGTTATCTCTCTGGTGAGGGTCTTTTGCCTCCTGTCTTGCTCTTCCCCAGGCCTGGCTTGTGGAGACAAACCACACCCAGCTCTGCTCTTAGGGAGCTCAAGAGAAATATGAAAGGCAGCAGAACAGGATGATGTGCTAAGCGCTGGAAGCCAGGGGAGCACAGGCTCATAGGATCGCTGCGGACCGATGCCCAACAAAACCCACAGGGCAGAAAAGATGTCCACATACACCGCTGGCGGCAAGTGCACCACCATCCTCCATCCATTGAGACCTTGAAATCATGCAAGAAGCAAAGTCAGAGCCGGGAGGTGGTGGCACACGCCTTTAATCCTAGCACTTGGGAGGCAGAGGCAGGTGGATTTCTGAGTTGGAGACCAGCCTGGTCTACAGAGTGAGTTCCAGGACAGCCAGGGCTACACAGAGAAACCCTGTCTCGAAAAACAAACAAAACAAAACAAAACAAAAAACAAAAAACAAAAAAAAAAAAAAAAAGAAGAAGAAGAAGAAGAAGCAAAGTCAGGACTCAAGCCTCTGTGTGTCCTGGTCCCGTAGCCTAGGATTCCGGTCCATGTGCTGTTTTCTTATCTGTTCTCTAAGGCCCCTTTAACCATGGCCAGTAAGTAGACTAGACAGAGGCCGAGGCCTTGCTTGAGCCTCAGTACCTTAGCTCTGTAGGGAACTAGTTACTGCGGAAAATTTGAAGGGGACTCAGAGTTCTTATCTCTAAGGAACCCACCGTGACCGGAAAGAGGGCCATGGAAATAAAACACGCAGTAAGACCACAGGCATACGTTGTGTCAGGAATGGGAGATTGTCTTTGGAATTCGAGAAAGATCTGTTTTTATCCATCCCCCCAGGCATCAGCTTGAAGCAGAGGGTGTGTGTTCTGCCCCATCCCACACCAGCGCAACCCCATCTGCTGGGGCCAGACCCGCTTACCTTAACCACGGGCACACTGAAGTTGCCATAGATAAAGGCTGTGGCTCCTCCGGCTTCTACGGAGCTCAACTATCATGCAAGAGGAAGAAGGCAGAGTTAAGCCAGCTGTGGACTGCAGAGGTCACTTCTGCACGGGCTGTGGGGGGGCTCCCATTTCCGTTAAAGGAGAACCTGTGGGGCGTCTCACAAGACAAGGCTTTAGATTCCTCTCTTACTTTTGATTCTGGCTATCATCTTGATGGAGGGCTGTAAGAAGTAGATTCAATCTTTTTAAAAATGTTTATTTACAGGCTAGAGAGATGGCTCATCAGGTAAGAGCACTGGCTGCTTTTCCAGAGGTCCTGAGTTCAATTCCCAGCAACCACATGGTGGCTCACAACCATCTATAATGGGATCCGATGCCCTCTTATGGTATGTCTGAAGACATTGACTGTGTACTCACATACATAAAATAAATTTATTTAAAAAAAAGAAAAAAATCAAACAAAAAAATTTTTAAAAATTGTGTGTAGGGGTTGGAGAGATAGCTCAGTGGTCAGAACACTAGTTCTTCTGGGGACCGGGTTTGGTTCCCAGTACCCACATGACAGGTCACAATCGCTTGTACTCCAGTTCCCTGGGATCCAAATTCCTGTTCTGGCCTCCTTGGGCATCAGGCATAATGCGACACACACATGTACACACAGGCAAAACATTCATATACATAATGAAAGTTTGCGTTTGCCTGTCTATACATGTATGTGTGCATGTGTTTGCAGGTGCCCTTGGAGTTAGAAAAAAGCCGGAGCTACAGACAGTTGTGTGCTGCGTGGTGCGGGGTGCTGGGGACAGAACTCTGGTCCTCTCCACAGCAGTAGCCACTCTCAACTGCTGAGCCATCTCACCTGCCCCTCAAATATTCTCGACCGAATCTATTTCTCTCTAAGGATCTCAACCAGGAGCGGGTGGGAATCCTAGGAACTGGTTATTGGCCCCACTGTGGTCCTCAGAGCACTCAGATTCCTTCCGGGTTGCCTAAGCTGAGTGTGCTGACCAGTTTTATGTCCATTTGACACAATTCAAAGTCATCAGAGAGGAGGAACTCTGATTAAGAAAATGCCTCCCTAAGATGGGGCTGCGGGCAAGCCTGCAGGGCACTTTCTTAACTAGGAATTGATGGGGGAGGGCCCAGCCCACGGTGGGTGGTCCTGGGTACTGTAAGAAAGCAGGCTGAACAAGCCATGGGGAGCAAGCCGGTGAGCAAGCCGGTAAGCCGCACCCCCTCCATGGCCTCTGCATCAACTCCTGCCCCCAGGTGTCTGCCCTGGTGTTTCATCACATCAAGAGTAACCCTAAAACACTGGGGAATAATTTGGTGTTATATTCCTCTGTGTGTGTGTGTGTGTGTGTGTGTGTGTGTGTGTATGTGTGTGTGTGTGTGCAATGTGCATGCAAACACCAAAAGCCAACCTCAGGTGTTGGTTTTCAGACACTGTCCACCTTGTTTTGTGAGACAAGGTCTTTCTTGGCCTGGAATTGCCCGGGAGTAGACTAACTGGCCCCCGAGCCCCAAGGATCCACCTGACTGTCTCTCCAGCACTGGTCTCCAAGCCCAGACTTTTACATAGATTGGTGGGGATTGAACAAGGTCCTCGTACTTTGCAAGGCAAACATTTTTACCTATTGCCTATGACACATTCTAGATGACATTCTCTTCCCACAGGAAGCATGCGACTGGGCCACTGGGTGACACACTGGAATCCCTGACACAGAGATGATTTTGAATGTCAGCTCTGAGTGCCCTTGCTGGCTGCGCTGCGGAGACCTGACCCAGCCCTCAGCATGCCAAGGGGGCATCTGTTCCTCCTGAAGCCAGGCTTTCACCTTGGGGTGCTGTCCAAAGCCTTTTAGTTGGCATGTTCACCCTTCCACCACCAGCCTCATCTCCACTTGATCTTAGTCAAAAGACCAAGGAGTGTTAATAAATCTCGCCCAGTAAATGGCTGCTTCTAAAGGCCTCTTCTGAGAGATAGATGGTTGGAATTATGGCTGGTTTGAGGAGGAGAACGCAAGCCCTCGTAGCCTGAGGGATAACGATAAGGTTGGCAGGGGCTGGGACTGAATCTTGTTGGCTAGGGCTTTAGAGTGGAGGCCGGCTGATCACCGTGTAAGGGTGAGGACTTTACTGCACGTCAGAGGAACTTAATGACTTCCATCTCGCCCTCCCCCCTCTCAGAGTCTAAACCGCTCCTCTCTCCTCTCCTCCTGCAGGTCCAGGGGTTCCCTGAGGCTTTTGTGTACCAACCGGGCTTTGGGACCTTATGGTGGGAGGCGACTGTATCCTCTTCCCATGGTGTTCAAGTCCCAGGATCTCCTGACTCTCCCCATCTCGATAACGTCATATTTAGATCTTCACACTACAAGCTTTCTGAGGACAGATGTCTGTCTGGTGTTCCCTTATTCTATGCCTAACTGCCCTTCCCCCAAATGTTGTCTTGAAGTTTACAGCATTTCTGGAGATGTTTGTGTTCTGTACCAGATAAAATCAATAAATATATGAGATCACTATGAAAACCCATACAATAAAAGAGTTTAGTTGTCCACTAAGTAAGAGGCCCTGGTCCTCCCAGAGCGAGACTCACATAGATCATAAACGTGGCCACTCGGTTCCCAGACTTCATCCTGTACAGGGGGCTGCTGGGCGACTGTGACAGAGAGAGAACAGGTGACACCAGGTGACGGCCATGCCCTAATTCACCATCAGTACAGAAAGGGCAGAATCGGGGTACCGAGGACAGCCTGTGACCCTGGACTACACCAGGTAGCGTGTGCTCGTCTTTGCTGGCACGTACTCAGTCCACTGCGTAGCTAGACATGCAGGCTCTGTATCTGCACACGAGGGATTTCTACTCAAATCAAGCAACTGGCTTGTCAAGTAAAAAAGATCAGACCAGGAGTTCTGCATGTTAGGTTCTCAGTAAAACAAAGAAAACATATCACATATTACAGAAGATGATTATATAGGGAAATTATTTGCCTAAAGCACACACCCAATCTTCAATCAAAGGGCAACCAGAAACATAAATTGCATACCATAAGATTTACTCACTGTAAATACTATTCACTGAATTTTAGCAGATTTTAACATTTGCCCAAACTTGCCCATAATCTAGTTTTACAAAGTTCCACCTGGCTATCTATTTAAACAGTTGCCCAAACTATGTTTTGTGTTTTCTAGTAATGTATGTAAACAGGATTATAAACTATGCAGGCTGTGTGCCTGGCTTCTCGGGTGTAGGTCCTTCTTTCTCACTTGGGACAGGGTCTTCCAGGTGTTCTCCTGTCTCCACCTCCCATCTCACCCTAAAATACTGGAATTACGGCCGTGTTCTTCCGCGCCTGGTTTTTAAGTGGATTCTAGGGCTGCAAGCACAGGTCCTCATGCTTTACTCAGAGACACAGAGACACTTGAATGCTGCTTTTAAAGTCCTTGCAGTCTTGATGACAACAGAGCTATAGGTCAACTATAGATTTTTTCATATGTTTATTGGTCTCATGTGTTTTGCTCATGTTAAAATTATCAACATATTAATTGTATTCATAGGTTTCATTGCGATATTTCCATGATTTGAATCTTGGGGAGGTCCTTTTTTTGTTTTGTTTTGTTTTGCTTTGCTTTGTTTTTATTTTTTTAAATTAGATTTATTCTATATTTACATTTCATTTCCCCTTTTCTGGTTCCCTGCCCCCCCCAAAGGTCCCACATGCCCTTTTCCCTTCCCGTGTTCCCCCATCCACCCCTTCCCACTTCCCTGTTCTGGTATTCCCCTACACTGATGCTTTGGTCCTTTCCAGAACCAGGGTCCACTCCATCCTTCTTGTCAGACATCATTTGGTATGTGAATTGTGTCTTTGGTGTCCCAATATTCTAGGCTAATATCCACTTATCAGTGAGTGCATACCATGGGTATTCTTTTGAGACTGGGTTACCTCACTTAGTATGATGTTCTCCAGCTCCATCCATTTCTCTAAGAATTTCATGAATTCATTGTTTCTAATGGCTGAATAGTACTCCATTGTGTATATATACCACATTTTTTGTATCCATTCTTCCGTTGAGGGACATCTGGGTTCTTTCCAGCTTCTGGCTATTATAAATAAGGCTGCTATGAACATAGTGGAGCATGTATCCTTATTGCATGCTGGGGAATCTTCTGGGTATATGCCCAGGAGTGGTATGGCTGGGTCCTCCAGAAGTATTGTGTCCACTTTTCTGAGGAACCGCCAGACTGATTTCCAGAGTAGTTATACCAGCTTGCAGTCCCACCAGCAGTGGGGAGTGTTCCTCTTTCTCCACATCCTCGCCAACACCTGCTGTTTCCTGAGTTTTCAATCTTAGCCATTCTGATAGGTGTGAGGTGAAATCTCAGGGTTGTTTTGATTTGCATTTCTCTAATGACTAATGATGTTGAACATTTTTTAAGGTGTTTCTCAGCCATCTGAATTTCTTCAGGTGAAAAGTCTCTGTTTAGCTCTGTACCCCATTTTTGGATAGGGTTATTTGGTTCTCTGGAGTCTACCTTCTTGAGTTCTTTGTATACATTGGATGTTAGCCCTCTGTCAGATGTGGGGTTGGTGAAGATCTTTTCCCAATTTGTTGGTTGCTGATTTGTCCTTTTGACAGTGTCTTTTGCCTTACAAAAACTTTGTAATTTTATGAGGTCCCATTTGTCTATTCTTGATCTTAGAGCATAAGCAATTGGTGTTCTGTTCAGGAACTTTCCCCCTGAGCCAATGTCCTCAAGGGTCTTGCCCAGTTTCTTTTCTAATAGTTTCAGTGTGTCTGGTTTTATGTGGAGGTCCTTGATCCACTTGGAGTTGAGCATAGTACAAGGAGATAAGAGTGGGTCAATTCGCATTCTTCTGCATGTTGACCTCCAGTTGAGCCAGCACCATTTGTTGAAAAGGCTATCTTTTTTCCGCTGGATGTTTTCAGCTCCTTTGTCGAAGATCAATTGGCCATAGATGTGTGGGTTCAATTCTGGGTCTTCAATCCTATTCTATTGATCCACCTCCCTGTCACTGTATCAATACCATGCAGTTTTTAACACTACTGCTCTGTAGTACTGCTTGAGGTCCGGGATACCGATTCCCCCAGAAGTTCTTTTACTGTTATTGATAGTTTTAGCTATCCTGGGGTTTTTGTTATTCCAGATGAATTGGGGAGGTCCTTTTAATCCTCAAAAATATTTTGAATGGAAACAGAAGAGGAGTGGATCTGGGGGAGGGAGGAGGTGTGGGAAGGGACTAGGAGAAATGGAGGGGGAGTTTTAGACGGGATGTAATGCACGAGAGAATGAAAATGAATGAGCAAATGAACGAATGAATAAATAATACATAAACGCTGCTGGCAATGTGGGTGAGCAGCTGAGGTCATAAAGGAAGGAGAGGGATCTGAGGACAAGCCTCACTGCACAGTCAGTCCCCAGGGGAGGTGAGACAGGATCTTATTCCAGACCATATTCTTCTCTCACTCGAAAAGTCTGGAGCAGAGGAAGGGGGTGCCAGATAAGAAAATGAATCCAGTTACCAGTGGAACCAAGGCCTTCAGACAGCCTGAAGACAAAGGCCTTTGTTCTAGGGCCTTACTTAGCGTTCTCTGAGAGCCTACCAGACCTCTGCTTCCAAGGGAAACGCACTGGCTCCCTGCCCCAGAAGACTGACCCTCGAGCCCATCGTTACCGTAGCATGGTCAAAGTGAGGCTCATAGTGCCCTCCGATTCCATAGTTCACCACCTGGAGATACTCTGCGTAGGGAGGCTGGATGTCAAGGCCTGTGAGGGCAGCAATGCGGTGGTCAAGGGTCACCAGCATTGGGTCCACCGTGTCCTTTAGCCAGGCGCTAAAACACAGCAAGGGATGAAACATAAGTGATCAGATGTTGGAATGAATGGATGATGTCTGCAAATGAATGGATGGATAGACATATGGATGGATGAATGAATGAATGAATGAATGAGTGAAGAAATGAATCATGGTTGTTCCTAGAGGGAGGGAGGGAAGGAGCCACGAATGCCTAATCTCCCACTCATCCTTCACGTTAGGTCAGCCGGGTCTTCTTGGCCTATGATCTCACTCTCATAGCTAACATTCTCTGAGGCTATGGCGAGCTGAGCGGGCAAAACCCACAGAACCCAGGACTGTGACTCAGAGGAAAATGGAAAACCCCCATCCTTAAAACTGCTGTGCAATGAAGACATCTCCACCAGAGGAAGCAGAGTGGTAGGCGGAGCAGCCAGGACTTGAAGTGAAGACTGCTGGGTCAGGGGAGTTCAAGGGCAGCCTGGGAAACACAGCAAGGCCCTGGTACCCAGTCAGAGGGAGGGGAGGTAAGGAAAAGATGGAGGAGTGGGAGGGGAAGAAGCTAACGCAGTAACAACCTTACTTCTGATGGTGCTGGCAGGGCCTTAACCTTTAACCTCCCTAAGGGCCAGTGTGCTCCTTTATAAATGGGGGTGACGATTATATCTACTCCCAGGATTTTAGAAGACCGTAAGAGGAAGACTCAGGGAGACATTTCATAAGGTATGTTACTGATCGCTAGGATACCCAGGGCAGTCTCAACTCTCTGGGTCAACTCTGCACAAACCAGGACCTGTCAGAGCCCAGTTCGGACTCTGCTCCTGAATGTCATATTGAGGTTCTTTTGAAGTAGAAAAATTGGAATCAAAATGGAGACCCCCTGGAAAAACGAGGCCACGTTCTCTAAGCAAAGTGTGCAACACCCTGATGGGCTAATGTGTTCCATGCACATCGCTCTTAGATGATTAAGCTGCATGCTCTTTGATTTGCAAAGATACCCAGGACAAAGTTAGCCACTGCTTTCAAAGAAGAAAAGCGCAGCGGTAAGAGAGCTGCTGGCTCAGTGGTTGAGGGCTCCTGCTGCTCTGAGGGACCTGGGTTCAGTCCCCACCATCTACCTTGGACAGCTGACAACTGCCTGTCACTCCAGCTCTGGGGCTGCAGTGCCTTCCTATGCCTCCTGTGGTCAATGCATGTGCACAGTTACACACAGACAAGCAGATACACCACGGTTTAGAGAACAGCTTCTAATGTAAAATGTCCCTGTTAATGGTCTGGGTGGAAAATACTTCCCATGGTGCATGTGTTTGAACATTTGGTCTCTAGGTAATGATACTGTTTTATGAGATTGGAGAACCTGGGATGGGTCTTGGGGATCATAGCCTAGTTCTACCTCCAGCCCCAGCCCCTATCTGCACTCGACAGGGACAGAAGGTGAAGAGTTTCCTCTTCCCATTCCTGACACCGTGGAGCCGCCAGCCACCAAGCCTTTCCCACCGCGATGGACTGTATCCCCTCAAACAGTCACCAAAATCAACCCTTCTCCTCAGTTGTTTCCTTTGCAGTTGTTTTCTGTTTTGGCTGCAGAGAGAAGTAGCACGCACAGTTCCTAAATGCACCAGACCAAACACATTAAGTTCAAATAATCTGAACCAAAGCTCATCCCTCACGCCCCTCCCAGAGGACAAGGACACATTCCTAGAGGGCTAGCCTTCCTCTAGGATGCTAACGCCACTTTCTCTTGTGGCTGTGAAGGATGTTTCTCCTCTCACTCTCGGGACAGTCCTGTACTCACTGTGCAGAGATGGCTGAGGGGAGAGGAGGGGCGGATCGCAGGGCTGGACACCCTCCCTGGAGCCTGCTCTTTGGTGAAGCCAGCAGGCCCAGGGAGTCCATTTCTGCCTTTTGCCTGCATGTTGCTAGGAATGCTTTGTATAGGAGTCACGAGGTGGGAACGGAGACTGCAAAGTCAAATTACAGATGTGTGTGGGAACTCGTTCTGGAGAAGCAGCAGCAATGCGTGTTTTCTGCTTTAAGGAGAAGTTTTCTCCAAGCCTTTTCCTAGTGACCTCTCAGTTAATCTCCAGATAAAGCTGCAATCTCCCGTCACTGGCATGACATCATGGAAGCTTCTCTCCGGGTAGATTTTGATACCACAGGCTCTCTGGCAGTCCCAGAAAGGCTGCTGCCGACATGGAGGTCAGCTGGGCCTCAGTCCGAGGCTGGAGTTTCTGCCCACAAGGCCCTTCCTACCTTTTGCTGATGCGGTACTCCACCTGTAACTGCTTCTCCCCTGACGCCACCACTGATCTCTGGAGCTGGAAGGAAGCACAAGAGAAAGGCCAGGTTCTGGTGCGAAGGGACAGCCCGTCATGACGACAGACACACCTTTCTCTACAGCATGACAGCCAGTGTTCCTTACTCATCGAGGTATATTTCGTGCATGACTGGAACATGTCTCTTGCATTTAAACAGCCAGGACACTTGTGTCTCCCCAGAGTCCCTTTCGTGCAAGACTGAGCCGGGGAGGAGCAGAGCCACTTCTCATCTCAGTTCGTATCACAGTGTCGGGCCTGGTAAACACTTCATGTTTCTCAAATTAAACGAACACCTCCAGCAAGATGGGTGGGTGCTCAGGGGCAGCCTGTCCCTTTTGAGGAATCCAGCCAAAGCCCTTCCTTACAGAGGTTCACTGATGAACTGCGTAAGCTTTCATAAGCTCAGCTTATTAAAAAAAAAAAAATCCCACAGCTTTGAGGTCGGTAATTTAACTGTTGCTTTTTGTTCTGAATGCATCTGTATACAGCATTTGTATTTCATATATTTTATTGCAAACTCACTGTTCTAGGGACAGAGAAATGAGCACTCGAGGCTATATCTGCTTCTGTCTCTGGTTTCTGAGGCAGCCTCTGTGAATACAGAGACAGGCCGCTAGCCCTTCCTTCCAAGGGATCGGAAGCCTTCCCAGAATGCCCACATTCATGCTGAAACCATACATACCGAAAGAAGTCAAGAGTAGTGTTCCAGACATTCCAGACAGAAAGAAGAGAAGGAAGGAAGGAAGGGGGGAGAGAGAGTGGGGGGAGAGAGAGAGAGAGAGAGAGAGAGAGAGAGGCCTATTTACAGAAAAGACATGCAGCTGGATTCTCAGAAAGGAGCCAGCGACAGCTGACAGCCGGGCTACAGAGCTGTGTCAACACTCAAGCAGGAGTTTAAGGAGGAGAATTAGAACGTCAGCTCCGATCTCCGAAGAGCAGTTTGGGCAGGCAGAGCACTCAGGAGGCTGAGATGGGAGGACCCCTGGGTGTTTAAGGCCAGTTTGGGTGACAGGACAAAGCCTTTCCACAAGTATAAAAATAAGGGGTTGGAGAGACAGCTCAGTTGCTGAAGCACCTGCTGAACAGGCAGGGGACTGCCTTTGATCTCCAGCATCCACATAGAGAGCCGGATGTGGAGGGGGTCTGTAAGCCCAATGGTTAGGGAGGCGGATCCTTGGAGCTCACTGGCTGGCCAGCTTAGCTGGATGGAGGAGCCCCAGGTCCAGTGAGAGGTCCGATCTCAAAAGGGAAGCTGGGGAGGCTAAGGAAGAAAACCTCCAAACTCAGCCTGGCACCATACAAACAGGCGCACACGCATGGACAAGCATAAACACCACACAGGAGACAACAATAATACGATTCTGGAAGCAATGAGCATAAAATGGGTTGGGGAGACAGGATATTAACCCACAAAATGTCTAGTGATACCAGCCAATACATAAATGGCAGAAAAATCGGGTGCCATAGAGGCGCAAACAGAAGCTTTGGGTTCGGAGAAAGGGTGGTTTAGTGAATGAGGCCAAATAACCGTGCCCAGAAAGGCACAGTCACTCCAAGAACCATAAACGCAGGCCAGAGCTGCAGACAGGGTGGGAGTGGGGGATGGGGGGTGGGGGGTGGGGGGTGCGCCTCTGGGGCTCTGTGGTGTCCACTGAGTCCTTGAGGAGGAAGGGAGGGAGGTAATGGGAGGGGAGGTGATTGGAAAAGGCCTCAGGAGAGAAAAGTGAGGAGGAGGCAGCGCCATGGAGGCTCAGGTACCATGGGTGCCCTCCTCTCTACAAGTCCTCAGCCCTCCTCCCACAAGTCCTCAGCCCTCCTCCCCACAAGTCCTTAGCTTATTCCCGGAATAATCACAGGCCAGACAGGCATCAGCAACCCCAGCGGGAGGCTGCCGGGAAAGGGAGAGCAGCAGGGCCTGTGCGTGCCAAAGAGATGACCTTGCTGGGAAGGATTCAGTGAGCATCTCTGGATGGTCATCACCATGGCAACAGAGCCTTTCTAAGGAAGAGGCTGCTGGCCTGATCCACTTCTGGCTCCCTGAGACACTGATGCCTCTGGCGATGCAAAGTTACCATCCCCACCAGAGCTAATCATCTCAAAAGACAAGACAAAACAAAACAAACAAACAGCAGGACAGGCCTAGACCAGCCGGGAGGACCTCCTGCGTGCTTGCCGTTCTCAGTCCAACCCAGACTCTCTCTCTCTCAATCTGCTCTCAGAGGTTTCCTTGAAATCAGGCCCAGTCATGGCCCACTTCTGCTTAGCAGCTTGCCCCCAGCTCCTCCATGGCCCGCCTCTGTTAGCGGCGCTGTCTTTTTCATTGTCCATCCCTATCACGGTCATCCTCCTGCCCTGTCCTCTGTTCACTACAGCCACCAACCATCTCTCTGTTCTCTGAACACGTCACTCGTCAGCCCCTTGCAATGTGTGGCTTTGTCTTCCCAGAATACCCTGGGCTTCACTCTTGGTGAGAGAAACCTGCCCCCCCTCTCCTCGGCAGGTCTCCCCCCCACCTCCCTCTCAGGTCACCTCACCAGCACATTGACCCCAGCACTGCCGTTCCCTTACACCACTGGGTCCAGCCTTCCTAACGCTGCAACCCTTTAATACAGTTCCTCGTGTCATGGTGACCCACAACCATAAAATTATTTTCATTGTCACTTCATAAGTGTAATTTTGCTAGTTATGAATCATAATGTAGATATTTGATATGCAGGATATCTGATATGTGACCTCTGTGAAAGGATCATTTGACACCCCCCCCCAGGGGTCAAGACTCACAGATGAAAACCACGGTCTTACATGGAGGAAAAGTCCCTCCGCCCTTGGTCAAAGCAAAAGGCTTGAGTAGTCAAGTCCTGCTGACCTGACGGATGAGTACGCGTCTCATGGACTGGGCAGCACACGTAAGGCCATGATGCCTGGCTGGAAAGAAATCATTCTGCACCAAACAACCGTGCCTTTAAAAAGGTGCCACAGGACTGTAGAGGTGAGATGGGGTATCTTTTCTGGATGTTTACGACATTTCCTAGTGGAGGGCAAAGACACACCCCTTCCACGGCACCAGGCCAGCCTGGTCACTCGTTCTTTCTTCCTTCCACGGGAGGGAACGATTAGATAGGCATTTTTGTATTTTTTTTTTTTTTGGCTTTTTGTGACAGTGACAGTGTCTCACTATGTAGCTCTGCCTCTCTGTCTTAGAACTCACTATGAAAACCAGGCTGGCTTCGAACTCAAAGAGATCCTCCTGCCTCTGCCTTTGCAGTCATGTGGATGGAAGTGATGTTTTCACTTCCGAATAGAAGCTTTGAAAGCCAGTTCACCTTTGACATTTCTGTCTTCTTCCCTCGGGCTCCCCTGCCAGGCTGGGCTCCAGAGCTTCAGCCAGCCCAACACAAACACGGAAGGGGGTAAACTGTAGCTGTTTTCGGGGTTCAGGGGCCACTTACTACCAACACAAACACGGAAGGGGGTAAACTGTAGTGTCTCCGGGTTCAGGGGCCACTTACTACCAAGCGCTACTTAGCGTAATAGGAAGCACAACAGAGTGACAAGCAGCCCTGTAAACTCCAGTCCTGACTCGGCTAGCGCGTTTATCTTAAATCAGTTCCCCTTTCTGGGCCTCAGTTTCCTTTTTAACAGAGTCATGAAGTTGAACCAGACAATCTGTATCTACTCTGTCTGCAAATATGTACTAGTATTTCACTCCTGTTGCTGTCAAGGTCTTTTCTTCAGTTAATTTTAAGGAAAAGTTGACGATTTGGGAAGGCGCCTTTGTATTTCCTGATACCACTTTGATACAGACAATAGTACACCTGCGCTTCAAGCACACTATGGGCTGGGTTTTAGCAACTGTCTAAGCTAGGTATTCTCTATCCCTAAGAAGACGTTGCCAGCACAATGGGGACATGGCCTAAATCCCCTGACCCCCACCGCAATCCTCTCCCGCCAGAGGTGAGTACGGCCCATGCTTTTCCCCACCGCTGACCGGACTTACCGAGTGGCGGGCATTATGAACTCCTGACTAAGAAAAGGTCTTGCTAGGCCAGCTGCCTATTCTCCAGGCATGAGGGGACACAGAGGGTATTCAGGGATGCTCACCCACGGTTCTGCAAGCGCGCGGATTTTCTGAGACTCCTCATCACTGACAAAGTCATGGTAGAGAGCTACGAGGGGTCGCAGGTGAATGACCTCCTTGCGGGCGGGCTGGAGCAGTAGATAGGGGCTGGAATTGGTCTCGTAGGAGCAGTAGAGGCCGGGGATTTGGTAGTGTGTTGGCTGGAAGGAAAGATTAGAGTTGATGTAAGAAAAGAAGGATCAAGGAAGCCATAGCATTAAAAACTGGAATTTAAGACTATTAGAAGACGGAGCCATTTGGGTGCTGTTTGGTAAGGTGCGTCAGGTTTTCCCTCAAGCTATCCCGACTCCAGTCAGCCCTCCCTGGCTCTCTCCCCGAGGAATCCTACCTGGGAGCCCAGGGTCTGGCATAGGCCCTCGTAGGTGTCCCTGGTCTGCAGGTGGGGTACGTTGGGCCTCTGAATTGCAGGCTTTGCCGCCGTCTGGTGACCATTCTCGGCCAAGAGCCTTTCATATTTCAACACATTCCTGGCCATCCTCTTATTGTCTGGGCCTGGGGGAAACCCAAACAGGAAATAGCACAGATGAACAAACACTGGCCTCAGGAAGAACTCTCAAGACTTCCTGCAGCTGGCTGTGCTGGGCTTTGGCCAAAGCGTCCAGGAGGCAGAGGCAGGAGGACCTCTGTGAGTTCCAGGCCAGCCAGAGCTACATTGTGAG
>OZ030005.1:92569552-92669552 GCA_964023405.1 Apodemus agrarius | reverse complement strand
ACAGAGAAACCCTGTCTCGAAAAAAACAAAACAAAACAAACAAACAAACAAAAATACTAAGTTGGTTGAATCCATGGATACAGAAACCAGAGATAGATGTGAAGGGCAGAACATACTAGGTGATTTCATGTAGAAGTTATGAATAATTGCAGTTTAAAAGTACTTCCAGGGGCTGGAGAGATGGCTCAGTGGTTACAAGCACTGGTGGCGCTTGCATGTGGCTTCAGTTACCAACACCTACAGGGTGGCTTACAACCATCTGTAACTCAAGTCCCAGATGACCTGACGCCCTCTTCTCCATGGTCTCCATGGTCACCAGGCATGTGCACAATGAAGAGACAAAATGAAATGCAGGCAAAACACTCACACACAGAAAGCAAAATAAACCGTCGAGAAGTCCTCTAACACTTGGTGACTACTAGTGATTTTGCATCTTACTGCAGTAGCTAAATTCTTAAAGGAAAATCTAGGAAGCCATCTACCACCAAAATTCTAAGCACAAGTCTCGACGCTGAGCTCTGCAGCACCTTCTCCTTTTGCTGTTGACACAAGGCATTCCCTGAGGGGGCCAACGCTGGACCTGGGCGGGACGCCTGCATGGCCAGTGAGCTCTGGCTTTGAGGGGAACTGATAGCTCTCAGTGCACAGTCAAAGAAGTGAATGGCCCTCTGAGTCGCTCCCTTCTCACATACACAGAGCACATTGATTGGATTCATTCCTGGGTCTCCTTCCAAAACCCGGGTCTTCAAACTGCCTCTGCAGAGACTGGCTCTTAGCCTGGCCTTGTTCTCGTTGAAAGAACAAGTTGGGAAGAGGCAGGTTGACATCTTTTTTTACGATTTTTCCAACTAACTCATGAATTTCCCCCTTTCAATGATCTGGCTTGGGGAGGTAGCTCACAGAGCATTTGCTGTCAACACGAAGGAGCCTGAGTCCAAATCCCTAGCACCCACATACAAGGTTGGACATGGCTACCTGCGCTTGAAATCCCAGCTTTTGGGGGGGAGGGGTGAAGTCAGGCAGACCGTTGGAGCTCAGGAGCTTTCTAGCCAAACAGCTTAGACAAAACAGTGAGCTTCAAGTTCAGGGAAAGACTTTGTCTTTAAAAGTAAAGTGGAGGGACTGGAGAGATGGCTCCGTGATTAGGTGCTCTGACTGCTCTTTTAGTGGATCTGGGTTCAATTCCCAGCACCTCCACATCAACTCCCAACTGTCTGCAACTATAGTTCCCGAGAGACTGATGTCTTCTGACTTCCCCAGGCACCAGGCACACAAGTGGTGCAAACATACAGAGAAAGTACTCATACACATAAAAAATACTCACAAGGTAAAAACAAAAAATAAAAAATAAAAAGATCTCAAAAATGGAAGACACCCTGTACCCTTCTCTGCTTTCTGCATGTATAAGCACAGGCATGTGCATTGATGAGCACGCACACACATACACATTGCACACACACATGCACGCACGCACACATGCACGCACGCACACATGCACGCACGCACACATGCATGCACACACATGCCCGTACACACACATGCATGCACGCACACATGCATGCACACACACATGCATGAACATGCACACACATTCCAACTGTACTTGACAAGAATTACAGGTTAGGAGCAGAGGCGAGATGGGTCACCTCTGTTTTAGTATCACTTACTGTAGACAAGGAACTCTCGGGAGAGGCTGAGGGCACATGAAACATTTCCTACCTTATTAAAAAAGAAAAGAAAGAAAATGTCAACTGAAATGATATTTTCTCTAATTAAATCACTTAAGAGTTTTAAAAAATATAAAACATTCTTACCACAGTAGACAAGAAGTTCACTGAAAAGAGTAGGAATGCAGAGGACTCTTTTTTTTTTGTTTTTAGTTTTTGTTTTTGTGTTTGGTTGGTTGGTTTTGTTTTTGATTTTGATTTTAGCAGCCCCTTGTTTACAAATACATTATCACTGCCCTTACTAGCAAAGGTAGAAAGAGAAATTGGGATAAGTTTGGTTAGGCTTGGTGCACAGCTCAGTGCTGATCTGCTCTCCTGGAATGTGCCCTGAGTTTAAGCAACAGTATTACCAAAAGGAAAAGGGGGGGAAGAACAGGAAGAGGGGGAAGAGGAGGAGGAGAAGGAGGAGAAGGGGAGGAGGAGGAGAAGGAGGAAAAGGAGAAAGAGATATATAGAAAAATTTCTAGCAAAAGTACAGTTTACCCTTATTCTCCAGGCTTAGTTACTTCCTAAAGTCTAGATAGTTAGTGGGAAGGAAGCAAAAGAAAAACTAAAACAAACATTGCCCGGTGTGCAGGAACCAGCCACCCGCAGCCATGCAGCCTTGGCCTCCTCATGGTCCGAAGGATGTAAGTCTGAGCAAGAGAATCCCACACAGGCAGGTTCCCTCTGCCTCTGGGCACCCCAGAATAACTAGCTGACCGGAGTCTACAGAAATGGAATGCCTTGAAGTTTTAGCATACTGACATTTCATGTTCATGATAAGAGCAATAATAATCACACTATAAAATATATGAAGAATGAGACAGTAAACCATTCCATCGAAGCCCAGCCACTCGGGCGCTTTTGACTACATGCACTTTTTATGTGGCTGTGATGCTATTTTTTTTCCTGTCGTTGTTTCCTTGTAATTTTGCACCAGGAATACTTTATATCACAGCACCGCCTTCATAGAAATCACTGTGGGGGCTGCATTTTATCGCACCCAGAAACCACATTACAGATGGCGACCGCTCCGCTGCTGTGGGAATTACAAATTGTTCTCATTCTTTATTACTGTGAATGATTCTGTTCTATACTTAAAAGAGGAGTGGTTCAATAACCTAAGAGTATTCTGTACTTTCCAGAAGCTAATGTAAAGTCGCAGCTTTTAAAACAAGCACCAATCTCTTAGTCTTCTCTGACCTGTACAGGTAAGGAAACCGAGGATCAGGCAGATTAAGTCAGTGGCTCAATTTTTCACAGAATTTCAACATTGTCTGTGTGATTCCATGGTCAATGGCTTAACAACTGATTTAACTGTCAATACATTTTTTATTAAAAATATTTTTATATGCTAGTCAAAGGTCCAGAGTTAAGGGATGTCTACCAGCTGTACTGTAGAGGCAGGGAATGTGAATCTTGAGTCTTCTGTGTTTTGTTACTTTTGCAAGTAGGATGGTAGGAGTAGGCTGTGAGCGTCCCCGGGCAAGCTGCCCAGTGAGGGGCAGTGTGAACGACCTCATAAAACACCTGAGCCGAGCCTGTCTGATGGGTAGAATTCCACCAGGCGAATTGGATGTGACATGGAGAGGAGAGGAGAGGAGAGGAGGGGAGGGGAGGGGAGGGGAGGGGAGGGGAGGGGAGGGGAGGGGAGGGGAGGGGAGGGGAGGGGAGGGGAGGGGAGGGGAGGGGAGGGGAGAGGAGAAGCCTGTCTCCAGGTTTTCCGGGAAATAGGATAAAGCTCACCACTGGGCCCTGCACTTGGATGCCATCTTGGGAGAGCGTGTTGGTCCTTAGTCGGCTTTCTCTGATTCTCTTTATGCTGGTTCTGTTTCCTCCTCTACCAAAGCTCAGCAACTCCTTGCCCTTTGCTACCTCACAGCCAATCGTTTGAATGCGTAGCAACTGCCCAGGAGAGGTAGGAGGAGCTAAGATCCACGTGCCATGTACCATGTACCATGTACCGCGCACACAGCTAAGATTCGGGTATCATATACCATGTACTGTGCACACAGCTAAGATCCGTGTACCAAGAAGGACCATGGAGGGAGCAGACTGTTCGCCGCTCTGAGGATCAATCTGTCTTCTCAGCAAGGTTCTGATCACCGCAGGCTCCCTCTTTTCTCAGGAAGACAAAGAGGAAGTGCATGTGTGGCACTGGGGGTGTTTCTGCACTTGCCCACCACACCCTAGGCTCAACTCCCAGACTCCTCCCCCAGCCCACCCACCCCCCAAAAAAAGTGAGCAGCCTGGATTATTAACTTTGGAAACTCCATGGAACCTGCTGGATGGTGTATTTTTTCCCAACCTATTCTTGAGGACTGTACTCTTGGTGGGAAGTGAGGTCAGTCATACAGAAGGATGGGAGCTGCTATCTTTTGGGTGAGAGATGTCCATGTGTGATGTAGCAGGCAGGAGGTCAACAGTACCTAGGAAAGAAGAGAGCTGCAGGAGGCCCTCAGGTTGGTAGAATGAGATAAAGATGTCACCTCTGCAGCCAACAATGGCCATGTTTCAGCTGGATTCAGTGTCAGGTGGGAGAGGAGAACCAGACTTCTCCGTTCGTAGCACTATTATGTTGCGTTAGCCGTGAGGAATCATGACTTACTGAGACGGCAATGAGTGCCCTGCACTGGCTGTGGTCCCCTCAAACACCTGTGTGTGTGGCTGGGGCACTAGCAGGTAAAAGAGAGACTGTGACGAGACGTGAAGATTGTGATGTGGTCCGAGCATTGGTTACCACTCTAGACTTGGATTCAGAGGTGGGTGAGGAGCCCACCTCTGTGAGAATCCTGGAAGGACAAGCTTGATTTCCTTACATTCAGTCTGTGGTGATAAGAGAACATCAGCCTTACACTCGGTCCCCACACATATGTATACCACAAGATCAAAGAAATCAGGAAGTGAACCTTGTACTGACTGTGCTAAACATGAATTTAGCCACCCTCCTACCTGGAAACAGGCAAAGGCCAAATAATCCAGGGCGTCCTCCAGACTGGCCTCATCCTCCGTCTTCCACTCCCCGTAAGATCTTCGGAAGAGGCCGACAGCCTCCTCCAGCCACGGGATGGCATGGTAGTAGTCCCCCATGTCATAGGCCACCTGCAGGGGACACAGCCACAGCTGCCTTCAGTTCAGAGACCAGGAAACCGTCTCAGTATGCAGAGCAGAAAGCCCAGAAAACAGGCTACTCTCAAATCCCGTTGTGTTCAGTTTGGTACCTAGTATCTAACAGTATGTTAGATATCTAACAATACGTTAGATATCAATAGTATGAGGCATTGTGCTCACTGAAAGAAGACAGGGTCCTGCACTGGAGGAGTTATGTCCTAGAGAGATGAACTCAAGCCTGCACAAGAGAGGGCATTATGGTGCCAGCCTTTAACACAAATGCATAATGCACGGAGTCGTGGAGAAGGAAGGGAAGAGACTTCAGGTTTACAGAGCGGCATCTGAGCTGGTCCTTTCTCAAAGAAGGAAATGGGTTTCAGTGAGCAGGGGCTGTGAGGAAGGGCCTTTAAGACGAGAGGGTGACACAGTTATCATTCTGCTCGCAGAATTCCCGGGGGTGGGGGGAGGGCGTCTAGCAGGAAGGAAACAGAAAAGTGACCACGAAGGGTATGCTCCTGGCCTTCCGCAGGCGTGACTGTGCTCTTAGAAGGACGCTGTGGTTGCTCCGTGAGGAGATACATTTAGTTTGTCCAGTACTTTCTGATTGACAGGCATGTGGGGCTCATTCTCCTTGAAGTACCAAGTCCACGAAGGCTTGGGAACAAACCATCCCCTGCACAACACAGTCAACACCGTAATGGTGGCAGACAGCGGGAGTGCTGCAGTAGCTGAGCGGGTCAGTTCTGATTAAATGTTGGGGTGCCTGGGAACATGGCGGCATGTACCAGACACAGCTCCTGTCCCCTACCAGCTACAGGTAAGTAGAATACCAGACTTTTAGGGAGAATTTCCTGGAAGTCAACGTTGAAGCAACATGGAATTATAAAGTCACCAAGTTTGGAAAATCTTACCAAATGACTTCACTGAGGTGTGACTGCCAGTCAGGGCAGGACCTGGAGATGCTGCTAGTGTGCAGCCAGAATGACAGAGCTCCAGGCTCAGGCTGCCAGGATCTGGTACTGTTTGGCTTGTTTTCTACCCATTTCTAATTTGTAAAAAAGAGTGAACTGAATAATAATAATGATGTTGATGATAACCTAAACTTTTCCAGTTAAATTAACTGTGTATGTTGTGTGTATATGTACATGTATGTGGTATGTGTATGTGTATACATGGTGTGTGTAGTGTATATGTGTGTATGTGGTATGTGTGTGGGGGTATGAAATGTGTATATGGTGTGTGGTGTGTGTGGCAGGGAAGTTTATGTGTGTGATATGTTATATGTGTGTATGTGGTGTATGTGTGTAGTATGTATATGTGTACTGTGGTATGTGTGGTATACATATGTGTTATGTGTGGGGTGTATATGTGTGTGGTGTGTGTGTAGTATATATATGTATACATGTGGTATGTATGTGGTGTGTAGGTAAGTTAGGGGAAGTGTATGTATGTGGCGTGTATATGTAGTATATATATGTGTGTGTGGTATGTGTGTGATGTGTATATAGTATATATATGTATGTGTATGGTATGTGTGTGATGTGTATGTAGTATATATATGTATATGTGTGTTATGTGTGTGATGTGTATGTAGTATATGTATATATATATGTGTGTGTGTATATATATGTATATATGTATGTGTGTGGTATGTATGTGATGCATATATAGTATATATATATATGTATGTATGTGGTATGTGTGTGACATGTATGTAGTATATATAGTGGATATATACAGTGTGTATGTATGTGGTATGTATGTGTTTTATGTGTATGTAGGTGATGCTGGAGATTGAACCCAGCGTTTCATGCATGCTAGGGAACTATACCCCAGTCCTAACCATTTATCTGATATTTTCATGGGGAATTTCAAGTCCTCACAATATGGTAGATCATCATAACTGAAATTCTTTCAAACACAAATATTTAGGCATTTTAAACAAAATACACAAAGCACTTACATATTTCCAAACTAAAAAATGTTAAGTGCCAGGTGGTAGAAACAGAAATTTAGCTGAAAACGTAAGCAGCGAGAGCATTAGCAGATGCTTAAGCTGTGTAGGAAGTGGGAGGCTGAGGCCAGCCTGGGCTACAGAGTGAGACAGAGAGAAAAATGAGCACAAGCAGCCACAGGATGCAGCAGGAATGCTGACAGCACCCCTTCCCCTCAGTAGCTCAGACAGCAGGGAGTCTGGGCATGTATCAAGAAGAGAGCAAGCCATTTATGGGGTGCTCATAAATAGATCAATAAAAATGAGTTACTGGGCTGGAGAGATGGCTCAGCAGTTAAGAGCACTGGCTGCTCTTGCAGAGAACATGGGTTGAATTCCCATCACTCATATGGAGACTCTCAAGTGTCCATAACTCCAGTTCCTGGGGGTCTGACACCATCTTCTGACCTCTGAAGGCATTAGGTATGCACATGGTACACAGACATACATGTGAGCAAGGCACTCATACACATAAAATAAAATGTCTTTAGAAATGAACTATTAATGCATATGACAACAGAAACGCATTGTAGTATAAACCGCAGAGTGAGGAAGCCAACCCCAGAAGATAATGTCCCACCTGGAGAGGACATCGGTGACCTGGGGGACAGTGAGGTGGTAGAAGGAAGGAAAAGTGTATAATTAATATAGCCAAATTTGAAAATGAATTTCACTTCATTTATAGACATAACTGCACACACATACACTTAACAGATAGATAGATAGATAGATAGATAGATAGATAGATAGATGGATAGATAGATAAAATTGCTTTTGATATTGTCCTGGGTATCACCTTTACATTTGAAATGCATTGTCTTTCAAATAAAGATGTGCAGCAAGGCTTTCAGGAAGTCAGCTTGCTATATTTTCAGCATAGGGCTTATGGTTTTCAGTACGTGCCCACGAGGCTCATTAACGAGCATTCACGGGTACCGTGCACCCAACTACCTGAACTCGCCATGCGCATAGCAGGATCCCGTTCTGCTCAAGACTGCAGAGAGAGAAGCAGTAAGCAGAGAACCTTACTGTGTAGGAATGGGAGACTGACTCCCCAAGCCTGGAACTAGGAACCACGAAGCACATTGTTAGATTGGTTAATGAACATTAGGTAGGGATAGGCAGGAAGAAACAGTAGCACTTCCCTGAGGTAAGCATCTTCTAAAGGAAAAAAAATAGCACACACCTTTGAAGGTAAGGCTAGCAAGGAGTATATTATAAAACAACTCAGTATAAGCAAAAAATCAGCTAAATACACCTGTGGCAGATGCCTGAGGTCTATTTCCTCAAGTAACTTCAAGGTGCACTGCCTTGGTTGTTTTACACTGACTTAACTGAATATTTCTGAGTACTTGGGAAACAGAGCAAAGGATGCCAGAGCATCTGAGTAGGCCCTTCCTGTGATCTCACCTTCACATCACCATCTGAACCGCCTCGTCACCCTTCCCCACACCCCCTCCAAACCCCCCCCACACCCCCGGCTCTCCACCCGTGGTTCATATACTGTAGGGTTAATAGTTAGAGTTTTAAAAAGATGATGACTTTTGCCTAGTTCATGTCTATCAGCCTGGAGTGTATAATTGAACATTTTGTGTGTGAAAGGTGTATCTCAGTTGCTCAAGTGCTTGGCTAGCATGTGTGAGATTTGGTCTGGTTTCCAGCACTGCAGAAACTGGGCTTGGTGTAATCCCAGCACCGGAGAGGTAGAGGCAGGAAGACCCTGGCAAGTTTAACACCAGCCTGGGATACACAATACCCTGTCGGAAAGGAAAGAAAAACTATTTATTGTCTCGCGCCCTAAGAATATGATGACCTCACATCCCGTGGCAAGAACATGGGAAGCTAAAAGATGGGGTTCAAATGTGCTTCTCTCACTTTGCAATGCAGTTTTAGTGCTCTTCCCTGCCACTACCTCAAGCATAGGGAATTCAGAAAGACAACTAGGCACAGTTTATCCATAAGACAGTAGAGTGGAGCAGTTGGCCCACTTTGTGAGTCAGTCACCTTGCCAACTTGGAAGCAGTCATCTGCCGTGAGGGAGAAGAGCTGCCTGGGGCTGTACAGGTCGGTGGTGGAGGAGCCCGTGACCCTCTGGAAGACGCCTCGGGCCAAGCCCTTCACGTTGAGCATGTACACATCCTGCAGCCGCATCAGGGCCCTTGCTGCTCCCTCGAGATCCTCAAAGGCAGGAAGGTCTTGCTCTACCTTCTCATAACCATCCTTCAGAGCTGTAAAAGCATAAGAAAGACTATGAGCCCCGCCTCCAAACACAGGTGATGGGCATTTATTCCACGTGAGACCTGACCACCTGCTCAAAGTGCCCTCAGCAGCAAGCTCAGCTCCTGGAACACAGTGGATGCTTTTTGTCCAAGACTGTGTGTGTGTGTGTGCGTGTGTGTGTGTGCGTGTGTGTGTGTGTGTGTGTGTGTGTACATGTGTGTGCATGAGTGTGTATACATGTGTGTGAATGTGTGTGTATATGTATGTGTGTGTGTGTGAGCATGCCTGTGCATGAATGTATGTACATGTGTGTGCCTGAGTTGATGTGTGCGCGCGTGCGTGCGTGCGTGCGTGCGTGCGTGCGTGCGTGTGTGTGTGTGTGTGTGTGTGTGTGCAGGTAACCTCAGGGGCCACAAAGAGCATCCCATGGGATCCCCTGGAGCTGGAGTTCCAGGCAGTTGTGAGGTGTGGGGATGCAGGCACTAGTGTCTGAATTGGGTCCTCTTGGCAGAACAGAAAGTGCTCCTAACAACGGAGGCGTCTCTCCAGCCCTCCAGGGTAGATGCTTAATACGACTATCTTAATGAAGGACATTCAGAACAATGGCATGAAGGAGGGAAAAAGAAAGAAAGTGTGCAGCTTGGTCGTATTGCTCGACTCTGTCTCTAGTACAATCTTTCTCTTCAGCGAGAGGCAACCCTTTTTCTTCTTCACTGCCCCAAGCTAACCAACTTCCTATAGTGCAAGGTAGAATGAATTCGGAAAGTGATTTCTTTACAGGTCACATTACATTATTCTAACTTTCAAGTTTAAAGACTTGAAACAGAAAGTACTAGAAGGCCATGACATTCTGCACACACAGAAGTACACAGGTGCACATATTTAAGTAGGTAGATGTACACTTCTTCACTTGATCGTAGTGGGGGTCAAGTGAGGTAATAGGTGTGTCGGTGTCTTGTTCTCTAAAATCACACACCTATTGGCAAGGGGACTAACTCCATAGACTTGAAAGGGCTTAGGAGTTCAGGCAGTTTCTGTCTGCTCTGCCAATCCTCATTGTAACTCAACAGAGTCTCTCTCCTTACCACTGAGTCAGGAGCTGGAAGCTTCCCTGTCCTTCTCCACCCTTCTTGTTACCTCGGATGTTCTCAGTGGCCTCCAGACTATGCACCACGTTCCTCCAGTCAGACTGCAGGCGCTTGATGAGAGTGAAGGCAAGCAGAGGGTTCACCACGGGGATCGTCAAGTCCTCGTGCACAGAAAGCACCTTGTCGTAGAACCTGAAGGAGACGGGAAAGAACGGGCTCACCTAGGCACAACTGTGACAGCCCAGGAAGGCTGCCGTGGGGCCAGCTAAAATGAAGAGCTGCGGCAGCAGGGCCTGCCTGTCGCCCTTACTTCCTTAGGAAGGGGGTGGGGGTGTAAAACCTGAAGTGTTGAACCTCTTGAAACTCATGAAATCGTTCGACTAAAAAAGCCAGGCAGGAATAAAAAACTTGGAAACTATACTTACCGCATAAGTGGGTCCGTTCATTTATTCACTGAGAGTCCGTGCAGACCGTTTACTCACAGTATGTCTGGCACTATTCTAAGGGCTAGAGATACAAAGGTAAGGAAGGCGTGCTCCAGCTCAAAGGCTTTGCAGGCACAAAGCTCTGTTCTGTTATCACTCTAGACCCAATACTTAATGTCCGGCAGGAACTCAGAAGCATTTTTGGAACAAATAACAATCAATATGAAGTATGCTAAGAGAGCATGGAGCACACAGAACTCTGGTGGCGAGAAGGCGTGGCAGCCGACCTGCTTCTTTAAATGTTTTGACGACTGCTACCTACTGGATCCTTACCATGTACTGGGCATTCTATTTTTATTTCATGCACACAGGGGTTTTGCCTTCCTGTGTACAGTGTACCACATGTGTACAGTGCTAGAAGAGGCCATGGGACCCTCCAGAACTGGAGTTGTGCATGGTTGTGAGTCATGTGGGTGCTGGGAACCAACCCTGGGTCCTCTGGAAAGCAGCAAGTGCTATTGATTACAGAGCCATCTCTCCAGCCCATTTAATGTAGACCTATTTTGTCCTATGTGCAGTGGAGGAAACCAAAACGAGGCTGCACTGTTAGAAAATAGCAAAGCCAGGACTGAATCCAACGCCACTCCATTCAGAAGCCCGGGTTCTGGGTTGAATTTGCCCTGACTCCCATGACAATGAACAAAGAAGGGAAGGGAGGGGGAGTGGGCTTTGAGCTAATGGGAACCAGTGTACACAAAGATGCAAACATTTGACATGGAACCACTTACTCAGTGAATTAATGTGTAATCGTCACCTTTGAGATGCCTGACTCTATGCTGGGTCCTGGAATACAAAGGTAAGATGAAGCCCACTGCACACTGAGTTCATAGACCAAGTCGGGCTGTGGTGGCACATGCCTTTAATCCCAGCACTCTGGTTTGAGGCCAGCCTGGTCTACAGAGTAAGTTCCAGAACAGCCAGGGCTACCCAAAGAACCTCTGTCTTGAACCTCTCAAACCCCACCACCACCACCACCACCAAAAAATTCCATGGTCCAAAAGAACTTGTTCTCATCACTTTGTACTTTCAAAGCAACTTATTAAAGAAAGTCTTCAGTTGGCCTTATCGTTTCGGAGGGTTAGCGTTCATGGTGGTAGAGCATCGGTATGGGGGAAGAACAGCTGAGAGCTCACATCTTGATCCACAAGCATGAGGCAGAAAGAACACGCTGGGAATAGTAAGAGGTTTTTTTCAAACCTCAACCCCCAGTGACACACCTCCTCAAACAGGGCCACACCTCCTAATCCTTCCCAAATAGTTCCGCCAACTAGGGACACAGTCTTCACATCTATGAACCTATGAAGGCTCTTCTCATTCCGATCACCGTAGTACCTAAGCTCAATACTCTTTTGTGTAGGTGTGTATGCTCCTGGAGATTTAACCTAGGACTCTGTGCATGAGGCAAGTACTTTACCCCTGCATTACATCATTAGGTTTCTTTTAATTTTGAGATAGGGCATCACTAATTTGCAAAGGATGACCATGAACTCACTTGGTAGCCCTTGCAGGCCTTGAACTTGTGATTCTCCTGACTTAGCCTCCCAAGTTAAAGGCCTGTGATAATCAGACTCAGCTTCAACACATGTCTCTATGAAATAATGAATGGAATAAATTCTTCTAAACGCTAGGCACCAGACCTTGAATAAGACACAGTGTCATTGGTTCCAGGGACTTATAGTCCAGTGGGTGAGCGAGACACAGTTATGTTGTAGATGCAGCACTAGACTGAATAACAAGACCTAGAAGACAGCAAGGGGTGTGGTTCATTTGGCCAGGGCAAGTGAGAGTAGAAGTTTTAGGACTTGTTTACTCATGTAAACTCTTTCATATGAGTTTGTGAGAGGGCGGGGAAGGAAGATTCAGAAGTGGAAGCAACTGAGACAGACAGACCGAGGAGAAGGCCACTTCAGCGTGTCAGCATGCGACAGACCGAGGAGAAGGCCACTTCAGTGCGTCAGCATGCGACAGACCGAGGAGAAGGCCACTTCAGCGCGTCAGCATACGACAAGCTGAGTGGGAGGCAGCGTAGCAACTCTAGGGACAAACAGAACGGGTTTGAACAAACGGCAATCTAGGAATCAGTTCGGAAACTGGAGGTAATCAATCCCGGCGGGGACAGAGAGGGGGACGTCCAGCTCACTTCCTTTCTTCCAGTGCCGTGACGCGCCATGAGCAGACAAGGCTGGAGGTGGTGGCACCCGGAGTGACCATCTTTCTAATGAGTTTCTTCCTGGGTGTTCTGCAAGTGCTCATATAGGTGAAACAGGCTGCTCCCTCTCCTGCTGTACCGTGCTGACTCCACGTCTAACACAGGGACGGGATTTATAGGATTGAAACCTATTGATCATGTGGAACTTGATAGGTTACAGGTGCCTCACCTGTGGGTTGTGATCTCTGTGAGGGTCAAATGACCCTTCCACAGGGGTTACCTAAGACCATTGGAAAACGTAGATATTTCTACTGCGATTCATAACAGTAGCAAAACTACAGTTATGAAGTAGCAACAAAAATAATTTGAGGGTTGGGGTCACCACAACATGAGGAACTGTATCAAAGGGTCGCAGTGCTAGGAAGGTTGAGAGCCACTGCTCTAACAGCTTTATCTCCTTATCCAAAAATTATTTTCAAAATCAATATAACATCAGCCAACGCGAGTAGACTGCGTGAGTGAGTGCGAGAGCTCACGAGCCTTTTGAGGAACGCGGGAGACCTTGCGGATGGAATGGTGTGAGACAGAAGAATGGAGGGAGAGATGCAGCATAAATCAGGATTTCCAGAGAGCGAGGCTCCCAACCGAGTAAGGAAGCCCGCCAGAGGCAAAGAGTCACGTCAAAGCTTCCAGGTAGTCAAATATTCAACAAAAACCAAGTCACAAGAATCTGGGCCTGGGTGACCCACGCAGGACACAGAAGCCTGGCAAGTCCCACGATGTCTCTGATCCCAAAGACGGGGCTGCTTGAGAGCCTATCCCCTGGGGTTTCGAATCCAGCCCAGCCTGCGGAGTGTGGAGAGCGGTCTACTACTGCCCGTTATTTCCTGCTCGGGCTCCATATGGAACCACTTAGCGAGCTGCTAGACAGAAAAAAAATGTTCGAGCCTGGGTCCGAGCCAAGGCCCGCGGAGTGTCCAGGAACAACTGAGGCTGAGCGCAGTGATTTTTTACGAGACAGTTGGACGGGGAGGAGCTGGGAGGGGCCCCGAGGCGGATTCCGACCCAGACACCGACCAGCTCCGCTCTGCGAGGTGAGAGACTGCTGTACAGCTCTCTGGTCCTTTCGCTTTCCACCCGAGTTTCCCCCGCACCTTTCCCACAGTGGGATCAACAGATCCTAGCTAGGACAAGGACAAACCTTTGAAGGCTTCAGAACAAGCAGAGGCACAAAGGGAACCCAGTGAGGTGCAGGGGTGAGTATCACTCCCAGGCAACCATCAAGCTCTGTCTACACCCCTGTCTTCCTTGCACCCCACTCTGCATTAGTCCAGGGGTTTGCTCTTTGCGGCGGCACCATCAAGCAACACAGTGTTCAAATATGACTTTTTTTTTCTTTCACGGGGGGGTGGTGGTGGGGCGGGGTGGGAGGGGGAGGATCTATAGACTGATACCCGAGGCCAGCTAGGAATGCGAACTTGGCTGCATGCCCAGCCTTGGAGCAAACGGCTCTTTTCCAGAGACCGAGTTACGGGACTCTGAAGCAAGCCTCCGGCTTTCCTAAATGCCCTGTTGCTTTAACAAATGCTGCTGAGAGCGGAAAATCAGATCCTTTTCTTCAAGAATCTGCACATAAAATTTGCAACCCAACCCCTGCAATAAGCTTCCCGGGTAGGTTTCTCAACCGCAAGACGTGGGCCATGTCAGTTCAATGTGTCTCCTTGGAAATTGAGAACCGGCTTCGCCATGCTTCTTCTGAGACATTCTGAATGCTTCATTCTGAGCCCAGAAATCATTCCACCCTCTTACTCTCTGTATGTCTTAAACGGCACCAACAAAATAAACTAGAGATGGATGACACTCCCCACCCCCGTGCTGACTGTGTGCTCCACCGGTGCGCGGTGATGGGGCCTCTAACTAGTACACGTTCTATCCAGTAGTGGGTAGGGGCAGCCTCAGCAGCCAAAGCCACGTCATGAGAAACTCAAAGCTTATATAAAACGAGGGCCTTGGAAATAACGTTCCAACTTACATAAAATCACCAGATTGAGACTATAGAAAAAAAAATGAGCTGAAACTGCCCAAATTCTCATTTTTAAAAAGTGAACACTACTTGGGCTTCAGAGCGTGACCGGGAACAGCATTGCAGCCTCAGAAACATCAGATCGAGCCTGATGAGATTAAATGTTCATAATCATCCGAGGAAAGAATCTAGGATTTTAAAAATTCCCTTTTTAATCTTTTAGAGTCCCAGCCAGTGCTACAGCTGGCAGGTTAATGCGGCCTCTGCGCAGCGGAGGTCCGGGGGTCGCTCTGTGCTGCCTGATTGGCAGCAGTCTTCCGGCCTTAGCCTCCCCACTGCGGGGAGTCGACCTCATCAGCCAGCCCTGAAGACTCATAAGACATTAACATTTTTTTAGCAACTTACTACATGCTAAGCTGGATGATAAATCACTACCTGGGACGCAATCGTTCCAAGAACCCTATGGGAATAACCGTTGAAACATTGTATAGCTTAGGAAACTAAAGCTTAAAGATACAACGCAGTCAGAGTCAAGAAGTCAAACAGAGGTCTGCTGAGCTCCTGAATGTAGACTCTGAGTCACTCTGCACCCACAGTGTCCCCCACACTTTTTTCCTGCATTAGCGTTCTCCTCCCCCCTCCTCTCCCTCCTCCCCCTCCTCTTCCTTCTCCCCCTCCTCTTCCTTTCTTTTTTAGTATAGACAGGTCTCTTTTATTAGCTTTTCCTAAACTTGTCTCCTGCTTACAGACTGTTTTTCTTAGTGTAAGAATGTGACCTGCAGTCGTTTTAACAAACCAATCTGATACTACAACTCAGACAAATTGTCCGAATACAGGTCATCAGTTGCCCCCGACGGTTGTTTGAAGAGCAGACTCAGGTTTAAGCCAACTCTTACGAAACTGGCTGTCCTGCATGGCCACTTCTTATAAACATTGGTGGGAGTGGAGCAGGGAGGGTTGGCGTGGGGATGGACTTGAAGTGTGAAGTTAAAGCTAGACATCAGATGATCTGCTTGCGCACTCTCTAGACGAGTCTGTAAGACCGATTGGATTTATGTGGAAACAGCTGCGTCTTATAGTCCGTGGGCTTCTCAGTGTCTGAGGCAAAGAAGGCACGAGGCACATTGGTATCATATAAAAGCATTCCTTTTTCATCCTGGACACTGATTAGTGCCCTAAGTCCCACAGTTTACAACAGTGTACCTTGCAGGACCCAACACTACTTTGATGACTGCATAGAATATGTTGGCTGTGCGTCAGCTCACGCTACCCTCGGTATTACCCAGAGTGAAATAGCTTTTCACAGTGTTTTCTAGAGTCAGAGACATTTTCACAGACAGACAACCTCTCAGTTACTACTTACATTCAGAGAGCTTTTACCAATGGAAGAGAAATAAGAGCTGAAATGGTCACCACAGCATTCTACTGTGTCAGCAGCAGCTTGACGAGAAGTCTGAGGTGATTGCTGCTTGCCACAGCATTGGTGAGAGCCAACTGGATTCTAGAATCTCCATGCTACCTATACTTTTTCACAGTGTACCAACTTGGACATGCGAAGGTGGATGACAGTGTGTGTGTGTGTGTGTGTGTGAGAGAGAGAGAGAGAGAGAGAGAGAGAGAGAGGAAGACAGAGACAGAGAGAGATGAGAGAGAGAGACAAAGAGACCCAGTGACACACACACACACACACACACACACACACACACACACACAGACACAGAGAGACAGACACAGAGAGGTCGTGTTACAGAACTCCTCATTCCCCTTCGAAGTGTCTCAGGGTCCCCACCCCATGACACCTGGGTCTAGAAGTCTCTTTGGGCCTCCCCTGGGGCGTCCGGGCTCCCCGGCGACGCCCTCACCTGGTCAGGTCGCGCAGCCGCGCCTCCTCGCCGCGCAGGTAGAGCCTCAGTGTCCGCAGCAGCCTGCGCTCGGGCGCCAGGGCGCGCGCCACGCTGGTCAGCGCGGAGAACGTGTCCTCCCGCCCCGTGGCCGCCGCGGGGTCTCCGGCCCCGAGTGCCAGCAGCGCCAGCAGCGCCGCCAGCCGCGCCCCTGGGCCCATCGCGGGGTCGCGCGTCCCTCCGCGCTCCCGCCCGGCACCGCCCTAGCCTGCCCGCCCTCCCGCCCGCTCCCGCCCGGAGCCTCGCATCGCCCGCCCTTGGCCGCCTTCGTCCCCTCAACACCAAACACAGCAGTGTCTGCCCAGCCGCTAACTCCACACCGATTCCACCGTGCCTGTCACACTTGGGGAAACTGAGGCAGAGCGGATGAGCAGTGACTTCTGTAGTAAGAGCCGTGCTGTGCCATCAGCCAAATTCCTCGTGTGAAACAGGGGAGAGAAACACAAAAGCCTCTGGATTATGAGGGGAACTCCAAAGGGCGACAGTTACAGCATGGTGACAGAAGCACGGGTGGCAGGGGAGAGAGGACAGGACCTCAGGCGATTTTGAAAGATGGCTGGGACTGAAACTCTGGGATTGAGTCACTACATAGTCACACAAAAGTATCATCACTATGTTCTACTGGGCTGCATGTTTCTTTCACCCCGCTACCCCTTTGGCCAGCAATGTTCATTCATTTCAGTGTTCAGTAACATCCGTGCTAGCGTAGGTGCAGCCCGCTGCTCAGAAAGGAAAATGGAAATGTAAGCCACCATAAAAACAGGTCATGGGCAATCACAGGCTGTGCAATGGGTGAGGACCCCGCCCCCGAAGAGGGGCTCCCGCTGGCATGCTTTGATGGGGAGAGAGCTTCACAGAGTCAGTGTGTGTGGTTCTCAAATGATCTAGCCTTCATATCAATGTAAAACTAGTTTCAGAGATCACAGTGGGACGTGTTCCCTCCTTTCCTACAGTTTAGAAGAATCTGGAAAGGACTGAAATTTGTTCTTCTCTGAGTAGCTTGAAGAATTCGCCATCAAAGTCAGTTAATTCTAAACTTTCTTTTGGGAGACGTTTTGGTTCTTGATTCAATCCCCATAGCAACTGTTTCAGAGCAGGTTGCACGGTAATCACGTGATTACGTCTCGTAATGCTCCTTCCTCTAGGAGTGCTTTATTGCTGAAGTTTGTCTCATTGGCTATAAAATTTCATGTTCACATTGCTTTTCTTTCGGCACCTTAACGTTCCCTGTCCCCTGCGGGAAATGCCCAGCTCTTTCAGTCATTCTTGGAGCATTCACTCTAGCTAGTATCAAAGTGGGGTTGTTTTTTTTTTTGTCATATTTTCTTTGCTTTTATTTTCAGCAGTTTAATGGCTAGGCATTGAATTCCTTGGTTTTGTCCTGTTTAGAGGTCACTTAAATGTCTCACTTCTGTAAGTTGTGCCTTCAATCAAATTTGGGGACTGGTCCTACCTTATTATTATTTTTCAAAGCTCTTTTTCTCTCATTCACATTGCATACTTTCTGTGAATCTGTGTGTTTAAATATGCCAACTCCTCTGCCATCTCGATTCTGCAATCAGTTCTAGCATTTCTATTTGGTTTGTCCTCTTTCTTCTGTCTTTCTCTCCCTTCTCTTCATTTCAAGAACGCTCGCCTGGGCTTCCTAGAGCGTCTTCTAACGTTGTTTTAACAACTTCAACATCTGTGCTTTGTCTTCATCAACATTTACCAGTTGCCTTTTCTGTTATGTTTTTCTCTTTTATTTCCTTTTTATGCTGAGATTTTCTTTACTCTAAGAATTAGGCTAAGACTTCTTGGATTGAACACTAGACAGTTGGAATTTTATGTCCCTCGTGTCTGGCTCTTCCTTACGTTCTCTCTGGTGTGACATTGAGTCCACATTCCAGGCGGACTCGAGTCCCATGTGACTTGCCTCTATGGCTGAAACACCCTCAGTTTCAACAACTAATTCAGCTGCAGCGACACTCAGATGCATCCAAGTTGTGCACACAACTGGGCAGCTGGGGGTGTGACAGTGGTGTGCCCTGTGTCTCCGTACTCAAGCCTATGGCACACTCTTAAGCATCCAATCCACAACCATACCGATTATCACTGGGCCCAGGAAGTACAGTTTCCCTCCCGAGGCCTTCCCCACTGTGACCTGACACTTGCCTGTTCCTTGTGCCCCTTGTCCCCATTTTGATTCCCTGCCCATAAACCTTGGGCTTCAGTTAACCTTACCGTGCCAATCAAATCCTCCTGACTCATGCATTTTCTCCAGGTTTTTATAGCTGCACACGGTGGGCAAGACAGGGTAAAATATACATTTCATCTTTCCTAGAGGAATAACCTACAGCAGAGAAAGTCTTTTGCATTCCTTTGTTGGGGAAGATGCTTTTGAATGTTCTTAGGTCTCAAGTTCCTTTTGGTGTTTAGCAAGCTGCTGTGATTTCTTGTTTGGACTTTATGTTGTAAACCTGTAGAATTAGGCTATCCCTATTTTTGAAGGTCCAAAAATGAAAAGCATTTTTAGCTTTTGGGAAATGTTACTATTTCTTTTAGAAAAAAAAAATAAGAATAAAAGGATTGAGGAAACTATCAAGATTTTCAAATAAGTATGAAGACTGGAAAATGGAGCAGCATCTTCGAAAACAGCCATCCCTCTGAGCTCACCCCGTGCCCCTCCCCTGCTCCCCTGCCCCTCCCTCCCTCACCCCGTGCCCCTCCCCTGCCCCCTCCCTCACCTTGTGCCCCTCCCCTGCTCCCCTGCCCCTCCCTCACCTTGTGCCCTCCCCTGCTCCCCTGCCCCTCCCTCCCTTACCCTGTGCCCCTCCTCTGCTCCCCTCTCCCTCCCTCCCTCACCCTGTGCCCCTCCCCTGCTCCCCTGCCCCTCCCTCCCTCCCTCCCTCACCCCGTGCCCCTCCCCTGCTCCCCTGCCCCGCCCTCTCAATGTGCTGCCTTTTGGTCTTGTCATTTCTGGCTCCTACCAGGCTCTTTCCTGACTCATGAGTAATTTCTGACTACCTCCTTTTCATCCTTTGAGTCATCTCCTTGGGGACATTTTGTCTGCAGGCTAGGTTAGTGTTCCCATATTTTCCATTAGAAACACACCCTATATTTTCCAGTAGAATTTATCACTCTTATAGTTGCTTGTCTTTGTGGGAAATAGCTGTCTGCTGCCACGAGATCATAAGCTTTGGGCAGGCGGGACTAATAATATTCAGCCTGCACTCAAAAGGAAAGAACAGAGTGGAAAAGCATTCAGGACAAGTCATCCGCCTCTCCCTTCTTTAAAGAGTCATTATTCCAGCCTTCTGTTAAATCTTTTATAATACATATCTCCATTTTTTTCTGACAGTGAATCCATGGAGTATATATTAGTTAACTGTCTTATCGGTGTAACAAAAATACCTGACAAAGCAGTTTAGGAAGCGAGGGTCTGGCTTACAGTTTCAGGGGATACATAGCCCATCACGGCTAGCCTCCTATACTTGCTCTGAGGCTGCCGTCATCCACTGCTTGGACTCAGCTCCCTGTCTTTTTATTCAGTCCAGGACCATAGCCCATGGAATGGTACCGCCCAGAGTTAAGATGGGTCTTCCTGACTCATTTATCCTCATCTAGATCATCCCTCACGGATCTATGAGTTTTGTTTTCATGGTGACTCAATTAACCATCACAGGGCTGAAGAGATGGCCCAGCCACTAAGAGCGCATGTAGCTCTGGCAGAGGACCCGGGTTGCTGGACCGCTTCTCCAGCCCACGTCTTTAGGTTGCTCACGGTCAATTCTGAGGTAGCCTCTCTCTTATATCCAAGAAGCCTTTCTGGGAAGTGACTTCTACTCACTCCTCTTTTCTCTATATTAAAAGAGGAAACACTAATCTCTACCCTGGCTCCCAGAGGCCAGTATGGAGGAAAGCCAGTTGAGAGATCTCTTAGGGTAACTCCAAGTTGATGAACTGTTACAGGAGAAAGTGGGAACTGCCAGGATTAACTCAGTCTTTTGGGCTTGCAGGTGTCTCAGAACCTGTCTCCAGAAACTGAACATCCAGTTTATTAAATCATAACCCTTCAAGTCACATTTCTTTCAAAGTAGATAGGGTCTTTCCAAAGACATTCTCACACTGCCCCCTAGTGGGATTTAGAGGCCAATACACATCCACCATCCTTGGTAAGCATTTGCTATTGGTTTAACAAAACATTCATTTCTTTTTGTACAGACTTCCAAGTCCATTAGTTCTACATCTGCAGCTTTAACAGAGCATTGGAAACACTTAAGAAATGGTGAATATATCAAACACTTAAAGATGTCTTTGTTTGAGAACACATGGAGGGACCCATGGCTCCAGCTGCGTATGTGGCAGAGAGCGAGAGCGAGCGAGCGAGCGAGAGAGAGAGAGAGAGAGAGAGAAAAGATAGAGAAAAGAAAGGAAGGAAGGAAGGAAGGAAGGAAGGAAAGAAAGAGAAAGAAAGAAAGAAAGAAAGAAAGAAGGAAGGAAGGAAGGAAAGAAGGAAAGAAAGAAAAGAAAGAAAGAAAAGAATATTCAGCAAACACTAGAGGACTTCAGAAGACTTGCCTTTTTGCAAAAGGAATTCAGAGTGAGTAACCTTAACCATGGGTAGCCATGGAGACAGGATTTACTAGATTAAAAAAAAGTTGGGCTGGAGAGATGGCTGAGGTTGAGTGCTTACAGTATGAGCATAATGACTTGAATTTGGATCCACAGCACACATGTAAAAACTGCTGTGAATAATGCCTGTACCACCGCAGTCCTGGAGGGGGCAGGGCAGTTGGATCATTTGGGGCTTATTGGGCTCTAGTGTAGTGAGAAGGCTGTTGCGAACCATGAGCTCTAGGCTCAATGAGACACTATTTCAAGAGACTAAGGTAGAGCGATAGAGGATATTCAATGACTTCCGTTGACCTTCCTACAAATGTTCATACAGAGAGAGAGAGAGAGAGAGAGAGAGAGAGAGAGAGAGAGAGAGAAGGAGGAGGAGGAGGAGGAGGAGGAGGAGGAGGAGGAGGAGGAGGAGGAGGAGGAGGAGGAAGGGAGGGAGGGAGAGTGTGTGTTTAGAGATCTGAGCATCAGTCCCAATCACTTCTGTGATCTCTGAGCACTCCCTTGCCTCAGCGTTTTTCTATAGTGGGACTTTTATATTTCAGTAGGGGTGGATGCCCCATCTGGCTGGAGCACTGAGATTCATTGAGTACATTTTGAGTAGCCATTCTCAGGTACTTGATGGAGTGTATTACTTTTCCTGTTGTAATAAAGTATACAACAAAAACAATTTAAGGAAGGTTTTATGCTGGCTTACAGCTCAAGGGGATCTACTGTAGTATGGTGGGGAAGCCATGGCGGCATATGGTCCCTGGCAGTCAGGATACAGACTGAAGTAGCCTGCCCTCAGTGACCTTCAGCTATGCTCTACCTCATAGGGGTCTACAACCTTCTCAAACTGAGCCACTAGCTGAGGACCGAGTGCTTAAACACATGAGCCGGTGGAGGGCTATTTCATGGTCAAACCACAGCAGGGAGGAAGCGGCAGGGGAAGGAGATGCCTTGGTTCTCCCCGTGTACTCAGTGGGTCCCTAAACTGCCCAAAGGCTTCCCTAACTATGGAGAAATATGACTGGATTTGGGATCCTACTCCCAAACACATTCTGAGGTTTTTGTCCACCAGAGGGAGGCATTCCGGTTTGGGAAGAGTGGACAACGGGAATGCCCCCTCGACCCAGCTGACCCTCCTCTGCTCTCCTCCCCTTTCTGAACCCCAGCTTCCCCTGTAGCCTCAGGCTGTTATTTTGAGTTCTCAACCCCGGGACTTCGAGATGAGGCAATCAAGAAACAATCCAGAGAATGCTGAGGCAAAATATGAATTAAAGTTGCAAGCAAAGTCTAGGGTAAGTTATGCCATATTTTAAGAACCTCAGTTTGGACAGCAAACTTCATGAACTAAATAAAGTGTCTGAGACAATAAAAAGTGCATAGACATGCGTGCCTATGAAGAGACCTGTTTATTACTGAGAACATTTCGTTTGGTTAAAACCACAGAAATCCACACACAAATACATAAAGTGCAAATTCTCACAGGCTAACAATATACCCTGTTATCTTTACAGGGAAAGATGAGATATTGACAGAAACTGTTAAAACAAGGGCACAATTTTGAGCTACTTTTAGAAAAGTATTACATTCTTAATTCTGCTTTATTTGTCATATTCAACAATGTACACCAAGAGCTTATAGTAGTCTATAACATGGTCTCATCATTCAGAGATACAGACCCCCCCTTTGTGCCTGAGTGACTCTAATAACACACATGATGAATCCTAATATTGGACAAAATGCAGTAAGCACTATTAAATCAGATGTGACTCACTTGAAAGGTGGGTCTACTGGGTTCAAAATGGCATCTAGACCAGTGACATTAAAACCACTCAAGATACATTCTTAGCCTTCCTGGCCAAAACCTTGTTTTGCAAGCAAAATACTATATATATTATACTTCTCATGTTGGAAGATGCTTTGTACTCTTCAAAGAAACTGAGTGTGCGGCATAGGGTTATGTCGACTTGACACAAAAGGTAGTCCTTTTAGACGAGAAAACCTCAGCTGGGAAAATGCCCCCTCAGACTGGCTGGTGGGGCACTTTCCTGATAACTGATGTGGGAGGGCCCATTTCCCTGTGTATAGTGCCACCCCTGGGCTGCTGGTCCTGGGTGTTAGCAAAATGCAGGCAAGCCATGAAGCAGCACCCCTCAGGGCCGGCCTCTGCTCCATTTCCAGCTTCCTGGTTCTAGACCCGAGTTCCAGCCTTGACTTCCCCTAGTGATGGACTACATAAGATGAAATAAATCCTTTTCTTCCCAAGTTGCTTTTGGTCATGGTGTTTATCACAGCAATAGAATTCCTAAGACAATGAGTATTTAAGGGAACATGCTTAGTAAACATTGCTTACTGGGTATTTCAGTAACACTATTTTTAAAACTGAATTGGAAAATGTTTTATTATCTTTTAAGCTTTTTCCTTTACTAATATCATCACCAGTTAAATACTGCATAACAGGAGATAATGAATTAAGCAAAATAGATATTAACAATAAACCATGATCTTTACTCTCAGGCAGCTGACAAGTGGGTTAAAGAGTGTCAATGAATTAAACAAAATAAATTACCTTATATATCTGACAATATTATAAGGTTCAAGGGTAACATGTATTGCAGGCCAACTGATCTGGCATTAATACTTTGGAAGTATAGGTTAGAAAGGCTGAGAATATCCTAGAATGCGTATTATAAGATCACTGTGTGTTCTTCCAGGAAAAAGCAGCAATTGTGTGTGGGGGGGCAGTCTGGGGCTGGGAACTGAGGCGTTACATAATAAACTTGTGCTGCTTTCTGGTATTTTCCCTTTTTTAATGTTTATTTTCTAATGGTGTTGGGGATGTTGTGCCTAGACCCTTTGGCATATCAGACTCTCACATCGGTGCGCGGCTTCTTTGGGTTTTGCTCTCAAGGCCCCATTCCCCATCCTTTTCACACTCTTGTACTTTAGGGTTCTATTGATGAGAATTTAGAAAGCAAACTCTGGTCACTTTGTCCTTGTCTTGGCTTAATTAAATGTATAGGTTCTCTTTTTTGAATCCTTAAAAATAACAACACTGATTTTGACTGGTACTAACCCAATGCTTTGTGAAGAGGCAGACAATCTGCCATTCTCTTCTATTTTAAGCTTGATTATTTATTTATTTATTTTTATTTATTTATTTGTCTAGATCTCTCCACGTAGCCTAAACTGACCTTGAACTCACAGCAATTCTCCTGCCTTAGTCTCTCCAGGGCTGAGATTTATAGATGTGAGTTACCATAACCAGCTCTCTTCAACTTCTTTCAGCTTATGGTAAAATTCTTTGAGGGACAATGTGAAAAGATATTTCCTCGAATTTTTGTACTCTTTTGTACTGCCCAGAGCACAGAGAAAACCCCCAATAAAATCCTTGATCAGCTTATTACTTTGGTTTCCTGTTTCCTCATCAGTTTCTAGAACAAGTTCAGAAAACAAATTCATCCCGAAAGCCCACAGCTCCACCCTCTAGGAGTGTCAGCAACCAGCAATGGGCTTTGGAAGACGCTGAAGCTACTTCATACAGTATTCTCAAGTATTCTGACGACAATGCAAACAACGGTCTAGACACAAACAATTCACGACTGAGTGTGATGCCACCTGAATGAACAGTTAAGACTCTGATCAGTGAGGTAACGGGGTAGCAGCATTTCACAGTCACAGCGGGACGGAGGATGCCCAGGGAGGTGGGAGGCAGAGTGGGAAAGGTGCGAAATTAAATGTTTCCAATTGTGGAATTTGTACTTTTCAAGCTTTACAAATATCAGTAAAAGTCTGAAAACAGCAGCAGAAGCAGCATTACTGAACGTCTCCCGGAGACTCCCACTTACAACTCTGCTGCATCAATTCTGGAAGCATCTTGATGAAGAAATGGTGGGAGGAGTCTATCTGCTACATGCAGACATCACAAAGTATTCAATCTCTTGGGCTAAATTACTATATCCAAATGCTGATACTTTATATTTGCAATAAATCTTAACTATCTTATAAAGCTGCCCATTCTTCAAGTCTCATCCAACTTGCAAATTAAAGAGAACACCCATTGCTGTACCCATGCACTTCCCATTCAGAATATATACACATCATTGTGAGCCAAACTCTAGATGAGTGAGATGCAAAAGTTACTGATAGTGCTCTCTATATAAGTCTGTTCCAAACTGATTGTTTTTGTTTATGTTTTTGTTTTTGTTTTTTTGAGACAGGGTTTCTCTGTGTAGCCCTGGCTGTCTTGGAACTCACTCTGTAGACCAGGCTGGCCTAGAATTCAGAAATCCGCCTGCCTCTGCCTCCCAAGTGCTGGGATTAAAGGCATGCATCACCACTGCCCAGACCAAACTGATTCTTAAAAATGAGTTTGAAGGAAATCTTTAAACTGCCATTTGATAAATCCCTTAATATTTCAAATATTATTCCATCAAAAATAAAGTTTCAAGTAGGTTTTAAAATCACTTCTACCCAAGAAATTCTAACCTCTTAAACAGCTCACGTTGTCCATTCATTTATTTCTGACCATGACATATGTACACAGAATGCATAATGATCACAGTAACCCCATCTCTTAACCCTCTGCTACCCGTTTGACTCACTTTTCAACTAGTTCCCTTCTATGTCTTCTTTTTGTGTTTTTAGAATAGGTCTTTAGTTTTTTTTGCAACCTTATTCCCTGTGGTATCTTCACTAGGGATAATCAAGGTGCCATTAGTGCTTTTTACTTTGATACCTTTAGCAAAAAATCCCAATGAATAATTTATGATTTAGTAAATGACTCAATAGCTCTTTGTTTCAGAGTCCAACAATCTTAATTTCTTGAACTTTTTCTTAAAGGTTATCTTTTCCAATCTTGGTTTTTTTTTTTTAATTTTGTTCTTTATTGTCTCTTGTTCTCACGTGATTCTGAAACAGCATCCTACTAGGAACTGAACCCACAGTTCAACTGAACCTCACCTCCTAGACTGGGTTTCTTTTCAGCAATCACTGCTGAAGGAAAACAATACAGGCTTGCTGTCTGCATCCTAACAAACACAAGTGAACAGTCTCGCATACAGCTTACCCGCCATTACAGCGCGTGGTTTGTACTTTTCAAGCATTTATCCCATCATTACTGGCCTTTATATATTGCTTGTTGGTCTCTTGTTGGTCATTACCACTTTATGATTTGACTTTGCTCCATCAATAGTAACCTTTCTTTTTTGTATTGTCAGGGATCAAAGGTAAGCTTTATCTGCATGCTAGGTAAGTGCTTTGCCACTGGGCTATGCTCAGGCCTAATTCTTTTTCTCAGAACTCCAGAAAATACTTGTTTTGATTTATTTGCTCAAAGAGAATATATTCCCATGCTATTGCTGAGAAAAGGGAGTGATAAACAAGTAGTTATCATCCCAAGTCCGAGACCCATTGGCTGGCACTCCTATCTTGAGCTGTTGTTAAATTTATTCTGTTAGGCACCTGTGCACCCACTGTGTCACGTTCATGTTAAACATGCTCAGACAGACTCAAGAATGAAGACAAAAATCAGTCTCCTCAACTTACACACTCTGGGAACCTTTATACATAGTTGGAACTTAGCTTTTCAAGATAAGAGCTCAAATGTCAGTAACTTCACTTTAAGATGACATTTTTTTGTATATGCTAAAGCACTGAAACAAAGATGTTCTCTTCATAAGTGGCTGGCAATCATGACGTGGCTTTCTCATTATAAAAAGGCTGTCACATCGCCTTAGTTTCATTTTGTCCTTGGGCCACTAGGACACAGACACTAAAACTGAATATGCATGTTTTTCCATGTATAGCTTTGATTATATCACTTTTTAGAATACATGCTATTTCCTAAATTACAATTTACACTCCTAAAAGTCAATAAAACGTTTTAAACCTTTTAAAAATAAAAAATTCTGTACACTACTTTTTAGCACGAAGTCTTTAAAATAAAGTCATACAGAAAAATGGCACTGAACATTAACTAGCTGTCATCTATAGTCATACAGGACCCAGCTCTAAGACAAAAAGGAAGGAACACAGAGCAACAGTGGCAACACAATGTAAAGCCTATGTTTGGATTATATAAACTCAACCAAAATTATCCTCAAGCTGCAACAAACCAACCCATGATTTTATTAACATTCTAATCGCTTTGGGCTTTATATTATTTATTTTTATGACACAAATCATCTAACATCAGTGCTGTCTCCTATAGGCAACTTTTCTAAATGATTATACCTGAAGGCCTTATTGCTGTTATCATAACTATAATGTGTGTATTCTGTAAACTATATAGGGAAATATATAATTTGGAAAGCTTAGACAATAGTTTTCTATTAGGGCTTTTCAGAGGGCTAGAGAGTCAACCACAATGACTTTCCTGAAAATTGTTTTGCATTGAAAAAGATTAAAAGTATTTATATGATCAGAAATTCCAAAGCCTGCTGGAACATACTAAAATAAATTGACTTTAATTTTAAACATCAGTTTCAGTGTTTCATTAATACCTAAAATTTCCCATTCAAGCACCGTGCTTAGCCTTGTTTATTAGCTTCTGAGATAAAATGAGACTGGATATTGAATCAAGGTGGTATGGCTATAGAAAATACAGCCATCTTATATCTTGATGTTTCATTTCTTATTAAAGTTAGCATTACCTTATCAGATAAAATAAATCTGGCTATAAAAATGTAATTCAAAAATACTGCCAAATAAATGCCACGCTCATGCCACAGGACAGACTTTTTCACTTACAGGTTATAATAACTGAATCCTAGCATGAAGGCTCAACTACACTTACATTAAGCCAAATTTTATTAAGACCTTTTCTTACAACCATCTTTAGAGTCAACAAATCTGTTTCCTATAGAGGAAGCACCTATATAATTTGGAAAATTTTCCTTAACTATCTGAAAATAGACTCATGGAATTATATTTAACTGAAGATATTATATTATCTTCAGTTCACACTAGACCCTGAGAATGCACTGAGGAATCTGACAGGAATAAAGCCACGAGGAGCGCTGCCACTACTGTTTTATGTTCAGTAAACATCAGTCTTAAATACATAAAGTATACACCACACCAAGGGTACCTGAAACAGAGGTGCAAAACCACAGACTGTAACATCTGTCCTAAATCAGAAAACCTAAATAACCTATAAACATTTTCTTCTTTTCTTTTTATTTTGCTTTTTTGGAGACAAAGAATTACTGTGCAGCCCAGGCTGGCCATAAACTAACTAGTGATTCACCTGCCTCAGCCTCCTAAGGGCTGTGATGACAGGAATATGCCACCAAGCTGGGTTTCTAATTTGGAAAACAGATCTACAACACAAGAACTTTCCTGCATTGGGCAGGAACAGTACTCCCAGCCACACACACACCTTTAAGAAATAATTTTCTTAACTAACCCTATAGTTATATAATGTTTGACTTCTTTTAAACCATGCTATACACAATTACAAGATATGTAACTAAGCCTAACCACAGTTCAATAAGAAAACTCACTTTTGTATTGTTTGTGATACAGGAGGAACAGCGTGCCACTGGAACACTTTCATTGTAATGACTGTCATTTGAGATTATGAAAACATTTGACTCATATCCAAACATTTTCATTTCAAACGTATATAATCTATTTAGGCAACTGAACACAGGAAAGAAAAGGGAAAAGATAACTTGGCAGGTGAGAGACTTCTAACACAAGGTTCACTGAGTAGAGTTCTTGGAGGTTCTGTTCCATGTCAGTGCAGTCACAGCGTCCTGAGGAGTCCTACACAGAACGCCAGACCAGTGCATTCTTACTGGGCTCAAGAAAATTCTCTATCAGAGCGTCAATGAGTTTCTTTAATTCTTCTTCCAGTAAGGTAGTATCACTGAGGGAAAAAGAAAGAAATTTAAAATTTTTATTTTCATTTATTTAAATCATTTCCACTTGTAAGGAAGGCACATATCTGATAGGACAACTAAATAACTGGCAAGCCAAATAGAAATTCACCCAGTTGAAATAAAACAAAAGATTCTTTAAAAATTCATGGGCCGGGCCTGGTGGCGCACGCCTGTAATCCCAGCACTTGGGAGGCAGAGGCAGGCGGATTTCTGAGTTCGAGGCCAGCCTGGTCTACAGAGCGAGTTCCAGGACAGCCAGGACTACACAGAGAAACCCTGTCTCGAAAAACAAAAACAACAACAACAAAAAAAATTCATATACAAAACAACAATCACAAGATAAAAATTGAACTGCATTACTAGGAGTCTTCTGGACCATGATAAAGTATGAGTTCATAATGGCCAATGAATTTTCTAGGTTAATCAACTTAATAGCTCAGAATGCCAATAGCATGTACCATTAAAAATGGCTTTCTGAGATCCTGAAGGTCATTCAGTACAGACGATACGGAACAATGCTACATATCTTTCAGGTATCAGGAAGCAGTCCTGGCACTCACTGGGAAGGCAGAGGCAGGTGATCTTTGTGAGTTTGAGGCCAGTCAGGGTTATATAGCGAGAGCTTGTCTTTAAAAAAGAAGAAAAAGACTAAGGTGTTTATTTAAAAAAAAAAAAAATCACTATACACTTACAAGCATTCCCTGTGAATCATACTGAGTTACAGGCCAGACATTTCTAGAGAAGCTTCTAGTACCTGCTTTCATGGTCATTTTACAAGCCAGATAGCAAATTCATTTTTATTACTTTAATAATTCCTCATTTTAACCTAAAATTATTTGGATAACTATAAACTCTGCTCCAAACATGAAGAGGTCCTTTTCCTCTCCAGTAGAAATACAACTTTAGTGCATGGGGACAGGGAAATACAAACTAACACACCCTAGTTGTATTCTGAAAACAATTAAACAAGAAATCTCCTTCCCCAAAATTGACTGGTCAATGAATGACATAATCAAAAGAAATACTTTTAAATAACTTTTGGTATGTTTATTAAAAAGATCAACAATCTACAACAAACTGAACCCATATTTTTAGAAAATGAACTGGCAGATTAGGTAAAACCATGGCAAATACAAAAAGCAAGATGTAACATATTTCTTTTTTTAAAAGATTTATTTATTATTATATGTAAGTATACAGTAGCTGTCTTTAGACATATCAGAAGAGGGCATCATATCATTATGGATGGTTGTAAGCCATGTGGTTGTGATATCAAATCAAGCCTGATTTGATATCAGGACCTCCGGAAGACCAGTCAGTGCTCTTACCTGCTGAGCCATCTCACCAGCCCCAACATATCATTTCTTTATACTAAATCTCAGTCTTCCCAAGAAAGAAATTCACTACAATTTTGAAATTCAATTCTCAGCGATATAGCTTCTTTGGGAAAGGGTCTGGCAGTTTCTCAAAAAGTAAAACATAGTTACCTTAGGGCCTAGCAATCTTACTTCTACATATATATCCAAGAAAAATCAAAGTAGACACCACATAAACCCAGTCACAACTGCTTATAACTGTACCATTCTCCATAGTGTAAGAAGTAATAGTCTGCATGTCCACTGACGAGTGGATTTAAAATCACAGTATAAATCCATACAGTGGAATATTTGGGGACTAAGGATGACTTTAGCTACTAAGGACCATACAATGTATTTTATTTATATATAAAATATCCTGTTATGGGTTGAATCTGAAATGTCCCTTACAGACATTTTATATATGCTATCTTCCTCCACATGTGACATTATGTTTATACTTGTCTTGAGTCTAGACAACTGTGAATCAAAACCTCAAAAAGCATGACCCCAAATAAATCCTCCCTCCCTTCCTTTAAAGTGTTGAAAACATGAAGAAAACCCAGCATAAGCAGATCTATAGGAAAGGACAGTGGATCAGTGACTGCTTAGGGCTATTAAGAACTTCTAAAGGAACTCTTTTTGGAGTTATAAAAATGTTCTCAAGTTGATTGCAGTAATGGTGACACAGCTCTAGGTATATTAAAAACCACGGAATTTTACACTGATATGTGTGAACTTAACGGTATATAAGTTGTATCTCAATAAAGTTTCTCCATATATATCCAAAAGAATCAATTCTCACCTCTGGCCAGGCGATGCACACATCTCTGCATAATACTTTATCTTTGGTTCTGTCCCACTTGTTCGAAGAGTAGCAACACAGCCATTTTGGAAAGTAAATGTAATCATTTGGCTGTTTTTACTCACAGGCAGTACCTAGGCAAAATGCAACAGTTTACACCTATATCTTCATTTTCAAGAACTATAAGATACATCACACTTACATGAAGCATCTAAGGTGTCTAAGTGACAGAAACAAAGTAGACTGGTGGTTGCCACGAGTTGGGAGATGGGTGTGTAAAGTTGTTTAATGAGTACAGAATTTCAATTTACCAAGGTTAAAAGTTCTGAAAAATCTATTGTATAATAATATAAGCATACTGTATGATTTGAAATTTAAGATTAAAAAAAGAGGACATAAAGTCCTGAGAGAGATGGGTTGGTGAATCCCAGAGGGAGTTGGAAGGAGGTAGTGGGAGTGGATAAGGTCAAAATACACTGTAAACATGTAAGGAATTTTCAAAGAATACAAAAATTATTTAAAATGGGTAAGATGCAAACATGATTAAATACATTTTTAGAATACTGAAACATTTGAACATTACAAATGTAACAAGCTAAGTTATCATCATAATTATAATAAAATGAATGTAAGAACTTATTGTGTATCTACTGAGCATCTACCACAGAGGCAGGAGCTTTGAGAGGAGTCTAGGAAATGGGTCTTCCATATGCAATGCAGCAGTGGCGTAAGTAGATGTCAATAAAACACTATTACACGGGCCAAAGAACGTTGTGTAATAACTGATTCTGTTAAGCCTGACTGGGACCTGGCGTTCCTAAGGAGGATGTAACATTTGCCCTAAGTTTTAAGCCTGAAGCATTCTAGGTAAGTGCCCGGTCACCATCAGCTCTTGCCTTAATTAAACCTTAAGTAATGGTAAGGTGTGAGTCTGTAGCAGAAAAGAGAAAAAAACTGAGGCAAACAAGTTGACCCAAAACACAGAAAAACCTTAGAGCATATGTGTTTAAGAAACCACCAGTTCCTCTATTTGTGTAGAGGTAGGAGAGTCGGTTGGAAGCATGTTAAGGTTAGAAGCTGCAGGCTCTGAAATCAGCGTGAAACTTCATGCTCCCACATCATTCACCACCACCGGGCATGCCCTCTCACCACCACCACCACCACCACCACTTCCATCTTCTCCTCCTCCTCCTCCTCCTCCTCCTCCTCCTCCTCCTCCTCCTCCTCCTCCTCCTCCTCCTCCTCCTCAGTCACTCTTCTCCAAACAGCAGCAGCACAGATGGGTATTTGGGGAGTGGTAAGGATCAAGTCAGAGAGCCCAGTTAGTGCACTTGAAAATACTCTGGCACAAATAACGGGTCCTATCCTCAAGAAACTAGAGGCCACTCTTTTACTATACCATGAATTATGACATTGTTTAAAAGAAGTTTTCTATTGTTGTTGTTGGTTTTGTTTGTTTGTTTTCTTAAAGAGGTGTTTTTCAGGGGCTTCAGCTTCTAGCTGAACACACAGAACGCTGGGAAGGTGGTGCATCTGTACAATGTTTAGAATAGCTGTTCTCAATCTGTGGGTTTCAAACCCTTTGAGTTCACCTATCAAATATTTACATTGTGATTCATAACGGCAGCAAAATTACAATTACAAAGTAGCAACAAAATAATCTTATGGTGTGTGGGTGTGTGTGTTTCACCACAACATGAGGCTGTATTAAAGGGTTGCAGCATTAGGAAGACTGAAAACTAGTTAGTGGCTTAGAAGGTTTGGCCCAGGCCTCCGTTTGTAGACCCTTGCCTGTAGGTCTCTTCCAGCTGGCTGCTTCTGAACTTAACCACTGTAAACTAGTAAACATGAGCACAATGGCTTGGATCTTATGTGAAACTTATTGCAGCTTTAGATCTTTTTGGTGACTTGAGTCATTAAATTGTCTTCATTGTTTGTAAAAACAAAAGGTACTTACTGATTTCTTATTTGGCTGGCTGCTATCATATCCAGTGGTTATGTCCCGTACATGCAAAATAGCAAATGCCCCACAAAACTTTGGATATTCCTTAGGAGACTCAAAATTGCGAATCCTTTCAAATATGGTTTTTATGGTAGGTGGATCATAACACAAGAAATATGAAGTTTTGGACATGTGATAACCGTATCTGCACAAAGATTTAAAGCTAAAGTCAGATTCTAGGTAACTTTTGGGACATGTGCATATTAAAGATAAGCCAACATAGTATTTTATAGAAAGTGATACTGATAATATTAATAGTAAAGAAATATAGTCAGGAAGTAGTGGTGGATGCTTTAATTCCAGCACTCAGGAGGTAGATGCAGGCAGATCTCCATGAGTTTGAGGCCAGCCTGGTCTACAGAGCAAGTTCTAGGATACCCAGGGCTGCACAGAGAAACCCTGTCTTAGGAAGGAAGGAAGGAAGGAAGGAAGGAAAGAAGGAAGGACCCCAAACCAACCAACCAAAAGAGCAAGCAATGCAGGTCTGGGGCGTAAACTTACATTTCATAAACTTTTGCCAGTTGCTCCTTCAGGGTTACCTTCCTGGTATCCAGGAAAGAGGCCATTTCAGCAACAACAACAGCTGCACTCACTCCATCCTTGTCCAACACGGAGGTTCCACACAGAAAGCCTGGAGGTTAGATGGTGTCTTTAGAAAAGGGGGAACCTCCGCGACGCTTTCCAGTTTGGGACTTCTTCCCTGACCAGGGAACTGAAGAGCATAGCGTCAAGCCAGGTGTGATAATGTATAACTATAGCTCAGCACTCACGGGCTGAATTGGGAGTTCATGGCCAGTCTAGGCCATGGCAGCCAAGATCTTTTCTCAAAATAAAAACCACAAAAAACCACTGACATGAACCACAAAATACAATGACAACAACAACAACAACAACAACAACAACAACAAAATCCCAATTCCATCAGAGTCAAGTAACATGTATTCAGGGATCTTTAGGCTATTCTGATAGAAAATGTGATTCAGTCTTCTTAAGTAATCAAAGTTTTTAGAAAGAAAACATAAGCACAACACAAACGTAAACTGCGTGAACCTTCCCAAACACCGTGGCTACACAGCCTTTACCAAGTCCTTCTCTGTAATCAGATTTGAGGGGCTCCCATCTGTCCACCTGAAGGTATACATACTGCTAGGCATGTATCTCTGCATTTTTGCAACTCAAAATTATAGCCAGAAGGTAAATGTCTTTGTTCTGCAGAATTACTGTATTTTAAATGCTTTCAACCAAAAGAAAAGATTATTAGTATTTACTACATACCAATAGACTCTTCAAATGCAAAAAGGACTTCTTTTCCGTGTCCTAGGAGGTCTTTTATCCTACTTCCAATCCATTTAAAGCCTGGTAATGTTTCCTGAAATGTAGAGGAAGCCACTCCAGTTAACTCTGAAGAACACATATTAAAGAGCTTATTTCTAAATGTACATAGCTCCTGCATAGTGAGCTTCTGTCACAGTCCTTGGCTTATAAAGGTTTATATAGTGGTAGATATATAGCCTCAAGCTACCATAACCACACACACACAGGCACAATCAGTAACCTGCTAGCAGAGCAACAGGTGATTTACATCAAATATAACATGTTTATAAGTGGTGATAAATACAGACTCAAAATGACAGGTACGTGTATAAATGTGCTACAATCATCTACTGCCTATAAGTACTGTAATGAGTGCTTTACACCATCCCTTCTAATGTTTACACACATTACTGCCATCGCAGAAGCTTAGAGATTCCTCTTCTCAAGACTGCACATAAGGGATGGAGGCAGAGTTTAATTATATTGCTTTCCGGAAGCAATTGCTGTCCTTTAAGCACATTATAACCTTAATATAAGCACTCATGAAGGATGCCATTTAGTCTTCTCGAGTAAAAAGGCCTGTAATTTTTAGTGACATAAGTGCACCACATGCCTGAGCTGCACGTACCATTCCACAGCACCGTGGCATACACAAAGCCTTTATCACGCCCTTTTTGTAATTAGAGTTGAGGGTTTTCATCAGATGAGTTACTGTTCAACTGTAAGACATGCCCTGCTTTAGTGTCAATAGAGTGGGCACGTCTTGCACACTAATGCTAGAGCTCACCTTCACTAGCCTGTTTCCTAGTTCACTTTTCTGCTTCTGTCAAAACAATAAAACCATAGAAATAGAAAAGCCGACATCACCCTCAGTAAAAACAAATTTATAATATTGCTCTTTAGTATTGAGTTTCTTTTATGCTCAGGATATATCTTTTTGCTATAACAAAAGAAAACAAGGAAATGTTAACATATAACAAGGAAAATGTTAACATAATTCAGAATCTTAGGCTTGAATAAAATTTCAGTATCTTCTAATTTTTTGTGTTTAACAAGCACAAGATTCATTTTTACTTTGTTATGTATGAAGGGTGGTATGTACACACATGCATGTTTATATGAATGAGGGCACATTATATGTGTGCCACGGTCTCCATGTAGACTTTAAAGGACAGCTTTGGGACTTGGTCCCCATCTCTCCACCTTATTTAACACAGGGTCTCTTTATTGCTCGATTTTGCATTCTCTGGGACAGCTGGCCTGTGAGCTTCAGAAGGATTCGCCCATCTCCGACCCCATCTGTCATAAGAGGACTAGAATTTCATGCATAGAATATTGTATCCAACTCCACATGGGTTCTGAGGTTTCAAATTCAAGTTCCCACAAGTGCAAAGCAAAACTTTTCCCACTGAGCCATCTCTCCAGCCCAGAATTTCTTTTACTTGTCTAAAAACTAGAAGAAACTAAAAAAATTAGAAGATACTGAAATTTTATTCAAGCCTAAGATTCTGAATTATGTTATTTTCCTTGTCTATAGCAAAAAATATATATCCTGAGCTTAAAAGAAACTTTATTATAAAGAACAGTATTATACATTTGTTTGTTTTTACTGAGGATAGTGTTGGACTTTCTACTTATTATTTCTTGTTTTTGAAAGAAAATGGGGAAGTGAACTGGCAAACAGGTTAGTGAAGGTGAGCTCTAGCATTAGTGTGCAAGATGTGCCCTCTCTATTGACACTAAAGTGGGGCATGTCCTGCAATTGGACAATAGTAACCCATCAGATGAAAACCTCTCAAATCTAATTACAATTAGTAACTAGATCTAATTAGTATTATGACCCATTGCCTGATAATGACAAAAACAACAGAAGACAACTTAATTGACATTAGTCCAAGAGGCTGGAAAAACTGCCTGTCATAAATCCATGGTCACTAACTGCCCGAGGTTCACAAAACGTAATGATCCAGCCTGAGAGTCACTACTTAGTTTCTGGATATAGAGTCATTGGGTCTTAATTTGCAATTTAGAGTTACACTTAAGGTAACAAGTCATAATTCTGTATTTGATGAGTAGAAGCAAAGATTCAATGAGATCTATAGTTTTCTAAGTCTGCATTACTGATAAGTTATTTTCCTGGTCTAAAATGTTGTACGTTCCCATACGACATTCCTAGACAATACTACATGGAATAAGAAGTGTTAGTATAACGTCTTAAAGAACATTTCATCTTAGTCAGAAATTCACATTCACATACTAGGTGATTTTGGCTAGGGTGTCTAAATTATCAAAAATATCAAGCAAACATGAACAGAGGTAGAAAACAGAGTTATCAATGAAAGTCAGTTTGGTGCAGAGATGTTTTTACAGAGATGTTTAGCAAATTAGCATACAGACTTTTAATGAAGTCCACTTCATTCTTACTTCAAAATGAAATCCTTCTTTAAGTGCAATTGCCTTTAAAATTTTAGAAGAGACAGTGGTGGCTAGCATGTAAACATTCTTCACATCGGCATTTGGTTTGTTTTTCTTCCAGCAATCAAACATCCACCACCCAAACAAAGCCGCCAACTCATTCCCTGTGAAAACTTTCCAATGACCACTGCGGAAAGAATAAAATTCAATGTCAAGACCTTCATAGTTTCTCATAAAACTTTCTGACTTATAGCTTCAAATCACTTTCCTTTAGTTTAGATGGGAAACCCTAAATTCTATTATATGGAACTTTTGACAAAACATTTATTCCATCTTTCCTTGTGTAGTATACATGTGTTATCTGTCTGTGCAAACATGTATGTGCATATGTACAGAGGCCAGAAGTGAACATTGAGTAATTTCCTATATTACTCTCCACTTTATTTTTAAATATAGTTTAAATTTCATTTATTTTTATTTATGTGTATGTTTGTGTGCTGCTTTTCCTGTATGTGCACATCTCTGCAATGCCCGTGGAAACCAGAAGAGGGTGGTGTTGGGTTCCCTGGAACTGGAGCACAGACAGCTGTGAGTCACCTGATGTGAATACTTGGAACCAAACCCAGGACTTCAGAGAGAGAAGGACATGTGCTTAATCAGGAAGCCATCTCTCCAGTTCTCTGCCTTTCACTAAACCTGGAGATCATCAATTCAGCTAGACTGGCTAGCCACTGAGCAATATGCACCTCCTGCCTCTGCCTCCACCAGTGCTGTGAGTTCACATCTGCCGCTGACCTGTGTGTGTCCTGAAGACACTGATGTGTTGTAGTCACTTACTACCTCTGGCTCCCAGAATCTTTACACGCCCTCTTCTATGACAGTCCTCAGTTCTTGGAAGGAGGGGATGTCCCATGGAGGGCTGAAGCTCAAATTACTCACTTCTCCTGAAGTTCTGCCACGGCCAGCCGGTCTGCATCAGGGTCTGTGGCTAGCACTATCCGGGCATTTTCTTTCTCTGCCAGTCTCAGGGACAGTTCCTAAAACAGTGACCCAAAAAGGCTGGATTATACTAAAGAGCCTAAATCCAATGTTCCTGCTCCTAAAAGAGGGCACTATGTCAGTGATATGAATTTCAAAAAGCACGCAGTCTAGAGGTTGAACTAAGGCCATTTTCTACAGAAATTTCAAGCAAAGCTCCTTATTGCTCCAGTGTAATTTAACACCATGGAGCCTGCTGCAGAGCACAAGGAGAGCATGGAAGTCATCTCTGTGTGTCACTCAGACCCATCTAGTCTGATGGCTGATAAGCTAAGGATCATTTAAACGTTAACAATATACCAGCACAGATTCTCCTTCTTCAGGGTTTGGACATTTAACAGTAGAAAAGTCTGGATCTGGATCTTTCTGTTCTGGGACTGGAATTGGAGGCTTAAAACCAAATACTTGAAAAGCCAGCTGCACGTAGTCATGTCCAACTCCATGAAAGGAAGTATGTACAAATTTCAAGGTGGTCTTTGAATTTAAGTCCCTGTAAAGGAGAATAACATACACCCTTACTTACCATTTACTGTTTCCTATAATAAACAAAATTTATAAAATAAATAGTAAATATTTCATAATACCCATAAAGCTTTCAAAATAACCATAAAGAGAACACCTAACATCCATATATACTTTGCAATTGGTTTCAACATGCCAATTCTGTCAGCCTGGCTTTGCATCTTCAAAAATTGTATTATTTTGCACAAAATACTTTAGTATTTAAAAACATAATTATATTCATTATCGCATCTAAAAAAACTGAACAATTTTTCAATGTTGTCTAATATTCATGTTTACCTGGTTGCTATGTCTCTCAAATCTTTAATTTGTAGATGTTCTTTCCTTATGTCTCCAATCCTTGCTCTCCCCACATCATGTCCCATATCTTGGTATGCAAATTATGCATCTTTTTCATAGTCTGTTTTTCTTTCTTTCTTTTGTTTGTTTTGTTTTTGTTTTTTCGAGACAGGGTTTCTCTGTGTAGCCCTGGCTGTCCTGGAACTCACTCTGTAGACCAGGCTGGCCTCGAACTCAGAAATCCGCCTGCCTCTGCCTCCCAAGTGCTGGGATTACAGGCGTGCGCCACCACGCCCGGCTTTTTCTTTCTTTTTTTAAAAAATATTTATTTATTATTATGTCTAAGTGGTGGTGGGGTGATTGGGGAATAGTTGGGGGGAGAGGACTTATGGGACATATGGGGGGGGAACTGGGAAAGGGGATAGCCTTCGGAATCTTTGGAATGTAAACAAAGAATATAGAATAAAATTATAAAATAAAAAAATATATTTATTTATTATTATGTCTAAGTACACTATAGCTGTCTTCAGACACATCAGAAGATGGTGTTAGATCTCTTTACGGATGGTTGTGAGCCACCATGTAGTTCCTGGGATTTGAACTCAGGACCTTCGGAAGAGTAGTCAGTGCTCTTACCCGCTGAGCCATCTCTCCAGCCCTTGTTTTTCTTTCTTTCCCTCCCTCGTTCCCTCTCTTTCAGTTTCAGGCAAGATCTTTTAAATGTCTCCAGCTGACTTCAAACTCTCTTTGTAGCTGTGGATGACTGTGAACTTCTGGTCCTCCTGCCTCCAAGTGCTGAGATTACATATGGCATATCACCATTCCTAGTCTGTGCATTACTAGGGATTCAGGAAGGCTTGGCCCATACTAGCACTTGCTCTCTATTAACTGAGCTACATCTCAGCCGTTGTTTATAATAGTACAGTCCTCTGATCTGTTCCTACTATGATGGGTCATTGAATCTAGAGGTAACATTCGATTCTACTTCAATTCCTCTGGCAAGAATAGATGTGTACTTTCTACCAAGTCACAAGAGGAAGCCCATGATGCCAATGTCACAGTTAATATTTATCAGTGTCCTGTCAGCCTCATTTGTCCATCTGCAATTTCCTATTAATTTATTACCAGTATATGCTTTGGGGATGGCTGCTAAGGTTCATTATCAGGATCACAAAATTGTGATGTTTTAATTGTATTCTTTCTGCTGAATTTTGGGGAGCTAGATAGTGGTAGAGTGCCTCTAGCATGTATAAAGTCTGGAGTTCAATCTCTAGCACAGAAAAAAAAGTAGCTTTCTTTTTCTTTGAAAAATATTCCTCTTTCAGTCAACTCTTTAACTCCGAAATGGAATTTACACATGGAAAAGAAAAATTATGAGAATTAATCAATTTTAAAAGTGAAGATTTGGGGCTGGAGAGATGGCTCAGCGGGTAAGAACACTGACTGCTCTTCCAGAGGTCCTGAGTTCAAATCCCAGCAACCGCATGGTAGCTCACAACCATCTGTAATGGGATCCAATGCCTTCTTCTGGTGTGTCTGGAGACAGCTACAGTGTATTTATACAATAAATAAATAATTTAAAAAAAAAAAGTGAAGATTCAGCCAGGCATGGTGGTGCATGCCTGTAATCCCAGCACTTGGGAGGCAGAGGCAGGCGGATTTCTGAGTTTGAGGCCAGCCTGGTCTACAGAGTGAGTTCCAGGACAGCCAGAACTACACAGAGAAACCCTGTCTCAAAAAACCAAAAAAAAAAAAAAGTGAAGATTCACAAAAAATGTTGATTCACAATTCATTAAAAGCCCCGAATGAGTGATTTTTCAGTCTACAAATACACAAAAGTAACCAATAATGTGCTTTCTTACTATTACTAACAACCACTGATTTTTCTCCAGTTAATTACAGTGATTCACTTTGCTGACATTGTAGTCACTTTGGTGAGTGACATGCCCCTCGTGTTGGTTCTTCTATGTTTTTAATATGACAGGAATCTCCTAGTATGTTAGAGGGGAGAGAGTGCAGAGTGGGAGAGGCAAGAAGGGAGGGAGGAAAGTAGGAAGAGAGAGGAAAGGAAAGAGAGAGAATGACTGATTCTGACACCAAGCTCATTTAGGATATTTTCTATACTAGGCCTGTATATACGTTAATCATATTCTAAGGTTATCCTACAGTTCCACTTGGATACCTGTAAAAACAGATCTTTTTCAGATCTTCCATGTACTTCTTGCAAATGTCCTGCAGAGGATCTTTCTTCAGTGGGCTGGTGTCCACTAAATTATCATTCCAAGAATCATTCCAGGGTTCCACACACTCTTCTATACATTTTAGAATTTCTTTATCATGTGGAGATGTGATTTGAGCACCAGTTTCCCAATAAACCTATATGATACATAAATATCACCATAATTAGTTAAAATGCTTGTTAGGCTCTTTCTTAGCTAGAGTAGAGAAGATCTTTGGTATTTTGAAGAATAATATCAAATTAAGCAAGTAAAAATGTCAATATTAGACTAATTTACTAACTAAAATACAGCGATGGCAAAAATTTCAGAGAAACTTGCCAAAAGAGAATCATGTATTCTTTTCTACCTTAGAATAGTAACAAGTAGTAACAAGTCAATAAATATAAGCATCAGTATAACCACCTTATATGTACACACTAGTGTCTAATTATACTCTTAGATTTATAACTCTATATTAGACAGTATATAAAGATAATATTAAAAAAAACCATGAAATGGACTAAAGAGATGGCTCAGCAGTTAAGAGCACTGGCTGCTCTTGCAGAGGACCTGGGTTTGGTTCTCAGTAGCCACATGGCAGCTCAGAGCCATCTGTAACTCCAGTTTCAGTCTCAGAGGATCTAATGCCCTCTTCCAACACTGCAATGAAGGTACTGTACCCATGCAGGGAAAACATTCATACATTTAAAATAAATCTTTAAAAACAAAGAAACTATGAAGTATCCAAAAAGATTTACACTACTAAACTCATTATGAAATAGAAGAGATCACTTCCACTAAAATTAAAGTATTATCAGAATTAAACTATGTATCAGAAAAGATAATGTTAAGTATCTATATATATTTCAACCAATTTCCAATTTATTAAGCAGCTTAATCAATAAGGCATTAGGAACTCTCTCTCTCTCTCTCTCTCTCTCTCTCTCTCTCTCTCTCTCTAACACACACACACACACACACACACACACGCACGCACGCACGCACGCACGCACGCACGCACGCACGCACGCACGCACGCAAAAGGAAAGTTAAGGGTTTCTAAGCTGGAGAGGCTCAACTTAGAAAGTATTTATACTATTCTATCATGGATATGGCATGGGACTCTGCTGTTACACCCTAACAGGAAAAAAGCAGACTACATTTGCATGCATAGACTGCATACTAAGCAGTTACAGCAACATGAAGAATTATTAGACTTAAAATTCTTCTATCAACAACAAAACCAGCAGGAAGTATACAAACTCATAGAAATTGGTTAACTTATTACTGAATTAAAAATTACTGAAAATCAAGAAGAAAATTTAAGCCCTCTTATAAATGAAAATGAAGACACAACATACCCAAGCCCCTGGGACACAATGAAGGCAGTTCTAAGAGTCAAGCTCATAGCACTGAGTGACTACGTTAAAACAAGCAAGCAAACAACCCTGAGAGATCTCATATTAGCAACTTAGCAACACACCTAAAATCTCTAGAGCAAGAAATAGTTGAAGGGAAGAAATAATCAAACTTGAGGCTAAAAGCAATAAATAGGAATGACAAAAACAATACAAAGCATCAATGAAATGAAGAGTTGGTTCTTTGAAAAAAATCAACAAGATCAAGAAACTCTTAGCCAAATTAATCAAAAATATGGAGAGAAAGAAAAGCCAAATTAAAGATAAGAGGGACATTACAACAGACACTGAGGACATTCAGAGAATAAGGACATATTTTAAAAATCTATATTCTACTAAACTGGAAAACCTAAAAAAAGGAAAAAAAAAAAAGGATGAATTTCTTGATAAATAACCTACCAAAGTTAAACCAAGATCAAGTAAGCAATTTAAACAGATCCATAACCTCTAGTAAAATAGAAACAGTAATTAAGTTTCCCCAAATGTCCATATTTTTAGGATATTTGTGTTTACTTTCATGAGAAGTTTGTTAAAACGTGTGTGTGTGTGTGTGTGTGTGTGTGTGTGTGTGTGTGTGTTCCCCCATCAGATTTACAGATGGTTGTGAGCCATCACATGGTTCCTGAGAGTTCTGGAAGAGCCGCAGTGTCTTAACCCTGAACTGTCCCCTATCTCTATCCCCTCTCAAGCATAGTTTTTGAGACAGGGTCTCTTGCTGAACCTGGATAGAGCCCCTTGTCTCAGCTGGGCTGGCTAGCTGGCCAACAAGCCAGGCTCCCTGCTCTCTGCCTCTAGCCCCAAAGCACTGGGGCTAGATATGCAGCTATTGCATGGCTGCTGAGGAGCCAAGCTTGGGTCCCATGCTTTCAGAGCAAGCACTTTACCCACACGGCCATTTCCCCAGTCTACCTGGTTAACTCACAGTACCTAAAACATACATGTCACAAACTGAATTATTTCTGCTTCTTCCCTGCCTTTAGGGATGAACCAGGCCCCAAATCTTTTTTTTGTTTGTTTGTTTGTTTTTGCTTTTTCAAGACAGGGTTTCTCTGTGTAGTTCTGGCTGTCCTGGAACTCACTCTGTAGACCAGGCTGGCTTCGAACTCAGAAATCCGCCTGCCTCTGCCTCCCAAGTGCTGGGATTAAAGGCATGCGCCACCACCACCCAGCTCCAAATCTTTTTTATTTGTTTTATTTTATTTTGTTTTTTGAGACAGGGTTTTTCTGTGTAGCCTTGGTTTGGCTGTCTTGGAACTTGCTTTGTAGAGGCTGGCCTCAAACAGAGATCAGCCTGCCTCTGCCTCCCTAGTGCTGAGACTAAAGGCATGCATCATCACTGCCCAGCAGGCCCCACATCTTAAATTAGTATTAAACCTTTCTCTCATTTAAGATAGAACTTGGAGTGTCTGGAGTCCTCCCAAACAAGAAGGAAAATGTAAGAATGTGGGTCCATCTCCCAGAAGCCTGAAATATGGCTCAGGGCTGTACTGTGTGCACTTTTCACCTCTGGCACTCTACTTTTGACGTTTTGACAGAGAGGCTAATGAAGCAAGTACATCCTGTGGCCACTGAGAAGCCGAGGCAGCACAGAGAGGGGAGAGGGAGCTCAAGGTACTATATCCCTGACTCTTCCCATTCAGCCTTCATATCCTTGATATATGGCATGACTTGATTCTGAAATGGAGAAATCATGGAAAAAAGAAATAAAAATGCCAATGAATTGTAATGTACACACCCTAGGAACCAGTAAACACCATTGCAGGTACACAAAGTATGTTTCCAATGTCTGGCTTTGTTCCTCAGTATAGAAAATATTGAGTATATATTATTCAAGTAAAAGTTATAAAATAGGGAAAGGTTGGGAGTCCAGGCTTACCTTGTACCCGTTGTCCTCTTTGCGGTTGTGAGATGCAGTGATCATCACACCTGCAACTGCTTTGAGCTCCTGAACTGCATATGGCTGAAAATAAAATAAAAAAATCCTAGCGGCACTCTTCCACTTTACTTACTAGATATTCATACATCTTCTATGAACACTACTTCACTAAATAATGCAGGAGGATACTTAGATATCATAATTGAAGATCTCCCCGCTCCAGATTTGATGGGTAAAGTCCTTCTCTAACATACAGTTCAACAACCATCAACCATCCAATTATCACCTTGAATGGTCTTTCCTCTCAACCTCCTATTGCTTATTGATATAATTTTTTATTCTTTGTTATATAATAATATTCAGTAAATGCTACAAGACAGACACTGCTGGACTGGAGATATGGCTGGCAAGCATAATTACAAATAGTTGGAGATGGAAATAAACTTAGAAGCCATCTAATCCATCACAGGCTACATGAGTTTTATCTGACATACAAAGTCATTAGGTAGAAGATTCAAAAGTATAGTCTTTGGTCTTCTAATTTGACAATCTTTACATATACTCTGCGGCCTCAATGGTACATAAGTGTCAGCTCACCCTTTTCTTGGTTATTTCTCTTCCCTGGACGCTTCCTTCCTTTTTCCATCATCATACCAACCACTCTCCAGACCACATGAGGTGGGGGAGAAGAGGGGAGGGGTTGGAAGGGGAAGGGAGTGGGCAGATGTTCCAGGTCTGATCACACTAGTCTATTCCCTCAACTTGATTCTAGAAACAGTTTCAAAACCCAATCTTGATCAGAGTTCCTTTCCCCAAGATATTCTGGCTACCCTTAGTCAAAGAAGAAAGAGTGACAAAAGGAAGTAAATCTGAGATGACTACGAATACCTTATATAAACAATATTAATTCCTTAAATATTTGATAAAACTTGCATATAAAATCATTTGGACTTGTTATTTTAAATTTGAGAATACTTTTAAAAATACCAATTAAAGTTACTGAATAATTATAGATCTTATTTAAGTTTATTTCCTATCTGTTTTGATGTATCAACTGTTATTCTAGGAAACTGGCTATTCATCTAAGTTTGCACATTTATTTGAATTGCTCTGTTAGAAGTATTACGATTATCTTAGTTTCTACTGTATTTATTACACACTCCTTTTGTTTGTGTCTTGTATCTTCAGCATTCCACAGTTTTATCAATAAATCTTAAGTTACATTTATCTAGTTATTTGGGGGAGGGGGACATGCATGACATGAGAGCAGAGGACAACTTGCAGGACTCGGCTCTCTACTTGCACCACGTGGCCCAGGGGCTGACTGGACTTAGGCTGCCAGGCTCGGCACCTGGAGCCATGTCTTCCGCCCAGCCTTGTCTTTTGTTACTATCTTACTTATACTTCTATTGTTTCATTCATTTTGATCTGCTTTACTATTAACATACTATTAGAGTACCAGCCTGTTATCTTAACATCTTTTCTTTTGCTAACACATTTATTGAACTTATAAATTTCCCTCAAAGTAGGCCTTACAAGTTTTGCTGTTTGTTGTTTTCATTACTATTCAGCTTTAAAGACACACAGCCTTTGCTTTACCTTGTCAATATACTCCCATTTCCACTACCACATTTTTGTCAAGTAGCACCAGTCTCCTAAACATGTTCAAATTTGAGACCATGTGCATCAACTATAACTGTAACACAGTAACTAGGACATGATCTATTAATTGCACTAAGTGCAAATGTGGTTGGTGGCTCTTTAGTCCAAATCACTATGTATATAATAGATCTATCAGGTCAATGGCCAATCATATCAATCTTTTAAAAGCCTTCTAGTGACTGGTCACTGTTTTTCAGCTCTCAGATGGAAATGCACACAAAACCCAGCTCAACCTGCTAACTGTGTGCTCAAATCTATGTGTCATTTTTGTCCTGATAAATCAATTTTTGAAATAAGATCATTAAACATCTCACCAGGATCATCAGCTGGTCAACTTATATAAACCAAGCTCAAAGCAAAACTATTTTTCTTCCTTTGGCTGGATTTTCATTGGGTTGGACATATATATGGCAAAAATTTGAATCCTAATTGACTTAAGAAATCCCCTGAAGGACAGTAGTAACTACCACAGCATACTTACTACGAAAGGTGTAGGAACGTATCTTGAAAAAAGGTAAACAGGAACATCTTTAGCAAGCAACACTGCAGCAGTGAGTTTAGCAAGCCTAAAAAGAGAGATTTCATTTAGTCCGTCCCATATTTTAATAAACTAGCCTTCTGTATAATAAATGTTTCACAATAGAATTATTCTGAATTTTGAAACAGGCTCTTCTGTAGTAGCCAAAGCTGGCTGGAACTATTATGTAGGTTTGTCTCAAACCCACAATCCTGCCTCAGCCTCCCTTATGTGCTGCCATGCCCAGCCAAACAATTCTTACCATCACTAATTACTTAAGCTAGATGCTCCAACTTGAAACTGTTAAGTAAGGGTTTTGTTGCTGTTGTTTGTTTGCTTGTGTTTTTTCTTTAAGGAGCTAGGGATATGGCTCAGTGGTAGTTCACTGGCCTAATTACATACAAGGCCCTGGCTTCATTTCCAGAAACACAAACATAAAGCAGAAAACCCTAACCCTCCAAATACAAATAAGAAAACTAAAAGGTCTTTAACAACAAGCAGAACTGACACTACAGTTCTTTCCATCTCAGTCATCGTTTGGTATTGACAGCTGTTTTAAGAAATGGACCTTGTAAGAGGCAACACAATCAAAGGACAGTGAGACAAACTTCATAAAAAGGTACCATGATTAGCAAATTATGAAAATATCCTAGAGCAGGATTATAAAAGAACAGAAGTTTTGTAATTACTCCTACTAGGTTCCTATAACCTCCCCTCGCATATATACACTGACATTATTATTTGAATTTCCAATATTTTAAGAAGTTATACTTGTATAAAATCTAAAACTTATCTCTGATGTGCTTTTTTACTTCTGTTTCAGCTAAAATTGTTCTCAAGCTTCAGAAAAACATACAATCCAGCATTAGCATGAGATCATGCTTCTATACAAAGGTCTCGTTTCAGAAATTACCACCAGAAAAAATATTAAATATTTTGCCCCATTCCAATGTAACCTCTGCAGTAATTGACACTGTACCTCTGGCTGCTGCAGCTGCTAGTCACTTGACCCCGAGTGTCATAGCCAACAACAAATCCTCTCTGCTTGAAGTCTGAGAAACACCTCTCTAGGTATTTGTACATCCCCTGAAGCAAATACACAGAAGATTAGTCCCTGATCAGGCATCCACCTTAAGTGCCCCATCTCCCTTTTAGCTGAAGATGTACTAAGGGCCTCAAACAAGCTAGGGGAGTGCACTGTCGCCGAGCTACATCCCAGCCTCGGCCTCTGAACTTCACAACTTAAGTTTTTATTCAGCTGCTTATTGACTCGGAACTGGCTTTGGTGTTTATAGACATGCTAATGTGGGAGCAATATTGCTCACCCACGAATATGAGATGGAAACCATTTCTCAGATTTTCAAACACATTTAGTACTACACACAAAACATGAGGGAGAGAAAAATGGGTCAGTAAGAAGAAAGGGGGGCATGTCAGAAAGAACATTTAGGATAAACCAGGGAAACTAGTTTTTACTGCAAAGCTCTAGAGGACAGAATTTTCATTATCTCACTATGTAGCACAGGCTGGAATGGAACTTGCTATGTAGACCAGGCTGTTTTCGAATTCAGAGTTCCATCAGTTCACTCTCCCCCCTCTCTATTGCAGGAAGTAAAGGTGTATGCAACACTCAGCCAGAGAATTCTTTATGAAAAGGACTGTGAGCCGGCGTTGGTGGCACACGCCTTTAATCCTAGCACTTGGGAGGCAGAGGCAGGCGGATTTCAGAGTTCAAGGCCAGCCTGGTCTACAGAGTGAGTTCCAGGACAGCCAGGACCACACAGAGAAACCCTGTCTCGAAAAACCAAAAAAAAAAAAAAAAAAAAAAAAAAAAGAAAAAGAAAAAGAAAAGAAAAGAAAAGAAAAGAAAAGAAAAGAAAAGAAAAGAAAAGGATTGTGTCCTTGGAGACACATAAATGATTTCCAATGTACATTTGGGGCAAAACAAAAGGTCAAAATTGGGTCTGCCCTTTTTGTTTATGAGAATATCTTCCTGAACAAAACTTAATTTTTTAAAAAAAGGGTCCTGAAATGGAAACTTAAGGGTTCTTTGGAAAGTCAGTTGTGTCGGATGGTGTTTCACTGGGGCAAACATGTGAAGGAGTGTTTTCCTGAAGTGGATACAAGTAAAAGGATGTTTTGCTAAGGCAGACTTGTGAAGGAGTGCTTCGTTGAAGCAGACATAGGTGAAAGATGTTCTGCTAAAGCAAACACAGGAAGAGACATGCGATGAAGGATTGTTTGCTAACGACATGCATATATTGGTCCATCTTGCATTGTGCAGTTGAGCTTCATTTGTTGGGACTCCATAGAGAAACGCACCAAAAAACTTCTGGTGTGCTGTTGCTTCTGGCTGTTTCATTCAACTTAGGTTGATTGGCACAGTGATGTCAGCTGGGACAGACTCACATGCTGAGGTAAGACATGTGTGAGGCAAGGCATGTGGAGGACAAGTGATGTTGGAAGAAGTATAAATAGAACTGAAGGGACTGAGAGTGGCTTGGTGAGGCTTGCTAGCAGAGCTAGCTGTGCAACACTGTCGGTCTTCGTGGATTTTTGCTCTGCTGAGAGAAGCACAGCAGAGAACTTCTCCTGGTGTTCCTGTTGGCTTGGTCCAACAGGACCTGCTGACTCATGCTGATTGGGCTTAGGCCTGACTGTTCCTGCTAGGTCATACAACCACTGCTGCTAACCCGACTCTACAGAACTGGACTGCTGGTATATCCGCTTGCAAGCTGTCACTGCTCACCTGTGAACTGAACTGCTGATTTCCTAACAACAGAGATGGGATTTGCTTCAAAGAACCATTTCTAAATAGGTCCACTTCCCCCATATCCTTTCTTTTCCACTCTGGTGGGTGGTTAAAGCTTCTAAGAACCATCATTATAAGTAGGATTTGAAAAAATTAAAGTAACAGAATACTACCAAATTTTTAAGATAATAAGAGTAAGAAAAGTACATATATAATAGCATAAAAATATATGTAATACTTGCCTGTGTTGACTGTATGACTGTAAGGTCATTAATGTAGCAAAACCCTGCTCCCATGGCAGATCGAAGTCCTGCAGTTCCAAAAGTCATTCGGCAACAAAGACGATCACGCAATTCCTTGTTCATCCCATTCCGCAAGAGATTTTCAATCTGCTCTTTTGTTTTGGGATTCTGTTAAAGAAAAGAAAAAGCAGATCTAATTGAGAACATAAAGTGCTAAATACTAAGCCTTTCTAGAGCCCAAAATTAGACTCATAAGCCTGGTTCATTAGATTATAAAAAGTTACTCATTAAAATTATTGTAGACTACAAAAATACAGCACAGCACACAGATACAAATATATATAATATATTGTATATATTATTTATTAAAAATCCTTCCACTTACCTAGTCCTCAAGAGATACTGAATCCTCAGGGCAGACCCTACTGAGGGTGAGTTACATTTATCTATTTTTATATAATCCTAAACTTAAGAACTATAAATTCCTTTTAGTCAATTAAATTAAGAGTCTATATTAAACTTTAAAATATACAAACTATTGGATAAATGCTATTAAAATACCTACCAATTACTTACTTAACTAGATCTTCTAATCAAGATAAACCAGGCACGGTAGAACAGGATTATAACCTATGAATGGACACAGTTCTAATTGATATTGCTAAACAGTAAATCATCTTTTGCTTGGTTCTGAGAAATCAATCAATCTCTCTCTCTCTCTCTCTCTCTCTCTCTCTCTCTCTCTCTCTTTCTCTCCAGGGTTACTCTGTGTAGCCCTGGCTGTCCTGGAACTCACTCTGTAGACCAGGCTGGCCTCCAACTCAGAAATCCGCCTGCCTCTGCCTCCCAGAGTGCTGGGATTACAGGCGTGCGCCACCACTGCCTGGCGAAAACTCTTTTTTAAAAAAGATTTATTTATTTAATTTATATAAGTACACTGTTGCTGTCTTCAGACACACACCAGAAGAGGACATCAGATATTAGAGATGGTTGTAAGCCACCATGTGGTTGCTGGGAATTGAACTCAGGACCTCTGGAAGAGTAATCAGTGCTCTTAACCGCTGAGTCATCTCTCCAGCCTAAGAAAACTCTTTAAAGCCACATACTAAAGTAGGGGTTGCAGGATAACAGTAACAAGATGGCTTGATGGGTAGAATACACACTGTTTTTCCTATCCATCCTTGTCTATCTCTTTCTTAGACCTCACCAAGAACATGTATAATTAGTTATTTTGTGTCTCTACTGAATATCTGATAGGGAGAGAGACTATCTAAGGGCAGCCTCACTACATTGCAAGCTTGAGACCTGTTTCAAAAAACTAAAAATAAAGAAACAAAACAACAAACATGCAAACAAACAAAACTCTTACTAGTCTTTCAAAACCACATTCCACTCATCTATAGCACCAGTTGACCATAATGAGATTTTAGATGTCAAGTTTGTCATGTTAGATTTTTATTAAAATGCAAACATGGCTTGAGAGACAAGGCATGCCAACATCCATATGTAGAATATTAGCACATGCAGGGCCCTGGACTCAATCCCTAGCATAAGAAAATAAACAGGCAAACAAACAATACCAGCAGATTTCAAATTGAAATAAAATTATGAGAAAGCCTAAATGGAATTTTCTAATATTCTTTATAGGAGGACTAAATATTTAAAAATCCAAAATGAACCATAACTTCTCATCAAAGTTACTATGAGTTGAGTCTGTAGTATTTACATTTTCTGTATTGGTAGGTTACATAATGCTAATTATTGTTCAGTATTACAAACCAAGGCACCCAAAAGGTACTCAATGCTAAGAGAACCTTGTTCTTGCACATAAAAACATTATCAATACATAATTTAAACCAAACAGTTTCTGGTTATAGTAGAAACTAAAGTAACTAGAGTTTGTGGGCAAACTACTAAGATGTGGCAATTCTATTAACTAAATTTTCTTACTTTTTGAGACAGGCTCTCATGTAGCTCAGGCTGTGCTTGAATTCACTGCATAGGCAAGGCTGGCCTTGGACTCTTGATTATCCTGCTACTACTTCTCAGGTGCTGAGATTACAGGCATGTGCCCCCATATCTGGCTCTGAGATTTTACTCTGTTTAACACTGAAGGGTGTGCATGTGTAAAATCTAGATTCAAGCATTTTCTGTTTTGTAAATGGCATACACTAACATCTACACAGCCTGGATAAAAATGTGGATAGCTATTGGAAGAAAAAAAATCTATACAAAAGAATACCTAAGCCACTACCAACTACCCCAAGGTTAAAGGTATCACCAGATTTGAAAGAAGTAAAATGACTTGGAAACTGTTAACATCAAGAGATTAGAGCAAAACCCGAATGGCCTCTCTTTATACTCAGAGAATATACTGATTTCGAGTTAGTGAGACTGTAAATTGGGATGGTCATTTCATAGTAACATCAGCAAAGCATCAAATTTTAATTACATATGCTTTTAACCCACAGATTTTTGTGTTGAAGCAATACTTCCACTTTACACAATTATCCACACCAGAATGTTCACTGCTGTATTCTTGCTGGTATCATTATTATAACTATCACACAGATGAAGAAAAAGATTCATAGAAGGACCCAAGAGCACTGAGCTAGCTGGGCAGAATTTAAACACATTTGAACATTTGGTCTAGTTCTCAGTATAAAACAATTGTACTAAGCAGGTTAGTAATGTATAAAAACAATTCAACTCTAGGTATAAAGTGAAACAGCATCCTTTTTGGTACAGCTACATAAATGGTCCACCAGTTAACTATGAGCTGACTGAACATACTTCCTAATGTTAAACTGCACAAAAATGAGAGTAGGATCTAAACTTACAAATCTCAGCTACAGTACTAACTTAAGTCCTATTTCTTAAAAAGCTATTAAGTTTCAGAAAAATAAAACTCAAGAATAATGATACATTAAACACAATAAACCTATTTGGAAAGAGTTACATGATTATGGTGACAGACATTTGAGATATATTTTGAATTCACATCTCTATTACTTAATAGCTAAATAATTAATTTGTTAATTAATATAAACTTGGGAAAAGACTTTAAAAAGCTATGTAGCTATGCATAGCCTCTATTTTTCAGATAAGGAAATTGAAGTTGTATTTTGTTGCTAAAAAATCTTTAAATAACCATGTCAATAAACAGAGGACCTAAAGTAATATAGGTAAATTATTTTAAAATACAATTTCCAGAGCCGGGCGTGGTGGCACACGCCTGTAATCCCAGCACTTGGGAGGCAGAGGCTGGCGGATTTCTGAGTTCGAGGCCAGCCTGGTCTACAGAGTGAGTTCCAGGACAGCCAGGGCTACACAGAGAAACCCTGTCTCGAAAAACCAAAAAAAACAAAAAACAAAAAAACCAATTTCCATATATATATATATATATATATATATATATATATATCAGATATAATAAATAAAAAGGCAGGCAGAAAAGTATATAAAGTATTTTCATTAGTATAAAAGAAGCATACATGTATACCATGCAGAAATATTTCATGCAAAAAAAGAAAACCTAAAAATACTGATTATCCCTAAAGGAAATACCAGGAGTGGAAACTGAGGTGAAAAGGTTACATTTATGTTTTATAGTCCTAATAGTGTCTGGATAGTCCATGCACATAGAACCTATTATTTATTTGTATTATTTTTATTCATAATGGGTGAGTCTACTGTGAGTTTATGTGAATTCTTTCTCATCTCATGAACTGCCCTATTACAGCTCTGCTTGAGAAGTCTATCTCTATTCCCTCCAGATAAGGAGAGCAATGGTAGACTTAAGAAATTATTCCATCCATGTCCAGCTTGGCAAGTGAGTGCATTTAACTTGGACTGTTTGTAAGAAGATGGGCAGCTTCTAGTAGCCCACTAAAAAGACTTTCCCTCCAGGCAACTGTTAAACAAGTTAATATCCTCAGGAAGAGGGGGAGGTTGGCTGGTTATTTATTTTATTTTGCTACAAGGTCTCATTATGTAGCTCTGATTGGCCTGGAACTCGCTGTGTAGACCAGACTGGCCTTGAACTCAGAGAGATCCAACTGCCTCTGCTCCCAAGTGCTGGGATTGAAGGCATGTACCACCACTTTCAGCTTGATTGTTGCATCTCTATATGGCTAAAATGAAGAAAAGGAAGTAACTACTTACATAATACTCATAGAACCTTTAAGTCCAAATGCAAATATGATGAAAGTAATCTTTTAGTATTAGTTTTAAAATGTTTTTATTAGCACATATTATATACAATGCATATCATTATAGCATTTTCATGCATGTACAAATTCCAATCATACTCTCTCCTCTTTTCTACTCTCACTGATTCTTTAGACCTGTCTTCTACTTTCATATCTGTACTTACATTTTTAATTTATTTTTAGTGACTCAATGGGCTTCTTATAGGTCCATGAGTGAGAGTCTGTTTACTGGAGCATGTGCACCTTACCAGTGGCTACCACTGAAGAACATGGCTTTCCCAAGATACTTTGAATACATAGAAATGTTTAACACTTAACTTCTTACAAACTTGCACAGATATGAACAAAGCTACACACTACACCAAATCACCCCAACTCTGCCAACAAATGAAGGTATTTTCACATATGAAAAATCATATTGGACTTATCTAAGCTTTTCTGAACCTATTATGCTCATAATTAGGTCCTTTTGCATTGCTTATGTGTAATAAATATAAATGCATATAAAAGTACTTTAAATAAAAGTAACCAAATTTGTCAATGGGTTTACCTGTAAATCTTTTTCCATACCTGTGATGGATAATACTCACTGCAAGATTGACTGAACTTAAAAGCCCTATGGAAACATCCCTCTGGACATATCTATGAGGGTGCTTCCAGAAGGCTTGAGGAAAGGCCTGTCCCAAATGTAGACTGCAGTATGCTATGGGCTGAGGTTCTAAAAAGGAGAAGGAAGCTGAGCACCAGCTTACAGTCCCCCCCCCCCAATTCCTGATTTGGATGCGATAAACTCAGGCACCTCCTTCACCTGCTGCCATGTCTTCTTTGCCATGAGGAGTGATCTCCTCAAGCTGTAAGCCCCCCCAAAAAAAAAAAAAAAAAAAAAGGTCTTCCTTAAGTTGCTACTCATCAATGAGAAAAATAATTAATATGCTGTCTATCTTATAATTCCTATGCAACTTGAATCTACTTAAGAATATCCGAGTATTAGATCCAACAGCTTATGAACAATTTGAACCATGCACTGTATCACCTAGAGGATTAGAGAAGATATTAAAGAACATAGTAACAATTAACAATCCCAATCCCTGATATTGTTATTCATTAAATGGAGCCAATGTATAAACTCTTCTATAATTCAGTATGTCTAAAATTATAAAACTTTAAATGTTGTTCTTAAATATCTCAGAGATTTGTGTTTGAACAACCAATACCAGGTTAATAAAATAATAAAGAATTTTTTAAGTTTCTGTCTAAAGAGAAGTTGAAATAGGAAACTGCAATCTGAAAACCTGATGGTGGACACGGCTGACATTTACTTCTGGGGGTCAGCCAGCTTGGAGATCCATTTCCAGAGCCCTGGAACAGAGCAGGGGATCCAGTCAGATGACTGCTTACTAGCTTCAAAATATAATCATGTTCTTCCTCACTGAAGTAAGATTTATTAAATACTGGCCAGGAAGATGACACTGGTCAGGGTCCATACCCGGGATTCTCAGAGAAATAGCTCAAAATATAACCATGTTTAAAGGAGTGTTTCCCCATGTTAAAAAAAAAAAAATCTGTGTATAATTCTAAATTTAATTTCTCCACCTTTAATTTTTTTTACTCAAATTAGCATTAAATTGGCCTAAACAAAAAACTTGGGTGGCTATACTTACCATATAAAACAAAATTTACTTGAAAAACCATTTTTCTGGGAAAAATAAAATCCAAGAAATGAAAATGTTAACTAGACCACAACTAGAAAGAAACTATTGGTAGGAAGAGGATCTTACAAAGCTTAATATGGGGTGAGGTAGAAAGAGAAGTAAACAGGCAGTTTCCACAGAGAGAATGCATGGGTTCTGGGTGATATATCAGTATTTGGACTAAGTTTTTAAGTTAGCATGAACTGAGGAAAGGGAACTGAAGGGGGCAAGGTCTGACCTGATAAAGGAAAGGTGAGTATGAACTGAATGTTGGAGGGGATGGGGACAGGCTGGGAGTAGAAACATAATGATTTCAGCATTAGATTTACAGAGTTTGAAGTGACAGCCACACTCAGTACACCAACTACTTTCTCCCTACTAGACTGGCTCTTCACAGTAGCGCGAGAAATATAATTAAATCAAGATACCATTTTCATCTGATTTTAAATTTTAGGTGAAAATGGCTTCATGATTTAATTTTAAGAGATTTTAGGCAGAGCTAGGGAAGGATGAATTTACTAAGGCTGGATAATAAATCATTCCAACTTTAAGACGGAAATCAATAACTACTTACTATCCTCCAGTTTCTGCAGACAGGAAGTGTCTAAGACCTCTGCTTAAAGACTCAAAGATGTGTTTGCTGGAATCAACTCCAGTCTTGTCTGTCGTGTATCTGACAGTAATGAGAGCTGTTAGCTGGGGCCCATGCTATTAAATGGAACATCTACAAAAGGCACTACTTGTAGCCTGGGCTTCCTCACAACACTGGGTTCTAAGGGCAAGTGTCCTCAAGGAAGCCAGCCAAGGCTTCCACATCAGCCAGCGCTACCACCTTTCCTGGCCTAGCCCTGGACAATCAGCTTACTTCCACTGTTCCTGCTATTTCCTGAGGTTGTGACAAAGACTCAACCAAGTTCTGGAGCGGGAACACAGATTGTGACTTTCAACTGAGGCATGTCAAAGTCATGCAGAAAGACAAAGAATGTGAGATGAACGAAGTAGATGACCCCAGCTATTTTTGAAAGCTGCAACTTGCACAAAGGGACTATAAAACCCCAAACTTGAAAATCTGCTCATCCCAAGAATTTGGAGTAAAAGGTTACTTAGCCCGTAGCTCAAATATTAAATAGTCTTGATCCAGTTGTTCTATTTCTAGAAATTTATCCCCAAAGAGAAGTATAATTAACCAGGGATTCATGCTAAGACTTAGTTATGTATCCTCAATGATATATCTGGTCTGGATCATGGACAGCTTAGTCTATATATGTCTGTCTCAAAAACAAACACATCAAATATTTAGTTATAAGGATACTCTCTAAAATAATGTTAATAATATTAACTAAATGTAAGTAAGCTATAGAAAACTGGTGAAATAAAAAGTCTAACATAAGAAGCTTGGGAGATGACTTAGTTGGTAAAGTGCTTTCCCAAGCATGAAGATCTCAGTTTGATCCTGGGCATGCATGTAAAAAGCTGGTCTTAGTGGCATGTACCTTTAATCCTAGTGATAGGAAGCAGCAATAGGGAGATCCTTGGGGCTCAACAGCCAACCAGCCTAGAATAATAATTGAGCTCCAGGCCAATGAGAGACCCTGTTTCATAGGTGGTAGATAACATTACTGAAGATGACACACAAGGTCATACTCTGGCCACAAAACTCACATGCACCTACAACACCCCAAAATACACATGTACCTACAAATATGAATGAGCACATATATGCACATACATAAAAAAGTATAATGATACATTCAAATATCATATATAAAATCTTATTAAATTGTAATGATATGTGAGACACTCAGGATATCTTAGGAAAGGAATATTCATAAGCCATATATGTAGTAATTCCAGATTTGTAAAACAGTTATATATATATATATATATATGCATTAAAATACAACTAAAATGTGACTGTTTATTGTTAATGCTCTTATTCTTTTCTTTCCTTGTTTAGGGTAATATCATTAGGCATAATTGTAATTATAGGTAAGCTTAGACCATACATTAATACCAAAGTTAATCCATAGACTGGAATTATCCATTAGCTTAGGAAAGTTCACAGCTACAATCTCTTTAAATACTGCTGCTGGTCTACTCTCTTTTCTCTCCTTAGGTGACCTCCATCAAATGGATCTGAGAAACGAATTACATTAGCATCTCAAGCCTCACACCTATACTTCCTCTTCAGTCTTCCTACTATCACTCTTTCACTACAGGCTTCATCCTCAACACTTCCTGCTGCCCTACTGCTGCCCTGTCTTGTAGGTTACTGATTCTCTTTTTAACTCTGAATTTTACTAAATTTGTTCACCAAATTCTTAGTTTTGGTATTATTTTCTATGTTATTTTAGAATCAGAACTTACACTCAAAAGCATATAAGCTTTTGTATTATTTTCACTTCTCTGCCTAATTTTTAATTTTTTCTGTCTGACCTCTTAGATTTGTCAATCAACAGGGTTTTTTTTGTTTGTTTGTTTTTGTTTTTTCATGTTTTTTTTTTCAAGATAGGGTTTTTCTGTGTAGCCCTGGCTGTCCTGGAACTCACTCTGTAGACCAGGCTGGCCTCGAACTCAGAAATCTGCCTGCCTCTGCCTCCCAAGTGCTGGGATTACAAGCGTGCGCCACAACGCCTGGCTAATCAACAGTTATTTTAAAGTCTGTATATCATAACTTAGATTAAGCACCTCTACAAGACAGTTTGTAGTACATTTGTTTTTGTGGGGAATTGTTTATGTTGACCTGTTTCGTTATGGATCTGGCTAACTGACTCTACACTGGGTAGTATATCTATAATGTTATCAATATGGACAAATTGAGGCCTATAATGAAGGTGTTTCCTGCTGAAGCCAAGCACTGTAGCTGTAATCCAAGCAAGAAGAGAGAAGAGAAGAGAAGAGAAGAGAAGAGAAGAGAAGAGAAGAGAAGAGAAGAGAAGAGAAGAGAAGAGAAGAGAGATTTCAGCAATTCAAGGTCACTTCTGTCTACAGAGTAAGTTTAAGACTACCCAGGGCTACTTGAGGTTCTTTCTTAAAACAAGAACAAAAATGAATGTACTTCCCCTTATATAGATTTCTTTCTTCTCTTTTCTGGAGTCCCTGAAACCAACAGCAATCTAAGCTGATTTTAGCCTAATTTTCAGGCCACTCAAATGACTCAGACCTGGGATTTAGTCTGTTCAGTACTGACGCCAAATCCCTAAGTAGTCATATGGCAGCCCTTTGAACTGACTCTAGATTCATTTGTTGCCTGTTTATAAACCTTTTAAAGTCCAGTGCCAGGCATAGGTTACTCCTTTTAGAGTTGTTGGCCACTGAAGTCCCATAGACTTCCCCTCCAAACATTATAGATTATCACTGCTCGTTTACCCCCTAATCCTTTATTTATGGACTCTACTGCTAAAGACATATTTGAGTCATAGAATATGGGGAAATGAAGCTGGTACTGACATGGAAGCTTCATCTCTACTGGCTAATTTTCACAATGATAGAAGGTGCTATGAACACTACTAGAAGAGAAAAGTAATCATCCCTCATTCAGCTGTGAATACCCTGAGACCTACAACAATGACTGTCATGCCCACTGGTGGAATAGTGGCAAGAACATCACAGGAGTAACCAATCACTTTCTGTTCAGACTGAAGTCTCACTCCATCAAACCCATACCCGGTACCATTACTGGGGTAAGAACCTATGGCTAGGCCTTAAGGGAGAACTTACTATGCTATTATTCTGCTAAACGGACATAGGAATAAATCCACTTCTAATGACTTACCATTATACCTATAGATCAATGCAACTCCCAACTCTCATCTAAGAAATTTTCTATTTGTAGTAGATAGTGATTAATGGACACCTACAATTGGCCGAATTACTGAGAAGAAGAGAATGCAGAATATTCTGCCCTAAATGGAACCTTACTCCCTCCTCCTCCTCAGGGATTATGCAGAAGACAGGGCAGAAGAGGTGTAGGAGCTCAAGGCAGTGGCTGCTGTCTTCTGAAAACCTTGGTGCTGCTGCTGCACATATGTACTCAGAGCTGTTGGAACAACAGGAACAAAACCTATGTAAGCTCAAGCCAGACCAAATCCCAGCATGGAGATAGGAGTTGGGCACGAACCCCCCTCCTAGCTCTACAACTTTTGACAGCTGTCAACTTCTGGGAGGAGAGGAGAGATTTCTTTAAAAATGTAGTCTCTGGTGGGTGGACCAATCTGCAGTGGAAGACCATATATATATTCAAGAATATTTGGCCAAGACTAACTGGTCTTGATGGGATTTTTTAAAAAGAAAAGGACACAAAGTCACACAATTGGAAGGGTAGTGAACTGGGGTGGATCTGATAGGGAAGGAGGAGTGACTATGATTCAAGGAACTAATAAAAATTTAAAAAAAAATAAGAGAAATGGGAGGAAGCCTAATAAAAGCTATACATTAAATGACATCTTTATTATAATTGAAATTAGGCTGCTGGCGGGTTTGTTTGTTTGTTTGTTTTTGAGGGGCTAAAAGAAACCCAATTTTTCTACTATTGAACTGTACCTAGCTCTGCCCCTGCCCACTTAAAATCTTTTATTTTAGCCGGGCAGTGGTGGCACACGCCTGTAATCCCAGCACTTGGGAGGCAGAGGCAGGCGGATTTCTGAGTTCGAGGCCAGCCTGGTCTACAGAGTGAGTTCCAGGACAGCCAGGGCTACATAGAGAAACCCTGTCTCAAAAAAAAAAAAAAAATCTTTTATTTTAAGAAGGATCTCACTAAGTTGTCCCAGCTGGTCTTGAACTTAAAACTCCTCCTGTCTCAGCCTCCTAGGTAGCTGAGAGTACAGGCCTGAACCATTAAAATAGGTTTGTTTTGTTTGTTTTTAAACAAGAAATATTTTTAAGATATTCAATGAAAATGGTGATTTATCAAGTAAAATAGTATATTATTGGTAAAGTTAGAATTATATTTTTCATGAAAAAATTTGTAAGAATAAATTTAAAAGATCTTAGAGGAAAAATGTGGAAGACAATGAGCTTCTCTCTCTCCTCTTTCTTTTTGTTTTGTTTGTTTGTTTGTTTGTTTGTTTTTCCTTAAACATAATTACTCCCCTAATTAAACCTAAAACTATTAGTACCTTGATTTTACCTGTTCCTTTTGTATGGTGATGTGAATGAGAATGCCTCCTGTGCCCACTACCACAGGCTCATCTGTTTGATAACTTTGTCCCGGCTGATGGAACTCTGTGCGAAAGGACTAGGAGGTGTGGCCTGTAGTAGGAGGTATGTCACTGGGGGCAGGGTTTGAGGTTTCAAAGCCCATACCATTCCAAGTGTCTCTTTCTCTGGTTTTGTCTCAAGGTATAGTAAGCTCTCATAACCTATTGCTCCAGCCATGCCTGCCTGCTGCCATACTTTTCACCATTAACATCAATGACTTTAACCATGGAAGCCCTAATTAAACACTTTTCTTTTATAAGCTACCTTGGTCATGGTGTTTAACACAGCAATAGAGAAGTGACTAAAACAACATAAATTGGTTAAATCTTGATAACTGGGACAGGTAATAGCCTCGTTTGTTAGGACTGTCAGAGTTTTTGCCCTAAAATTCCAATTTATAGTGTCTTTCCCAATATCAAGTATTCTCCATTTCTTAGGCTACAAACTTAGTATTTATGGCTTTACTTAAATTCTGTCACTATGTCTCCAGCATCAGATCAGGTCTGAAAGATTAAAGGGTTAAATGTTAGGACCTAGGTAAAATATTAAGGCCTAGATGGAATGTTAAGACTTAAGTAAAATGTTCGGGCCTAGGTAAAATGTTAAGGCCTAGGAAACTGTTACCTGACTAGCTTGTCATTATAAGGAAACTTTCTCAAATGTTTCTGCTGTTACTAGGAAACTTTCTAATGCCAAGATTGATTACAAATCTGTTATGTTCTGTGCCCTTGGAAACCAATCATGATACAAATCAGTAGAACTGTTTTGTATAGTTACCCACAATAAGCTTGGGCCCGAACTAGCCACCTAACAGCACTTTCTGCACCTATGTATAAGCTTTTATGAAATCTGCCTTTATAAGCTGCCCCTGGGATGGACCCCAACATAATTGAAACACCTGCACCAAAATAAGAAACTATTTGGAATAAGATTTCCATTTTGAGTAGTGGTCTAGTAAACTTTAAGTTCCCAAGACCTCCCTGGGAACTGACATCCTACTTGAAGAAAGAGACATGAATGTAGGTAACTGACATCTTGGTTGGCAAATTAAGACATGAATATTAGACAAGTCACATCCTAGTAGACAAGTTAGACTATGAATATTAGACAAGGCAAGTCCCCTGCCACAGTTGAATATCCCAACCAATGGGAGCAGGATAAGTGTGCAACAAAGACATGTTCCTAAGGAAATATCTATCCCTAAATACTAACTGGCAAAATAACTTGACACAGATGTTTATGGATTTGGGGCTTAAAAACCCTGTAGAAGCCGGGCGTGGTGGCGCATGCCTGTAATCCCAGCACTTGGGAGGCAAAGGCAGGCGGATTTCTGAGTTCGAGGCCAGCCTGGTCTACAGAGTGAGCTCCAGGACAGCCAGGGCTATACAGAGAAACCCTGTCTTGAAAAACCAAAAAAAAAAAAAAAAAAAAAAAAAAAAAAAAACCAACAACAACAACAACAACAACAACAAAAAAACCAAACCTGTAGAATCTTAATTCAGAGTCAGTTCTCAAATCTGGGCCATGGCTCTGGTCAGTGTTCATATGGTTTGTGAGGCAATTCCTGAACCCCAACATTTATTCCACAGTACTATCCTCATTTGGAATGCAAGTGCAAATTCTAAACAAAGGATTATAGAACTATAAAAGGGAGTTCTCACTGATCAGCTCCTCATGGTCAACACTTCTAGAATGCCTTACAAAACTCAAGAGAATAGTTTACCAGCTTATAAGAATGCAACTCAGAAACAACCAAATAGAAGAGATGAGTAAGGCAAGAGGTGTGGCGAGGAGGATAGGGCATCCATTCTCTAGCTAGTACTCCTCTAGCACTTTGGATTCAGTGATTCAAGAGTTGTTACAGAGCCCAATTTCTAGTCCCCTGGCCTTCCTTCACCAAGGTCAGCAGTTAGTGAACAAAAAGATCCACAGGTCATTCTGGTGACCAGCCTATTCTAAGGCGGTCCACAGGCTCTACCTAATCATAAACTCAGATGTGATCAAAGGGGGCTGTTATGAACAACAAAGGATACTTCAATAACTCAGGAAATTCCAAAGGTTTTCGGAATTCTGTATTAACATCCAGGGACAAAAGCAGATGTATTCCTCATAACATAATACCAGATCACAGTAAATCTGAAGCCAAGGAAATATAAACATATGTTTTTTTAATATATGCAGATATTACATATGTATACATCCTAGACAACAAAGAAGAAAAAGGAACTTCCTGGTTCTATAATAGATGGCTATAATTAAAAACAGAAAAGAAAAAACAAAAAGAAAAATCACCCCTAGTTAAGCTATAAAGCAAGGAAAAAAAAAGACACAAAACTATATTACTCTAAACATAGCATATTTTTAAGATGAAATGATTTATCCTACATATAAAAGCAGAAATTTTGGAATTAGTGTTGGGCTTCTGAGTATACAATCAATAAAAGATAGTCACATCTCTGTATTTTAGCAAAAAAGAATTCTAAATAGCATTTAAAAACATCATGGATCATTAGCTTCCTGTAAGGCCAAGTAAACTCCAGCTATGTATCTGATTAGCTCAGCCACCTCCCAAACTTGCTGCATAATTGAAGATAACCTTCAACTCATGATCCTCACACCCCCATCTCCTAAGTGCTGGGATTACAGACATGTACCACGAAAACCAGCTATTCTAAGGGAGACCCCCATCCTGTCACCAACATCTGAATATGACTTCATTCCAATGGGAGGACCCACTGATATTGCAATGTTAACCACTTAACAAATGCTTTCTTCAAGGAAACTTCCTTTCAGCCATGATAGCTTCAGGTAAGTTTCTACAGTTTCTGTATATAACCTTACCTATAGCTGCCCACTTCCTCCCAGATGTCCTAAATTTGGTCTGGAAGGAGTACCTCCCAATAACCCCCATGGCAGGTAATACATGCTCACATGTGTAAGGCTGTATAAGCAATGTTCCTCTCATTCTCCTCTAAGCAGCCCAAAACATCTCTCTAATCTACTCACCCCCAGTACTTCAATTCTGGCCCCCAGTAAAGCCTCACCTGACTAGTGTTATCTCCTTGCAAGCTGCAGACTGAGCTTGCAATAGGAAAAACAGACAACTCCTGGATTTTCAATCCCAGACATACCCAAGAGCAACAGCTAGAAGGTGCCTGAAGAGATCCAGAGACTACTGAGAGTTGAGGCTACGACTACAGAAGTGTTAGAAGGCAAGAGACTGTAAGAGCCGAGACTGCAGACAATCAAGGACTGTAAAGAGCCAAGCCTGGAAAACTGAAAGACTTAAACACTAGAAAAGCTGTAGAAAACTGCACAGTGCCTAGCTCTGACTGCCAAGGAGCTAAGCTCTAGGGCACTGAGATGCCATTGCACTAAATTCAAGGTTACAGCACTAGCTGTTGGGTTCTGGGCTAGTAGCACTCAAGAGTCTAAGAGTTCTAATCCAGAGAGCAAATAATCTAAGAGTAGCAGCACTTTTGTTCAGAGCAGATGACACTAAGAAAATTATACTTTGCCTATTCATGATTCCCATTTTAAGCAAAAGAACCGTCAGCTGACTGGCAACAATATAGTCTATAATTAAGTGGTAACTAAAAGCAAAGATAATCAAGAATGGCCAGCACCAAGATAGTCAAGTGTTAGCGTTCGCATACAAAGATCTTAATGCAGCTTATAGCATCACTCAATGACATAAAGAGGAGCTATCTTAGAAGAAAAATAGACAATACAAAAAAGAAAAAAGCAAAGCTAATTTCCCAAGTTTTAATCCATCCAGAGGTTGTTTCAGATAGTTACTCACATTTCTAAAATTCTCTTTTTAACCCATATACGAACTGAGGCTCAGAGCAAAGCCAGTATTTGAAAGCAAAATAGGCTTGAACTGCTGTGCCCTTTAGGACCAAACTCCCCTACTCTAACCCTGACTTCGCCGGAATTACACTTAATTTAGTGTTGATTGTTGGCTGATTAATCTCGCTGTGGTGTGTAATTATGATGAAGAGGACTGAGGTGTGGTAGTAGTTTACAGACGGAAAGCTTTCACACTAAGATGCTCATGGAACTTTCTAGGGAATTAAAAAAAGACAAGAGATTTATTAACAAATTTATTTCTCTCTGCTTTTAAAAGAAGGCAAAATGCTAAACAGTTTCCATATTGTTGAATGATAAGATCTTGTTAAACTTAAAAGAGATTTAAAAAAATAAATTACAATTGCATTGTAAACTCCTCTAATCCCACTGTCCACTTTTCTTCTAGGGCATATCTAGAAAGAGAGGATTTTCTCAATTTCTTTAAATTTTTGATGTTGTTGTTTTAACTTAAAAGTAATCCAATTCCTTTTTAAAGATCACTTTAAATTATTTCAATGCCAGAAAAGAAATTAAAACAAAATATTACATTTCTAATGTAAAAGGGTTAATGTATAATTTTTTTAAATGTAGGTACCTATTATTTGACCTCTAAATAGCATATGTGATTTTCAGAAGTTATAATTTCTTCACAAAATACAAGTCAATAATAAAATATGGCAAATATAGTCTTATCATGCTCTCAAAGTAGTTATATTTTATAAGAGTTGTTACAATTGTCATTTGTATAAAAATTATATTCAGACTTATATAAAACCAGTGATCTACTCTTGTCCTCTCAAATATCAAAATGTACAGTTTTACGAAACTGTAAACAAATATTTTTAAGTAACAGGGTAATAGTGTACTACAATCCAGATAAATATGAATTCAGTGTTGGTTTTTGATGCAGGGGACTAAATTTGAGCCCTGCACATGCTAAACTAATGGGCTCTACTCTGAGCTATACTCCCAGCACTCAACCTATTTTTGTAATTTGCATGCCATGGACAAAACATATTATAAAGCCACTGAGAATGCAGGCATTTTCTAAGTATTGATTCTTTAATATTGTTATATTTTCAAATATTTTATAAAGAGAAAATGAGAACAGTACCAAGCATTTTCTACCACTAATCCATAGACTAAAGGCAAAACACTATCTGCCTTTATCCATGTTTTCTCAACATTAGTTTCAGAACTTTTTAAAAATGAACTATAAAGATCTGAGATCCTTTGAGTGGTTCTATCTGAGTATAGACATTTCAAAACTGGTCACCCTGAACCCTATAGTATCATTTCTGTAATGTTCACTTTCATGTTCAAGCTTAGTGCAATGTTATTAGTTTTAGTGTGGTGCACAAATCAGCAAAACTGGTGTCAATCACCTGGAAGCTCACTGAGGCTGTCAGGCCCCACCCTAGTTGTCTGGTCAGAAATGCCTCTTAAGATTGGTTAAATCTTGATAACTGGGACAGGTAATAGTCTCGTTTGTTAGGACTGTCAGAGCTTTTGCCCTAAAGTTCCAATTTACAGTGTCTTTCCCAATATCAATTATTCTCCATTTCTTAGGCTACAAACTGAGTTTAAGCTGGCCTCCAGTAAATCTGATTAGAAAACAAAAAACAAGAAAAGAAAGATTTATTTGGGCTCACAGTTTTGGAGATCTAATTTACAGTTAGTTGGCCTTGCCTCTTTGGGCATGTGGAAGGGCAGCAGATGGAGCAAACCACTCATCTCATAGCCAAGAAGCAAAAGAAAAAGGGGTCTGAGTTCCTTTTAAAAGGAAAACCGCAGTGACCCAAAGACTTCTCGTCAGGCTCCACCTCTTACCGTTCGTACAACTTCTCAAAAGTGCCATATTGGAGACCAAAGCTTAAGCACACAGGAGGGCATTCAATTCTGTATGTTCAACACCCATCAATAGGATAGTGGCTAAATTTGACACTCTGAGGTGAAAAGAATAGCACAATACTCGCTATGTAGCCCAGGCTGGCCTCAAAACTCTAGCTGCTCTTACTGTATCAGCCTCCCACTGTTGAGATTATAGGCAAGAGTAACTATGCCGGGACTATGTTCTTGCACTATTTTCTTTATAAAATAAAATATTTTCTTTATCTATAGTAATTTTCTTTTTAGCACTTATACTCTTAATTGCTGAAGGCCACTAATGATATTCTACTGCTCTTCAACAATCTGGTCTTCACATGCCTTCCCAAAGATTTCTATTTACCCTAAGCTCCTGACAGACACAAATGTGTTAACTACACGCTTTCAATTTTCCATCTTTCTGACTCAGTCTTCCCTCTCCATCTTAGCAAATCTAATTGAGAAAGTTCCACATCTTTTTTTTTCATGAAGACTTTTCAATGTTCACCAAGTCACCAAAGCTAAAATTAGTAATGTTGCTGACCATGGCAAATAGCAGATTGCCCTGAGACCAATTTATAGCTTATCATATGCTTCATCAATCTTCAAAAATAAGCAGCACTATCGGGATTCCTTGATTGGTATTAATCAGAGACTGAGCTCAGACTCTCTGCATTAAAAGACTAAGTACAGTCAATGTATAATAAAAAGACTTAAATTTCACTTTATACTCTAAATTCTAATGGCCTTGAACTTAACCTAGCTTACTTAAATATCAGTCTACAGTAGATAAATCTTTGTTTCTCAAATAAAAGCATTATCTCCCATTAATAGATCATAATTAATAAAATTGTTTAAATCTATCTTTCTGTTCTATGCCAGTCTAAACAGCATAAGACTCTTGTCTTTTAAAAGGGCCTCAGAGCCGGGCGGTGGTGGCGCACGCTTTTAATCTCAGCACTTGGAAGGCAGAGGCAGGCGGATTTCTGAGTTCGAGGCCAGTCTGGTCTACAGAGTGAGTTCCAGGACAGCCAGGACTACACAGAGAAACCCTGTCTCGAAAAACCAAAAAAAAAAAAAAAAAAAAAAAAAAAGGGGGGGGCCTCAGCATAAAGATATAAGTACACTATTGTATGTAATTTATGCCTTTGTTTACTTTGTTATGCCAAATACTTTTAATGTGAGATCTATGATGGTTGTATATATTCTGATCTTTAAACTTTTAATTTTTTTACTGCATAAAAATGAAGCATTTCAAAGAGAAAAATAACATGAGAAATTTCTGCAGCAAAAAAAAAAAAAAAACCCACTTACATCAAAGAGATTTTCTAACAAGATAAGCTCTGGTTAGCTGAAAACTGAAATGCTTTCCATCTGAGAAAATATTTACAATATTATGGTCTTTGTACTCCTTGGGACATTAAAATATGCCCATTTTTATACTTTGGTAAGATAGAGTACTGCGATGTCTAATCTTGTCAACTTGATGGCATTTGGGATCAACTAAGAAACACATCTTTAGTTTGTGTCTGTAAGGGCATTTCCTGAGAGACTTAACTGAAGTGGGAAGACCCTTCATTGCAAATGTGGGCCTCATTCCATGGGCTGGAACCAGGTCTAAATGAAAAGCAAGAGGCAAGTTAAGCACTAGCACTCACCTCTGTTTCCTGGCCATAAGCATAATATGTCAGCTGCCTCATCTTCCTGCTGCCACGCCTCCCATGCCACTCTAAGAAATGTCAAAATAAGCCTTTCCTCCCCTATGTTCCTTTTGTCACAATAATGAAAAAAGTAACTAATACAAGTTCTTATTCAATTATTTAGTTGAAAAGATCCTATACAGGATTGGTGACAATAAGCTCATACTGAATCCCTGCCTCTTTTGCACCAGACCAAATCACTTTCTATGAACTCCCAACACCAGAGGGCAGCATCCTCAGTTCTAACTAGCAATTTCAATAGTCATTGGGAAGGCAGAAAGCAGGTGAAACAAAGCACATAGGCCCTAACCCAAAATCACTGTATGACCTCTTGTTGTGTAACAGTTTCCCCAAGATTGAAACACTGCATCTTTCAGGAGAGCTCTTTAGGCAGGTGGGTACAAAATTTAAAAACATTCCCTGAAACTGACCAAATTTCCTAGGCTCCTCCCTACTAGAGTAAGCACAGCTCAACTGTAAAGATGACTCTGAGACCAGACCAACTGCCTGGAGAAAGCAGAAACCAGCCCAGCCCAGAGGCCTAGAAGAGGTTTAGACAACTTCGGCACCTAATAAGAACACTCTTCAACAGGCAGGTTGGGCTGCCTGCAGGCTGTGCAGTGTTCCAGGTTCTCAAGCTTTGTGAGCTGTCCCGCATGCTGGGGTGGACATGGGTGATGCATCTGTCTTTCCAATCATTTCTGCTCCTGTACCTCCTCTCCCATATTCTTGTAAGTATCCTCCAAAAACCCATTGGTTCTCCAAATTGGACTTGGGTGGTATCTGTACTTTGGTCTGTCCTGGGTTTCCTATCTGGAGTAAGCAGACTTGTGTGTTTCATCTCCCCAGGAAGTTTTGTCATACAACACCTATACACTTCGTTGTGTAGTCAAAATGAAATTCTACCTACAACAGGAATGATAATGAGGACATTGTGCTAACTGATATAAGACAGTAAGAGAAGGCAAAGCACTCTATGACTCCACTCAAATAAGGTACCCAGAATAGTCAAATTCTAGGAATGGAAAAAAGCATGGTGGTTTTCTGGGGAAAGAGGAAGGAAGAAACACATTATTTAATGGGCATGGAGTTCCAGCCTAGCAAGATGAAAAATTCTGAAGGTCTGTTCTACAAGAATGTGAATATTTTTATGGTAGCTAATGAGTATACATACCCTTAAAAATGACCAAGATGGTAACTTGTATGTATTTCCACCACAATTAAAAAGTTAAATACTGGGCTGGAGAGATGGCTCAGAGGTTGAGAGCACTGACTGCTCTTCCAGAGGTTCAAAATTCAGTTCCCAGCAACCACATGGTGGCTTACAACCATCTGTAACGGGATCTGATGCCATCTTCTGGTGTGTCTGACAGCTATAGTGTACTCTAAATAAGATGAATAAATCTTTAAAAAAAACAAAAAGGTTAAATGCTGTGTTCTACCTTCTGGTTGATTATCAAAAGAGAAAATAATATAATTGCTAGGCTAAGATGCTCTAAATATTGTTTACTTTAGACTCTTCTAGCATATACTTGTGCCATCTGAAAAGATGAGTTCAAATAAAAGTTTCTTAAGCTTCATCAATTAATTACTCAAAATCAGGTCAGGTAATATTTAGTTTGCTTCATTTCTGGTCAATAATTTATTTTTTTAATTTGGCTTAGGGTGGCATGCCTGCTAGTTAGTAGCAAGCACTGTACCACTCAGCCCTATTTCCTTCCTTCTTCCTTTTGCTCACCTACCCACTCTGCCTCTTTCCCTTCCTTGAGTTTTTCATCGGTGACTGCTTAATTGCCTTTCTGATGTTGATAAAAACAACATGGCATCTTCACCACATAACTAGTATCTTTAAAAAAAAAACAAACATATGACATAGACGTTAGGTTCCATTTTTCTTGACACACTGTGGATCTAGTACAGAACTTATCAACCAAGGATTTCTTCACAATGGACTCCTGCAGTAGCTATTACATAACACACTTTTCTCACAGCACCTACTTGTTTCTTCAATTTTAATACTCGTGTGTGCGTGTGTGTGTGTGTGTGTGTGTGTGTATATGTGCATATATATGTATATATACATATATATATATATATATATGCATTTGGTAGAGGAATCACTTTTTTCTTTCATTTCCTAGAGCTTATCCTGGCTTCCTGTTGCTTTTTCACACCTTCTTTTCTTATCTGATGAAATAATTCTCTATTTTTAATTTTTATTTTATAATTTGGGGGCTTTAATGTTCCCATTGTATATCTATTATACATTATATATATATATATATGTTTATTATTTACCTATTGCTTTATCTTGTTGTTCATACAAATTGTTTTCTTCATATAGAATGATACTTAGTTATTAATAACCACAGATTTTTTTTTCTGGGAGATACAGTATATTTTCTGCTAACATCTTCCTAAGTAGAATGGTCAGTTGGGACTTCTGTGTCTGCAAATTATTGTTATGAGGATTTTTATTTACACAGATTAAGTTAATCTGTGTAATTAAATTAAATTTTTTAATTTAATTTTTCTAAAGAATAACTATAAAAGTATTAAATTTTTAAAAGTACTACAGTTGAAATGTGGCCTGTACTTCAAGGCTTCCCATATCAAAGACTTGGTCTTCAGTATGAGGTACTGAGATAGTAGAAGCTTTTAAGAGTTGAGTCCTAGTGTGAGGTAACTGGGTCACCACCAAAGGCACTTCCCTAGGGATTTTGTGGATGAGATCTAACAAGAGTAAGCTATAATTTATAAAAGAGTAGAGGAAGTAATAGGAGAGAAAGTTTAAACAGCAAGAATTCACTCCTCCCTGCTGGCTTCCTGCCTCACTGTGTAATCCCTTTTACATATCTGTCATGACTCCATCAACCATCAGGCTTTAGCTCAAGCCAAACAAATGTGGCTACCTAATCTTATACAAACTGAGCTAAATAAACCTCCTCTCTTTATACATTACCCAGGCTCAGGTACTTACTATGTAGTAAAATAGGCCTGAAGAATTAATTCACACCCTTTTGTTCTGGATAATTTGTTGAAAAATGTTCTGTTTTTAAACATCTGAAATTCATTGGCTTAGACTGATATCTTTTATTTCCTTTTCCAGGCTCTTTATAAACCTAACCTATCTTCAACTTCATATTCTACTCTTTCTTAATACAGATTTACACTCTGAGACCAGAATGTTCTACTTACTATTTCTTAAATTGCCATGGCAAATTCCTGCCTCCACATTGTTGTTAATATACAGGACATTTGTTGTTGATGTTACAATCAGCAGAGCAGCTCTGCCCTGTGTCTCAGTCTCCCTTCCCTATCCACCCACCCATGCTTTATTGGTGCTCAACATCCTAGATATAAATTGCTTACAGAAAATTAAAAATCACATTGGAACAGAATCAACAGACAATTGTGGTGTTAAAGAACCCAGGTTTTAGGCCAGGGCTGCTTGTCTGTAACTTGACAACGCATGAAAGCCCTAAATGAAAGGAAGTATAAGCCTTACCCTAGAGCAGAGCACACGTTAGTAATGGAGTTCTCTGTGCACAGCTGATAGGAGGACTCCTTGACCCCTGGACTTATGGGGTTAGAGTAATAGCATAGCCCCACAAAGAGATAGATTCATTTACCTGTTACAAGCTGATACTGCTAAATGTTGTATGTTTTACTCCCTGTGATTTGGCTTTATAATCACCAAAAATCTTTTGATTATTTGACTTTTCCTATGGTACATCTACCAAAGCCTGAATTAGAAATAAATCTACTGCATCTCTATCATAAACCCCAGGTTAACAAAACAGTATTCTTAAATCAATCATCAGTTTCTATGACTTTGAGTTTACTGACTCATTTTGAAACTAGGGAAGCGAATATACTAACTAAAAGCCTGGATGCTAGTAGGAGGTTGCATCCATCCAAGTCTGGTAAATCTGCTGATCGAAAGCTGGCCTACAGCAACTATACAAGAATACCCTGCCTCCAGTAAATCTGATTAGAAAAACAAAAAACAAGAGTTTTATGCTGTTTAGACTGGCATAGAACTCGCTATGTAGCCCAGGCTGGCCTCAAAACTCTAGCTGCTCTTACTGTATCAGCCTCCCACTGTTGAGATTATAGGCAAGAGTAACTATGCCGGGACTATGTTCTTGCACTATTTTCTTTATAAAATAAAATATTTTCTTTATCTATAGTAATTTTCTTTTTAGCACTTATACTCTTAATTGCTGAAGGCCACTAATGATATTCTACTGCTCTTCAACAATCTGGTCTTCACATGCCTTTCCAAAGATTTCTATTTACCCTAAGCTCCTGACAGACACAAATGTGTTAACTACACGCTTTCAATTTTCCATCTTTCTGACTCAGTCTTCCCTCTCCATCTTAGCAAATCTAATTGAGAAAGTTCCATCCACATCTTTTTTTTCATGAAGACTTTTCAATGTTCACCAAGTCACCAAAGCTAAAATTAGTAATGTTGCTGACCATGGCAAAATGCAGATTGCCCTGAGACCAATTTATAGCTTATCATATGCTTCATCAATCTTCAAAAATAAGCAGCACTATCGGGATTCCTTGATTGGTATTAATCAGAGACTGAGCTCAGACTCTCTGCATTAAAAGACTATAAGTACAGTCAATGTATAATAAAAAGACTTAAATTTCATTTTATACTCTAAATTCTAGTGGCCTTGAACTTAACCTAGCTTAAACATCAGTCTACAGTAGATAAACCTTTGTTTCTCAAATAAAAGCATTATCTCCCATTAAGAGATCAGGAATATATAATTAATAAAATTGTTTAAATCTATCTTTCTGTTAAGGCACTTATTATTTGTTCCCTATATTTTATTTGGGAGCCTTTGTGTTCATTGAGGTCTACATTTATTTCATCTTCTCTCTCATGTAGGCTTTCCCTGTTCTTTTTATGTACATTTCATGTTCTCAGTCTTCTTTGACCATCCTATTTCATGATCACTCTCACTTTTGAGCTCCCATAAGCACTGAATTACTGACTGCAACCTCGTTTATTGTTACATCTGTTGTAGCATTATTTTTACATGCATTTTACAGTTCTTAAATATTTCAGTGTATCTTGGAAGTATCTGAGCATAGCACAGAAAATAAGTATTAATTCACTCAACTGGGATATTTATTAGGAAAAACACAGACAAAGCTGATATGGAAAGAGAAAAGAGTGTCATTAGTTTTATTGTGGTGCACAAATCAGCAAAACTGGTGTCAATCACCTGGAAGCTCACAGAGGCTGTCAGGCCCCACCCTAGTTGTCTGGTCAGAAATGCCTCTTAAGATTCCCAGATGATCTGTTAGCACTTTCAGGTTTGAGAAACATTGGTTCAGACTCTACAAGAACATCTAAGAAATATATGACCCAGTAACACCAAATACTTTATTGTAATTGCTTATTTGTTGGACTTCCTTATCTACTAACTAAAGACTTGCTGACCACAAGAACTCTTTCTATCTTTCTCACCACCAGTATTTCCTGGCTGGCCCAGAACACTCAGTATTTGGTTGGGTTTTTTTGTTTGTTTGTTTGGTTTGTTGGTTTGGTTTGGTTCCCTTCTTGAATGCACAGATACCTGGAAGGGGGGGGGATGAAAATAAACTTTTTCAGAAAGCTAATTAGATAGTTCTTTTGTATAACAAAATCTCATGTACCTCCATATAAACCCCTAAATTCCGTTTTAATCAGTTTTAAATGTGCTGCCTTCTCTGTTTTAGCAGCTGTATCATATGCACTTGACAAAACAAACACTTGGGTTATCATCCCATGATCAGAGAGAGCCTCCAAGAGCCTCTTTTACAGGTGAAAAGGATGCATTTTAATTCTAGCTTTCACCAACTCATGCTAAATACCGGCACAAGGGAAGGGAGAGAGCAGAAACGATGGCATCAGCAATTCTGAAATTCCTAAGAAATTCAGAAATATCTGGTCAGAATCTGCCTTTCAAGATTTGAGAGGTAATGGTGCAAACTCTAGCAGTACAACTAGACTATTCTAGATATCTGTGACCACAATTCTTTGAACAATAAGTAACTGCCAGCAGAGGAACGGAATAAGAAAAGAACCCTTGTCACGTTCAATAGCAAAAGGTGAGACCAGAAAATAAAAGTGAAATAGACCAGCGAATAACTAGCCAGCGATTACCTAGTGACAGAGGGTGGAAACACACCAGAGCAACACCAAAGCAGATAGTGAGTGGTTAGTAACGTTCAAGAATCATACCAGAAGCCACGTTCAGGTTCTGCAGAGAAGGAAATCAAGGGAGAAAGAGGAGATGGATTCATAGTACACGGAGCATAACTTACAGTGATGAGGATGAGGATGGAGTATTTTTGACAATGAGAGATGATACGCACTGGAAGAGAAGGGGCAGCAAGGGAGGAGGAAGCGGGGCTGCGGTGTAGCCTACCACAAAAGAAAGCGACTGCAGTTGTCCTTGCCCTGCCCAGATCGCCCGGGGGAAGCAGCCCCTGCATAGGTGAGAGGTATCGCCCAACTCCACTAGCCCCGCGCTGGCTGGAGCCATCTCCCCGGGAGCCTGCCGAGCCCTGGGTGGGTACCGGAAAGGGCGGACTGGAAGAGGGTGGGCAAGAAGAAGGGACAGATGCCGGGGTGACCAGGTACCCACCTTGTCCCAACGCAGCCACTGCTCGATGGCCGTGTCGAGCTGGGGGTCTCCGGTGAGGTAGGGGGCGTGGAGCAGGTTAGAGTTCAGGTCATCAACTGCGTTCTCAGCCATGGCAGACACACGGGTTTGCGGGCCCGAGGGGCGGGCGAAGACACCGGCTCCGGGAGCTCTAGGTGCGCTCACCAGGGTCCAGAAACCCCCTCCTTGACGTAGGGCATCGGAGACCAACCGCGAGGCGTTCAGTCAGCGCCAGCTCCTGCCGCAGCTTCAGCGAGCCCGGAGAGAGGGCGGAGACAGGACAGCCGCCACCCAGCAGACTAGCTCCGGATCTCAGCTCGAACTGACTGAGGCGGGCGTGGGGCGAGAGAACAACAACAGTCCCAGATGTCTGGGTCGCCGCCTTCGCCCGCGCCGCTTTAGGCCCCGCCCCCGCGCCGCCCGCGCCGCCCCCGCTCGCCCCGGCCCGTCCAAGCGCCCGAGGCATGAGGCGCGAGCCCGGGAGCGCGCGCTCGGCACCTCCGCAGCAGCGTGTACTGTCCGCTGAGGCAACGGGGCACAGCTGGCTCTCTGTTTTAACTCCTGTTCCTCAGCTGTCTTTCCCTTATCACCCGCCCCACACTCGCACGTGTGTCTCCACCTGGCGTCCCAGTCGTCTCAAGCAGCCCGCCTCTGCACTCACTAGGCGAGTCCCCGGCGCGCGCAGGCCCCACCCTCTTCGCCTCAGGGCTTCGTCTTGCTTGGGAGCCCAAAGTGGCGCGCATGAAGCCTCATGGGAGTTGTAGTTTTCCCTGGTTCCCCGCGTTTTGTACACCGTTGCCTTCCCTTCCCTCAAGAAGAAAAAGCACCACCCCATAGCTGTTCCCTGACGCTTCTTAGTTATGTTGTGCAGTGGTGGTCTCCAGCTTTAAGGTTAAAAAAAAAAAAAGGGATGTCGTAAGGAACAGCTGTATATATTTGGTTCTTGAAAGTTTAAGGGTCCTTTTTTTTGGTCATTTCATCCATCCTGTGTGGTAGGTTGTACGTATATTCCGTTCCCACTTTACACATAGGGAAGTGAAAGGTGAACGGAATTTTCTGAGCAGTAGTATTCCTGAGAAATGAATGCGGGTTTCAGTCTGTCACATTACCTCAGCTGGCAGTTGTTTTTTGTCAGCTGCAGAGGTAGAGAGGATGTAATGTCTGGAAAATAGATAAGAATGTTGTCAGATGATGGGTCAGCATTTAACCTAGTTTAAGAATGTACAAACATCATAAAATACATAAACCAATACAAGTAGGAATACAGAGGAAAAAAAGATATGGATACCCCCAAATGGAAATCATTTCTTCTCATCTTTCTTTCTTTCTTCTATAAAATGTGTGCCTCTCAGGTCTCATTACTTGAGGCCAGAGAAATACTGAAGCCTTATATATGGACCATTCTTCTTTCTTTGTTTTTGAGACAGGGTCTCCCTCTGTGGCTTTGGCTAGCCTTGAACGTGATACACACCAGGCAGAAATTGAACTCACAGAGATCCACCTGCCTTGAGTGCTGGGATTTCAGGTGTGCACCACCACACCATGCCAATTACCCTCACTTTCTTGGTGTGATTTGACCAAGTATATTAAAACTCTTCTTCATCAGCTCTTTGTTCATGTAAGGAGTATATATTTATAGCATAACAGGACAATAATTGAAGAGATGCTTTTAGAGTATTTTGAGGCTCACCGATAAAAGACATAATAAATTCAAAGTATTCCTTTTGATTTTTTATAAGCTTTGAAGATTTAGTTATTATATGTGAGTACACTGTAGCTGTCTTCAGACACTCCAGAAGAGGGAGTCAGATCTCATTATGGATGGTTGTGAGTCACCATGTGGTTGCTGGGATTTGAACTCAGGACCTTAGGAAGAGCAGTCAGTACTCTTAACTGCTGAGCCATCTCTCCAGACCTTCCTTTTGATTTTTTTTTTAAGACATCATTTGCTCTAATAAAATCCAAACTACTAGTATAAAATAACTGTACTGAGAGTTTCTGAAAAATAATATGTCATTGGTAGGAGTTGCGGTGTTTGCCTTAAAAAATTGAATGTTTCTTTTAAGGGTTTATGGGCTTCTTTCAACCCCATAAGACTGGGGAACAATCATGTTACAAGAAAAAAATAGTTATTCGCTATAATCAGAATTATTATACAAAATAATTATTAAACATTCACTATCTATTAAGAATTGTGCTAGTTGGGCTGAGGATGGCTCAGCTGTTAAATGCTAGGCTCGCAATCTACAAGACAAGAATTATGCTAGGAGCTGATATTACAAGAACATAAATAATTAGTTCCTTCAAGAATAAAATCTGGGGCTGGAGTGGTGTTTCAGCTGTTAAAGCTAGGGCCACGCCGGGCGGTGGTGGCGCACGCCTTTAATCCCAGCACTTGGGAAGGCAGAGGCAGGCGGATTTCTGAGTTCGAGGCCAGCCTAGTCTACAGAGTGAGTTCCAGGACAGCCAGAGCTATACAGAGAAACCCTGTCTTGAAAAAAAAAAAAAAAAAAAGCTAGGGCCACAACCAAAATCCCAGACATAAAATCTGGAGAGATAGGCTGTGTGCAGGAATGTTCAGTCCGAGATGCAGAGCTTGCTGCAAACAGTCGGCATGACACCAGCAAGCAGGGGGGACCGCACTGGGACTTCAGGAACAGAAAATAAGCAAACTGAGAAAAGAATAGAGGACATTTCAAATCCTCTAATGAGTAACTCTCAAGTCCACTATGAGGTTGTTTAAAATATATTTTATATTAGTGAACATAAATTCCAACAATTCTGAATTTTGATATGACCTCGGTACCTCCATAAAAATATCTATCGATTGAGGCCTAGATGGCCATAATCAAAGTACATATCAGGACCAACATGTTTGCATCCTCTGGAAGCATATTAAGAGATGCAAATTTTTAGTACTTAATAAAGTTCTACTGAAACATATTTACATTTTAACAAATCTAATAATTAATATTTAAATATTGTATGTAGTACTTTTTATGAGACAATTCTTTTTTTTGTTTTTTTTTATTTTGTTTTGCTTTTTGTTCTTTTTTTTTTTTTTTTTTTTTTTTTTTTTTTTTTTGGAGACAGCGTTTCTCTGTGTAGCTCTGGCTGTCCTGGAACTCACTCTGTAGACCAGGCTGGCCTCGAACTCAGAAATCTGCCTGCCTCTGCCTCCCAGGAGACAATTCCTTTTAAATACCAAGTAATAGTACCAAATCAGCAACTTTCAATATATGAAATTATATAGGACATGTAGTATAGACAGGAGAACACAGGCACTAGTTAAATACCCTTTTCAACCAATGTTTCCTTACTTTTATCAGCAAAATCCTAACAGATATTACTGGTTACCTGAGTCTTACCCAACAGGTTGGCTTATTGATTAGATATTAAAAGGTAAGGAAGGAGACCCTCAATTCATTCAATCAGGGAACATTGTTTAAGTGTGTCCAGAAGGGGAAGTCAGGAAACTCTTAGAAGCCTTCCATTTCTACCCGGGGGTTTGTCCAAAGGATCCTGTGTTTTTACCGTATTTTTATTTGGTAAAAGTTTGTCAACTCTGTGATTATGAAAGTGAGTTCTTGGTTCTCAGAATGGAAATGCATTCTGAATAATGAATTGTGAGGCAATTTTATCATTAGGTGAACATCATTTTGTGAGGAAAATCTTATGAGACCACTGTGACATAGGCAGTCCTCATTTGACACAAATGTGACATTGTACATAATTGTATACTATAATGAATATGTATGCATTTCTGTTATGCCATATGCATATATCAATTACATATGTTATCATATATATTTATAGTTGTGTCATTGTGTCAGTCAGCTTTCCATTACTGTGAAAAAAATGCCTAAAATAAATCAACATAATAGAAAAAAGGTTAATTTAGGCCTACAATGTCATAGACTTCAGTCTATGGTCATTTGGCTCTGTTGGTTTTAGATGTGTGGAAAAGAAGTCTGTTAAAGCAAGGAGCAAAAAGTCAAGCAAAGATGCTCACCTCATGGTGGCCAGGAAGTGCAAGTCAGGAAGAGGCTTGTAGGTCTCAATATGTCATTCAAGGCTATGTCCCAGTGGCTGGTCTACAGTTTACAACGGAAGCCCTAAGAAGTTGGTTCTGGCTATTATAAACAAGGCTGTTATAAACATAGTGGAGCATGTGTCTTTATTGTATGCAGGGGAATCCTCTGGGTATATGCCCAGGAGTGGTATGCCAGGGTCCTCTGGAAGTGACATGCCCAATTTTCTGAGGAACCGCCAAACTGATTTCCAGAGCGGTTTTACCATTTTGCAATCCCTCCAACAGTGGAGGAGTGTTCCTCTTTCTCCACATCCTCGCCAGCACTTGTTGACTCTTGAGTTTTTAATCTTAGCCATTCTGACTGGTGTGAGGTGGAATCTCAGGGTTGTTTTGATTTGCATTTCCCTGATGACTAATGATGTTGAACATCTCTTAAGGTGTTTCTCGGCCATCCGAATTTCTTCTGGTGAAAATTCTTTGTTTAGCTCTGTACCCCATTTTTTGATAGGGTTATTTGGTTCTTTGGGGTCTAACTTCTTGAGTTCTTTGTATATATTGGATATTAGCCCTCTGTCGGATGTGGGGTTGGTGAAGATCTTTTCCCACTTTGTTGGTTGTCGTTTTGTCCTTCTGACAGTGTCCTTTGCCTTGCAGAAACTTTGTAATTTTATGAGGTCCCATTTGTCAATTCTTGATCTTAGTGCGTAAGCTATTGGTGTTCTGTTCAGGAACTTTCCCCCTGTGCCTATGTCCTCCAGGGTCTTCCCAAGTTTCTTTCCTAATAGTTTCAGTGTGTCTGGTTTTATGTGGAGGTCCTTGATTCACTTGGAGTTGATCTTAGTGCAAAGAGATAAGAGTGGGTCAATTCGCATTCTTCTGCATGTTGACCTCCAGTTGAACCAGCACCATTTGTTGAAGAGGCTATCTTTATTCCACTGGATGGTTGTGGCTCCTTTATCAAAGATCAAGTGACCATAAGTCTGTGGGTTAATTTCTGGGTCTTCAATCCTATTCCATTGATCCACTTGCCTGTTGCTGTACCAATACCATGCAGTTTTTAACACAATTGCTCTGTAGTACTGTTTAAGGTCAGGGATATTGATTCCCTCAGAAGTCCTTTTATTGTTGAGAATAGTTTTAGTTATCCTGGGTTTTTTGTTGCTCCAGATGAATTTGAGAATTGCTCTTTCTAGATCTATGAAGAATTGAGTTGGGATTTTGATGGGGATCGCATTGAATCTGTATATTGCTTTTCCCTCAAAGGAGGAATGGATACAGAAAATGTGGTATATATTTATACAATGGAATACTACTCAGCAATTAAAAATAATGAATTCATGCAATTTGTAGGTAAATGGTTAGACCTGGAAAATATCATCCTGAGTGAGCTAACCCAATCACAAAAGAATACACATGAAATGCAATCACTGATAAGTGGATATTAATGAGCCCAGAAGCCCTAAATACTCAAGGCACAATTAGCAAGTCAAATGATTCCCAAGAAGAAGAAAGGAGAGGACCCTGGGCCTGTAAAGATTGGATCCAGTTTTGTAGAGAAACCATGGGGGGAGGAGGAATGATTGGGGAATAGTTGGGGGGGGGAGAGGAATTATGGGACATGGGGGGGGGGACTGGGAAAGGGGAAAGCCTTTGGAATGTAAACATAGAATATAGAAAATAAAAATTAAAAAAAAAGAAATGAAAAAAAAAAGAAGAAGTTGGTTCTGTGGACTGGAGAGATGGCTCAGTGGTTAAGAGCACTGACTCCTCTTCCAAAGGTCTTGAGTTCAAATCCCATGGTGGCTCACAACCATCCATAATGAAATCTGAAGCCCTCTTCTGGTGTGTCTGAAAACAGCTACAGTGTACTTACATATAACAATAAATAAATCTTAAAAAAAAAAAAAGTTGGTTCTGATAATGGTGAAAGAATGGACCAGCTACAGAATAGGTGGATTTACCAGCAAGAATGAGAGCAAACTTGAGGTGGGGGAGTGGGTAGGGGGCTGTTTCTTTCTTCCATGTCTCTTATCTGGGCTAGTCCTATCTAGGCTAGGTCTTCCTGCTTCAGATAATCTAATCATGGGAATTTCTCACAGAAGTGCCCAGTGCCTTACGTTTTATTTGGCTCTAGATGCAGTCAAGTAGACAAGTAAGATCATTAGCCATCACAACCATCCTCTCTAAAGCCTTGCTAGGACCTGGATGTCACTAAATACAACTCAGGAATAAGATATTAAATCCTTTTAAAATTTAAAATATATTATTGTGCAAGTCCGTGCATGATGCGCGTGCGCGCGCGCGCGCGCGCGCGCGCGTGTGTGTGTGTGTGTGTGTGTGTGTGTGTGTTGCAACAGCATATGTGTGAAGGTCAACAAACTACTATGGGAGTCAGTTCTCTTATTCCACTGTGTGGGGCCTTGGAATAGAACTTGGGCCATCAGGCTGGGTGGCAAGTACCTTTACTTGCTGAGCCATCCTGCCTACCAACCAAGACATTAAATCCTGAAGAAATCTGTCATTTTGTTCTGTGACCACTATGTAAAGAATAGATTCTCTTCTTGTTGCTTACCGAGATACCTGTCATAAACCTTAGTTAGCTTTGTATTAATAAAGAGGATGTGTGTGTGTGCACATGCATGTGTGTGTGTGTGTGTGTGTGTGTGTGTGTGTATGAAAAGGAAAAATTATGTAAGCAATGTCCTCCTTTCAGGCCCCTTCTGATGCAAGGAGCTATAACAATCACAAACAGAAGGGGATCTCTGTGAAAGAGCAAATGGCTGCAGGCACAGCAGGGCTACAGAGAAGCAAAGTAACAGCCCCAGGATGTGAGTTGGAAGGAGGCCTTTGCTCGCATGCTTGTGGAAGCATAGAGCTGCTGCCAGCCTGTGGGTGCCTCATTCCATTTTCAGTATCTATCTTTAGATATGATTCAGATGCCATATAATCAATCTATGCATGTAAAGTATTCAATTAAATGGTTTTAAAACTCGTTCATAGATGCATATGTACACATGCATGCATATGAATTTTAGAACAACTGGAGAACATTTTCACCATCCCATTAACCCTCCACTATCAGCCCTCTTATCACTCAAGTCTTTTGACACACGCACCCCCACCGGTGCCCACGATCAAAGCAACCACAAATCTATTTTTTATCTCTATAAAGATTGCCCCATTGTAAACATTTAAGGGACATGTCATGTATGGGTCACCATCATTGGTTTATTTTCATTAGCATAATTTCTCTAGGACCCATTTTAGCTGGGCATGGTGACTCATGCCTATAATACCAGAACTTTGGAGGCCAAGGTAAGAGGATTACTGTGAGTTAAGGCTAGCCTGGGTTACACACTGAGTTCCAGGCCAACCTGGATTACTGTATGAGACCCCCGTTACAAGAAAAGAAAGATCTGCAGACTCAGGCCTTTTGTTTTCACTTGGTATCCCAATAAATACCGAGAAGTATGAGATAGACTCTAGCGCTCTTTCATGATAAAAACATGCAGTAACCTCAGAGCTCAGGGAAACTGCACGGAGAAGAGGTCTAGAGGTAACCAACACCATAATTAATAATGCAGTGCTGGGGATGGTCCTCAATAGGATGAGGACCAGGAAGAAAGGTGTGCTGTTGCCATTTTCATTCAGCACAGTACTAGGGGCTAACTAGAGCAACTGAACAACAGCATGAAAACTATGTCAAAGGCATTCATATTGCAAAAGAAGAAATAAAGTATTCAGAGGTGACATGATCTGTGTATATAAAAATTTTATTAGAATCAATAATTAGATTCTACAGGGTTTCAAGCTATGAGATCAACATAAAATCAAACCTAAACACTTGAACTGTGTGGGAATGACGTTAACAAAACAATTTTCAATAGCATCAAAAATAATGAAATGTTGAATAATATATTTAACAAAACTTGCATTCTGACAACTGCTGGACACTGTTAGAACTATGAAAGATTTATGACCGGAAAATCCCATGTTCATTTATTTATGTGAAGATAAAGTTTCAGAAGTTATGCCTTGCTTTCCCTTTCACTCCCTCTTGACGTTCTTAAGTGTCTGTTTGCTAGTTATTGTTGACTTATGTGGCCATCTTCAAGAGATCTTAACAAAAATTTCTTGAAACGTATTTGCCTGTGTTCAAAACAATACTGTCCTCGTAAAACAATTTAAAAGGTGTATCTTCCTCTTTTGACATTTGAAAGAGTTTGCAGCAGGTTGATATTAATCCTTAGTTAAATGGAAAGTGTAACACCCTGCTTCCAGGACCTCTCAGGACATGCCACCTTCACAATGCCCTGACATAGCCACTGACCCAGACACTTCACCTTTAGGGTTTTTTTTTTATTGAATATTGTCTTCATTTACATTGCCAATAGTAAAACCTTTCCTGATTTCCCCCTCCCCAAAGACCCCCAACCCCTCCTTCCACCCCCTGCCTCTACATATATGCCCCTCCACCCGACACACTCCCACCACACGCCCACTGGTTTCCCTTTGTTGGGGCCTCTATTGAGCCTTTACCTGACCAAGGACCACTCTTCCCACTGACGCCCAACAAGGCATTTCTCTGCCACATTTTTGGCTGGAACCAGGTGTACCCCTTGATTGATGGTTTAGTACCTGGGAGTCCTGGGGCATCTGGGTGGCGGAAACATTGTTCCTCCCATGGGGCTGTAAACCCCTTCAGCTCCTCCAGACCACCCTCTAGCTCCTCCATTGGGGACCCCACGCCCAGTCCAATGGTTGGCTGCTAGCATCTGCCTCTGTATTTGTAAGGCTCTGGCAGGACCCCTCTGGAGACAACCATGGCATGCTCTTTTTGGTATACACTTATTGTCGTCCATAGTAGTGTTGAGGTTTGGTGACTGTTTATAGGGTGAATCCCCAGGTAGGGCAGTTTCTGAGTGTCCTTTACTTCAGTCTCTGCTCCACACATTGTCTCCCTTATTGCTCCTGTGAGTATTTTGTTCCTTTCCTCAGAGGACCCAAACCACTCTCACTTAAGTCCTCCTTCTTGAGCTTCCTGTGCTGGGTGAATTGTAACTTGTTTATTTTGAGCTTTTGGGCTAACATCTGCTTATTAGTGAGTGCACACCATGTGCATTCTTTTGTGACTGGGTTACCTCGCTCAGGGTGACACTTTCTAGTTCCATCCATTTGCCTAAGAATTTCATGAATTCATTGTTTTTAATAGCTGAATAGTACTCCATTGTGTATATATGCCACAGTTTCTGTATCCATTCTTCTGTTGAAGGACATATGGGTTCTTTCCAGCTTCTGGCTATTATAAATACGGCAGCAATGAACATAGTGGAGCATGTGTCCTTATTATATGTAGGAGCATCTTCTGGGTATATGCCCAGGAGTGGTATAGCTGGGTCCACAGGTAGTGCTATGTCTAATTTTCTGAGGAATCGCCAAACTGATTTCCAGAGTGGTTTTACTAGCTTGCAATCCCACCAACAATGGAGAAGTGTTCCTTTTTCCCCACATCATGGATTGGCAGGATCAATATAATAAAAATGGCCATCTTGCTGAAAGCAATCTACAGATTCAATGCAATCCCCATCAAAATTCCAAATCAATTCCTCATAGACCTAAAAAGAGCAATTCTCAAATTCATCTGGAATAACATAAAATGCAGGATAGCAAAAACTATTCTCCACAACAAAAGATCTTCTAGGGGAATCACCATCCCTGATCTCAAGCTCTACTACAGAGCAACACTGATAAAAACTGTTTGGTATTGGTATGCAGACAGACAGGAAGATCAATGGAATAGAATTGAAGACCCAGAAAAGAACCCACACACATATGGTCACTTGATATTTGACAAAGGAGCTAAAAACATCTAGTGGAAAAAATACAGCATTTTTAGCAAATGGTGCTGGATCAACTGGAGGTCTGCATGCAAAAAAATGCAATCGACCCATTCTTTTTTTAAAGATTTATTTATTTATTATATATAAATACACTGTCACTGTTTTCAGACACACCAGAAGAAGATGTCAGATCTTGTTATGGATGTTTGTGAGCCACCATGTGGTTGCTGGGATTTGAACTCAGGACCTTCAGAAGAGCAGTTGGTGCTCTTAACCACTGAGCCATCTCTCCAGCCCCTCAGTTGACCCATTCTTTTTTTTTTTTTTTTTTTTTTTTTTTGGTTTTTCGAGACAGGGTTTCTCTGTGTGGTCTTGGCTGTCCTGGAACTCACTCTGTAGACCAGGCTGGCCTCGAACTCAGAAATCTGCCTGCCTCTGCCTCCCAAGTGCTGGGATTACAGGCGTGTGCCACCACGCCCGGCAATTGACCCATTCTTATCTCCTTGTACAAAGCTCAAGTCCAAGTGGATCAAGGATCTACACATAAAACCAGACACACAGAAGCTTATAGAGGAGAAAGTGGGGACAAATATTGAACACATGGGCACAGGGGAAAAGTTCCTGAACAGAACACCAATGGCTTATGCTCTAAGAACACGAATCGACAAATGGGACCTCATAAAACTGCAAAGCTTCTGTAAGGCAAAGGACATGGTCAATAGGCAACCAACAAATTGGGAAAAGATCTTTACTAACCCTACATTTGATAGAGGGCTAATATCCAATGTATACAAAAAACTCAAGAAGTTAGACTCCAGAGAGTCAAATAACCCTATTAAAAAATGGGGTACAGAGCTAAACAGGGAGTTCTCAACTGAGGAAACTCCAATGGCTCTAAAGCACCTTTAGGTTTTTATTTTTGTTACTATATTTCTGTTTATAGAGTTACTTTAGACCCTTGCAAATTTGGAATCATATTTTCCATGCCTTCCTAGTTTCTACAGAGGTCTTCAAATCATATATATATGTATATGTATATGTATATGTATATGTATATGTATATGATATAGTTGTTTGTCATCTAAAATACCTATGCTTCAGGTTTTTCTTATCATTCTTTCCTAGATCTTAAATCATAGAATTTAGTTTTTGTATATATGCATATGTTGGACATTATATTTGGAAACTCATTTGTGGGAATAAATTTAGACTTGGAGCAAATGTTCTCAGCTCTCAGGAGGATTTGCCTTGTTCCTGGGAGTTCGGCCATGCTGAGGTTTGGAACACTCTGCAGTCTTCGTGAGTTTCTAGAAACTAATTCCTCATACTTTATTGTTTTTCTAGATTCACCTTAATGTATTGGGGCCCTGAAGGTTTTGAAGAGGTTTTCCTGTCTGATTACCAACTTTGTATAAATCATGGCTTTATTGTCCTATCTTATCTGCTCACTAGAGTTTTAAAATCAAAGTCACAGTTTTCAACACTGGCAAATGCTTTCAGATCAAAAGCTACATTCTATTCAGTTTCTCTCTGGTCTGATATTTGCCCTTCACTTTTGGCATGGTTTTTTCATACTGGCCTGCCATTTCTCCTGTATAACCTTAAAGAAGGTTAAAAAGTATTATTCCACTTATTATTAGCAAGATGGTTACCACAAATAACCTCATTTTTATAAGTATCTAATGACTGTAAAATATTCTATCAAGTTGCTCTGATAGGGTTACTTACTTACCTCCATTTTTTCTCTTAAATAAATGAAAACTACAATGGATGCCTTTGTGCATCAAGCTGCTTTTTGTTTTCTGCATTATTCCATTTATCTAAATTATTCAATTACAGAGCAATATACCAAAAATATTCCAGAAACTTGATTTCAAAGAACTAGACTAGTTTGGGGGAATTAAATTTCATGGGTTTAATCTTTTTAATTGGTTTTTTGAGAATTTTGTACAATACATTTTGATTAAATTTATTTTGATCATATTCACTCCCCCCCCACCTAATCTCAGATCTACCTCCCCTTCTCTACCTCCAACTTTGTCCATCTGGGTACATGTATATATGTGAGTGTACACACACACACACACACACACACACATCCATCAAGTCCAGTTTGTGTTGCCCATGCATCCTGGACGTGTGGTCTTTCACTGAATCTTTTTAGTCCTGTCACAAAAGTAATAACATTTTTTAAACCAAGTAGAATAAATTAATCTTGGCTACCTAAATAAATAGTGCTCAGGCAGAAGATGGACTTTTCTTAATTTCCTTTTTAAATGTTAATTCTTACATAAATTATTTAAGTTTGACTTACTGTGATGTATACCTTACAATGCTTTTCTAGGCATCCTGGACTCAGGGATAAAAGACAGATAAGCCTGGGCTCTGACCTAATGAAGCTACAGGTAGTAGAGTTTACCAAGATCAATATGACGACTCCTGTGATAAGAGTCATCATATTATGCGATGACAGAGGATGATAGGCATTTACCCAGACTGTAAAGGGACATAGAAGGCATCCTGGAGGCGTAAACAGCTGAATTTGCTAAGGTTTGAAGTCAAGTTCTCTAACTTTATCACTGGTTTTCAAGATTGCTCAGGTTTTCTAGGTTTTTTGAAAGATTAGAATATAAAAGCTAGAACTTAGGTAGGGGAGTCTGCCAGGATTATAATTGATGTTATGCTAAATCTTAGGTCTATTTGGGAGTAAATGATATCTTTAAAGCAGTCATTTGGGGCCTGAGTGCTGACACACACCTTTAATCTTAGCACTTGGGAGTCAGAGGCAGGCAGATCTCTGAGTTCAAGACCAGCATGGTATACAAAGTGAGTTCCAAGACAGCCAGGGTAACACAGAGAAAACCTGTCTCAAAAACAAGACAGAAATAAATCCCACCTCATTTTGGAGGTTATGGAGATGGTTCAGTCTCTAAACTTACAAACCTTACAAAGCCTTACAAACATGAGGACCCGAGTTCAGTCTCTAGCACCCATGTAAATTCCACAGCTGCACCTGTAATCCTCGTGCTGGGGCTATGAAGACAGAAGGTCCCTGGTGGCTTTCTGGCCAGTTTGTCTAAATTGGTGATTTCCAGGTTCAGTAACATTAACCTCTGGCCTACACACACATGCACATATATGCATCTACCATACATGAGTGAGAGCTCTCGAGTACACACACACACACACACACACACACACACACACACACACATCCATACACTGAATTTCCCAATTCTTAAAAATGGTATGTCTGGGCCGGGCGTTGGTGGCGCACGCCTTTAATCCCAGCACTTGGGAGGCAGAGGCAGGTGGATTTCTGAGTTCGAGGCCAGCCTGTTCTACGGAGTGAGTTCCAGGACAGCCAGGGCTATATAGAGAAACCCTGTCTCAAAAAACAAACAAACAAACAAACAAAAAAAACAAAAACAAAACAAAAAAAATGGTATGTCTGGCTGGGCGTGGTGGTGCACGCCTGTAATCCCAGCACTTGGGAGGCAGAGGCAGGTGGATTTCTGAGTTCGAGGCCAGCCTGGTCTACAGAGTGAGTTCCAGGACAGCCAGGACCACACAGAGAAACCCTGTCTCGAAAACAAAAACAAAAACAAACAAACAAAAAAATGGTATGTCTGTTTTTTAAAGACTTTCCTTAATTTCTCTCAGCAAAACTGTGCAACTTTCAATGTATATGTCTTATAAGTCTTAAATGCTTTCTTCAACATTTTACACTTTCTATGCCTATGTAAATGGTTTTGTTTTCTAGCCTGGATGAACAATAGAGTTGGCAAACCTACCACATCTTTTATTGTAAATGACAAAATGAAACAGCCTAGCTTAAACAGAAAATTGAGTTTCTTACCACAGTACAAGTATACCTTAAATGCCTTTCCTTGAATTACACATTTAAAACGGCTAATAGAGTAAACATTTGTTTTTAAATTAACTTTTTTTTTTAATATATAGCACCACGCTTCTTTAATTGAGTGTATTTGCTCAAGTGCTTGAGAAGGCAGGACTGGACCTAGCTGCAGGTCAGGAAGAGTCTCCAACCCTTAGCTTTGCTCTCACTTCTCCCCAGTCTTCCCTGCTTAATTTTCAGAATAAGACACATCTGACTGGCTACACACATCTCCAGGGAATGCCACCCTAACTGGCAACCATAAAATCAAGAGAATGGCCTCTGCAGTGCGTGCTCACTACCCCACGGGGACGGCAGGAGGGAGTGGCGTGACTGAGTCGAGCTCAGGATCCTCTAAGGGAGAGGGAAGAGGAGCCTTTTCTCAGGGAAGCTCGGGGCTGGTGCTGGGCAAGGAGACAGGGAGAGCAAGCAGAGAGAAAAGACAAACGGAAACTGATGCCTCCATACTGACTTCACATCCTGGACTTTACACCTCTCTCTCTCTCTCTCTCTCTCTCTCTCTCTCTCTCTCTCTCTCTCTCACACACACACACACACACCATCTGTCAAATCACCTTTCTCAGTTCTTTCTGAAAAACCCCAATTCCCTTTTATTTATTCACACGCTTTATACTATGTGCCTAATTTGTGCCACCCAGTCTTCGATGTGATAGAAACACAGCGATACGCAAGCCAAAGGGTCCCTTCTGATCACACGGATTCTTTGCGCTCCCCCCCCCACAAGTAGCATTTGCTAGCTTGATATTCCGACAGTTCTGAATACCACTAGTAAATAAAGTTTTGTGGTTAGTGAAAGAAAGTGTTCAAAAGGTCTGCTGTATTTGAAAGCTCAAAGATAAGCTTCCTCTTGAAGTGCTATGCTAGCATTCTTCACGAGAGCATTTTGATGTGTGTATCATTCTGTACTTTAAAATCCATTTCAAGTTCATTTTCTTGTCCTAACAAGGGTTCATTTTCTAATGACATTTGAGATCCAGCTGCCAATACAATGTGTGCACAGTGTGGTGCATGTACACAAAGGGAGACCAAGTCTGTTGGTGCTGGCTCTTGCTTAGAGACTATGATTTTATGTTGATAGTTCCTCAGTCTGACATATTTTGGATAAATGACTAACTTTTCAACAGAAGGAAAAAAAACCCTATGGACTACTGTTCAGGTGAGGAATTAAAAGCTATGATTTCCTGTTGATTTTATTGTTTGAAAGTGTCTATGTAAACCAATAAGTTATACACATAATTATAAGTTTGCAAAGCTATTAAGTATATATGTACAAAATTATAAGTTTGAACAAGTTACATGCACATATAAAAATACATTGTTAATTATATGTCCATACACATTATACAATATCTTATAACGTATAGTTAGGAGTTTCTCTTTTTGTGTATATGTTTGCACATGTGCATGTGTGTGGTGTGGGGGTCCAGGTACATGTGGCAGCCAGAGACTGACATCGGGTGTTTTCCTCAGCCATTCTCCACTGGAGTTTTTGAGGCAGAGTCTTTTGCTGGACCTGAAGCTCACTGGTTTAGGTAGATTGGATGGTCAGCGAGCGCCATGATCCTCCTGGCTCCACCTCTCCAGCGCGGGGATTACAGTTGCGCACTGCACATCTGGCCACTGCACATCTGGCCTTTACCTTGGCCCTGGAGATGTCCTCATGCTTATGTAGCAAGCGCTTGCTGACTGAGCCATCTCTCCAACCTTGTGGGATTTATCTTTACCTTTCCTATCCATCCTTTAGTTAAAATCATCAGTAAGTCTGAATATGTTTATCATCTATAGCTGCATTCATCTGTATGTGACCAAAACCAAAACAAAACCAAAGTGGGATACCCAAAAGAGGTGCATTTTCCTTCTCCAAACTGCACAACAAGTCTCTGGAAAGGCAGACCGTATGTAGATGGTAAGAGGGGTCATGAGTAAGCCTGTTTCTTTTGGCTCTGTCTGGCATGTTGTCCCTGTCCTCAGTCAGAAGATGACTGCCACCTTTGACATCATGTAGACACTATAGGCAAGAAGGTGACAAGCAAAAGGTTCGTGTCAGTCACCTCTGCCTGCTGAGCCCCTTTAAACTGTTTCCCCATGAGTCCTTGGGCTCCAGGGGAAACGGGCCAACCTGCCTAGCTGACTGATTCCCAGGGAACTCAACTGGCTGAGCCTCCCAGGTTGCTTAGGTGATTCTTTTTAAATTTTAGTTATTAGTTTTATTCTGGTGTTAATCATCTCTATCAATTTTGTTTGTTACAAATTAGATGGAAAGCCTTAGCCATCTATTAGAAACATTTTTTTAGGTTGTCTTTGCAACAAACAACAAAACATACCTCGATGGTTTATAACCATCGGAGTGAATACACAATGGTTTATAACCATAGGAGTGAGCACATAATATTTCCAGAAACAAGAAGTTTTGCATTGAGCCCACCCCAGGATTAGTTTAGTCAGTGGCCCAGGCTGTTTGCCACCTCTATTCCCTTAAAGGCAAGTAGCTGGGCCATTTCAGGCATCATTTCTGACCCTAAGCATTTCTAAGGGCAGAAAAGAATGTTGTGTGGTTTTTATTAACTGAGAAACGTTTTTCAGAAGTCCTTGGCAAACGTATACACCTGCATAATGACTCCACCGCAAGGTGCTTTAGATTAAACATGATTCCTTCCTGGCTGGGCCGAGGGAGCTGTAGGCAGGAAGATGGAACCTGTGTAAATATGGAGTCGTGCCAGCATGAGAAAAGGAACAAGTGGTATATGCAAGCACCCCCACGGTGTCTGTTCAGATCTGGGGGTGAAACAACAAAGAGGAGAGAAAGGCAGAGCGTAGCCCAGCGAAGGCAGAGCTGGAGACAGAAGACACACTCCCCTCGTCCCTGAACACACAGCAGCACCAAAACACCCCAGGGAAGCCAGGCAGGGCCAAAGGACTGCAATCTTCCCTATTTTTTAACGTATGGCAGGAAGATGGCAAATTCATTGCCAGCTTGGGCGGCATGATGAGATGTAGCCTCCAAATGAAAAGGGGCCATGGCTGTAGCTCAGGCAAGGTACTTAGCTACCGTGTACAAGACGGTGGATTTCATCTCCATTACTGCAAAAGCAAAGGAAAGAAAACCCTAGGGAAGGCATCAAAAGCTCATATGTCATCCCCCTAGGAAACCGAAGCGGAAATGATTCATGAGGGGTAGCAGGTACTTAATTCTCATGGTTGAGTACATAGATCTGACATCAGAGGAAATAATAATCTGGCCTCATGAAGTATCAAATTACTGTTATAAACATTGTCCCATGAATAGCCCATTTCTTCTATGCTATGTGCCCACCGAACACTTAGAAAAATTATTTCGTTGTTTGATCTCAGTCAGGGCAGAGTAAGCCAAGATGATTCTGTGGAATACCTACTTTTATTTAAAGTTTTCTCTGTGGTCAAAAAAAAAAAAAAAAAAGATGATATTTGTTTAGAATGATTGATATTTTCTTTAAAACGGTCATGAGTCATTTTGGAAATTTTTTCAGGAAATCTTTAAAAACCTGAAGCAATGAAAGCAAATGACCCTAAAAACTGGCAATATGCCTTTCAAAACTGGTTGAGCCAGTTCCCTTCCTCCCCTTGTAAACTAAAGTATTAAATAGTTAAAACCAACCGCAAAGATTGTGGTTTATTTATTACATGTATTCAAGATGAAAGGGGATATAGTCTCAGCAAGTCGGCTGGGGACAGCTCAGATTCTGTAGCGAGCCTTGCCATATCCCCCCTCCCCCGCGCTTTGAACATGTCTTTTGGTTACCATGGGAACTAGAGGTCTTAGCGAGAAGAGATTGCTTTAAATACTGGACTAAGCAAGAGGAAGGTTTGGGTACAGGTGTAGAAAGTGGCTTTAGGCGAGGAAACAATGAGAGCTGGGGTCTATGTGGATGCGTCTGTGCTAAGCATTTCACATTATTTTGCAGAGTAGAAAAGACAGCCATTATGCTAAGAAATACAACATAACACAGAGAACCTAATGCTCAGTGGAGCAGTTCTGTGCGGCTACAGTGTAGTTTACCCGGCACCCCGGTTTTGGTGTCTTTAGTCTGCTGAACATGAGTGGCGGGACCCAGCGCGTCCATCGTCGCACCCCGCTCCCTATCATCAGAGTATCTCAACCGCAAGAACAGGACTGCTTCAGCACTTGCGCTCCTGGAGGGATGTTGCAGTCTCCAACTTGCGGAGTAGTCGTGGGGTATTAAGCTAGCTCGGCTCTGGAGATAAAGCAGTATCTGCCAAGCTGAGACTCGCTTAGATGAGGCTATGCCTGGTGGGCCTGGGGAGATGGCTCAGTGGTTAAGAGCACTGGCTGTTCTTCCGGAGGATGCTGGGTTCAATTCCCAGCACTCACCTGACAGCTCACAACTGTCTAACTGTCCCATGGAGACCTGACACCCTCAGACAGACAGACAGACAGACAGACAGACAGAATACCCACTAGCAGTTCATTCTGTTGAGTTCTGCCTTGGGCACAGCCACCTCCTGGGGTCCCGCTGCCATGTACAGTTTTAGAATTAATTCTGGCTTGTACCCCTCACAGAGGAAGATCCAGCCTTCATTTTACATTCTGAAAACTATTTTTAATTTTTTTATTGGGATTTTTTTATTGGTGGAAGCAGGGAGCTGAGGCCAGAGGACAGCTTGGGTGAGCCGGTTCTCACTGGCCGTGGGAGTCTCCCAGATGGAACGCAGGTTACTCACCGAGTCATCTTGCCATCCTATAGTTTCCAAAATACGTTTTTGTTACATTTTATTGATTGCAGTACTGACTTGAATGGAGGGATAGCAGCATTCTTGGTCCCTGGGGAGGGGGTGGGGGAAGAACTGGAAAATTCTCCTGCTCGAATCGGCTGCTGACTCAACCGAAGCTCGGGAACTATTTCCCCATGAATCACTGGCTGATGATGTCACTTATGTATTATAAATCTGCCCTTTTGTCTTGTTTCCCTTTATTTCCCTAATCTCATATTGGCAGAAAGGAAATGTGCCGATGCGGAACCCGTGGAAAGCGCATCCGTTCCACAGCCCCGCGGCGTGTAATTCGAGCACTGTGATCCTTGACTTTCATTCTTTTCTACTTGTTCTCGGTTTCCCATTTGACTGTTTCCGTAAGCTGTCTTTATAATGCTTGAATTGCAAGGATACACAAAAGAAGCTGTTTTTATGACATACTAGGGAAAGGATGTTGTGTTCCAATTTATAATAGTAGCCTTGGAGATACTTTATTTCAAAAAGACTGAATGCATTTCACTTAGAAGCAGCTTCAATAATTAAATTTAGGGCACAAAAAAAAAAAAGCAAAACAAAACAATGAGTACTTTTTGAGTCTACAGGATTTTTATTTAGGTGATAATTCAATATACTTTTACTGTGTTGATGGCTTTTCATATTAATACTTTATTTTCATTTTGTCAAACAAAAATGGATCTGCATGTGGGTCTGTCTTCATGATATTTCATTGTTTCTTTTACTATATTATGGCCTATTTAGAATTATTTCATATTTGCTGAATTAGTAATGAAGAATCACTTTTGTTGCAACTAAATATGCAAATATTTAAGTCTTGGAGCGGTGACCGGGTCGTCTGTTTCCCCGTCCCCTCCCCCATAGCCCATCTGTTGTGTTTTGCAGAAATACTGGTTACATAATCTACATGCTGTCTTTAACAGAACATAACTGATATGTTCAAGGTAAAGCTGTACAGTGTATGTTGTAAGACATTTAAAAAAAAACATACCATATGATGTTTGATAATTTAGAACATTTTGTACCTTATGGAGGAGGTGGGAAGAACACAGGGAGGAGATGGACCCTGGAAATAACAGACAAGGTATTTATTGTCAGACAATTGAGAGGAAGGAGAGTCTGCAAACACAGATGCATCTTAGGTAAAGTTCATGGGGATGTGTTCTTCCCTTCCTGCAAGGCTTTTTCCTACCTTGTAGCCCTGTTTCGCCCCTGGAAAGACTCGTGTCTCTGGGCTCCGGTCAGCTAGCTCTCCCTCCTCCCACCTCAACTCTTGACCAGTACAGTCTGTTATCAGATGTTTGTGAAGGGGGCTAGAGATATAGCTCAGCTGGTTAAAAGCGTAGACAGCTCTTGCAGAGAATCCGAATTGAGTCCCAAACACCCACAATCAGGCCGCTCACAAATACCTCTAACTCTGGCTCCAGGGGGATCGGGCATCTTTGGACTCTGTAGGCGCTCACACTCGTGCGTAGCTCCCCCCTCTCCCTGCCGCCGCACAGATGCACGTGTATATAAGATTAAAAATCAACCTTTTGAAAAAGTTTTCATTTGGCTTTTTAAAATTATGAATGAGCCAGAGCAGAGGGGCAAACTACGCAAATGACAATCCCAGTAACCTGAGGAGTAAAGGCAGGAGGGCCATGAGATGGAGACTGGCCTTGGCAAGGTAGGAAGACCCTGCTTGAAAATGTCGCGAGGCTGCCCTTGGCTCTGAGGGTTTGTCTTTTCAGATTAGCCGGGAGGAGAGTGTTTTGAGTGTTCCATTTCTTTCCATCTAGCTACAGGCATCTAAGGGCCTCTCCATTGGGTCAAGCACTGAAGCAACCAAGCCGAGGCTTCTCTGACCATACACAGTAATGAATACAGTCTGCAAAAAATAGCTTGAACGCGTCATTGAATGAACAGATGGCTACAGTTCTCCACAATTAGCCACAGACAATCTCCAGAAAAGAAGGGAAATTGCATCTTCAAGTGTTCTGCACCGTAATACTCAAGTGTTCCGTTTTCATTCAGGAAGTAGTAATATAATTATATAATCTAACATTTATTACAATAAATATGAGACACTTAAAATTTAATTTTAAAAATCTCATGTGTGCATTGTAGCAGTGCACCGGTGACCTCTTTGGCCTTTTGGTAGCTCTAGTGTTATACTTGTAAGTGAAAAGGGTCAGTGGGAAACTAGGTAATGTCTAAATAGTCAGCCTGTTCTTTGATGACACCCGTGTGTTATAATACACCTCCTTGCAGTAGACAGTTCACAGATCATCGATTCTATACACTATTTGTCGAGAGTAAGAAGTTGCTTATATGTGTATACAGTTGGTCTAAGAAGTGATTCACTGCTCCAGATAGGTCGAGAATCCTTTCGGGAGTTGATACTTCAATTGTTCTGGAAAAGAAATGCTCTCACCTTACCGAGGTTGCTAGTCTATAGTGCACTGCTGCCTTCCTCTTGGACCTTCACACCCATCCTGCAGCCCACTCTGTGCTTCAGAAGGTTGGCCGGTGTAGAGTTCCTCCCAGGATTCCTTCCCTTCAGGCTTTCAGTAGTGGTGGAGCTGTGAACACCAGCAATAACGGAGTGAGGTGTGTGCAGGGGCGGAGGTCACCTCATTTACCTGGTGACCCTCTTTACACAGCTTTGTCCATCGGTAGTTCCAGCTACTGCTCATCCCTCACCCCTTCAGGTTCCTGAGTGGTCATGTCTCCCTCCTCACCGAGCTCTTTCTAGCCTGAGGACACTGCCCTGATCTTTATGGTATTTTCACCCTTATATGAAGACAGTCTCTTATTAGAGTCTCCTCCTAGGATCCAGTCTGAAAGGCTTCTCTTTCCTATTGAGACCCACATCAATATTCGGAAGTGGCAGATGGTCAAATTCCTGCAGATAATATAAAAGGTCGAGGCAATGACAAGAAAGCGAGATGAAAAGAGTCAACAGGTCCGTTATCAGGGGCACTCGATGCCCAGCCCCCAGGGACTTGGTGTCTGCAACCTTTCTCTTCCACTCCACAGAGTTATTATTAGATCACGGCATCATTTTTTTACTGTGAGCTGTATACTCTCTGGCATACAGGCAAGTCACAGGAGGCCCATTAATGTTGGAGTTGAGTTTTCTGTGGCTTGACGGGAACCTGTGCTAAAGTCATTTCATGCCATATAAAACTGCGTAAGATAGACTATGACTATGTCTTAGTCAGGGTTTCTATTCCTGCACAAAAATCATGACCAAAAAGCAAGTTGTGGAGGAAAGGGGAGGAAAGGGTTTATTCAGCTTACACTTCCACAATGCTGTTCTTCACTAAAGGAAGTCAGGACTGGGACCCAAGCAGGTCAGGAAGCAGGAGCTGATGCAGAGGCCATGGAGGGATATTACTTACTGGCTTGCTTCCTCTGCCTTACTCAGCCTGCTTTCTTATAGAACCCAAGACTACCAGTCCAGGGACGGCACCACCCAAAATAGGCCCTCCCCACTTGATCCCTAATTGAGAAAATGCCTTATAGCTGGATCTCATGGAGGCATTTCCTCCAGGGAAATTCCTTTCTCTGTGATAACTCCAGCCTGTGTCTAGTTTACACACAAAACCAGCCAGTACAGACTAGCTCCTGAAATGGCTAATAGGGTTTTGGATGTCATTGTCAGAGACCATTGAACTGTGCAGAACTCACCCCCAGGCTTCCTTCCCTCCACCCGCACTGGAAGTCTGAAGGAAAAGAAGTCTGTGGAGCTCCAGAGACAGGCTGGCTTCAGAGTTTATTCAGACAGTGCCAGCAAAGACCTCACTGTAAGGGTGTTTTCTATCAAGGTGTCTTAGGGTTTTATTGCTATAAAGAGACACCATGACCAAAGCAACTCTTATATGTAAAACATTTAAGTGGGGCTGGCTTACAGTTTCAGAGGTTCAGTCCATTATCATCATGGCGGGAAGCATGGCAGCATCCAGGCAGACATGGTACTAGAAGAGCCAAGAGAGTTCTACATCTTGTTCGGAAGGCAGCCAGGAGGAGACTGTCTTCCACAGGCAGCCAGGAGGAGGGTCTCTACACTGGGCAGACCTCAAAGCCCACCCTCAACACACTTCCTCCAATAAGGCCACACCTCCTAATAGCTCTACTTCCCATGAACCAAGCATTCAAACACATGGGGGATAAGCCTATTCAAACCACCACAAAAGGTATAAAACAGCAGTTGTACATTTAGTGGGATATTTATTTCCAGGTGCTCTGTCAGGATGTTCCTTCCCAACACCCTTGGTAAAGCTTCCCTTGCTTTTCATTGGCATAGATCACATCACATGCCTATCCTTGAGTGAGTAGCCAAGGCGAGGAAGCAGAATTGCGCTGATTAAGGTAAGTCTGAGCCATAAGATCTGGAGCTCTGGTCAGGGGTGAAGTTACCATCTCCAGAAACACCTGGGGGGCATAGCTGGGGGGATAATAATAAAAATCAGGAGAACTACCAACAGGAAATGGAATGGATGCTAGGGAGATGGCCCTGTCTGGTATAGCTTCCCAGTTACATAAGCCAGTAGATCATTTCCTGCTTAAACTAGTTATGTAATTTTTCCTTCTTCTCTAGGAGGATCATGGAACTAATCATACCTCTGCACTGATTATCTGTATGACCCTGGGCATGTGTGTAATTATGATTACTGTACTGGCTGGCTTTGTGTGTCAACTTGACACAAGCTGGAGTTATCACAGAGAAAGGAGCTTCAGTTGAGGAAATACCTCCATGAGATCCAGCTGTAAGGCATTTTCTTAATTAGTGATCAAGGAGGGGGAAAATTGTGGGTGGTGCCATCCTTGGGCTAGTAGTCTTGGGTTATATAAGAGAGCAGGCTGAGCAAGCCAGGGGAAGCAAGCCAGTAAGTAATAGCCTTCAATGTCCTCTACATCAACTCCTGCTTCCTGACCTGCTTGAGTTCCAGTCCTGACCTCCTTTGGTGATGAACAGCATTGGGGAAGTGTAAGCTGAATAAACCCTTTCCTCCCCAACTTGCTTCTTGGTCATGATGTTTATGCAGGAACAGAAACCCTGACTAAGACAATTACTGAAAACTGTTTTTATGAAACTGAACCCAATTACCATTTAGCTTCTGTAAAATTAGTGCTAAGACTATTTGTCTACCTGACAAAATTACTGGGAGGATCAAGTGAGACGGGAGACAAGAAAACATTTTGTAAAGGACAAAGAGTAACATAAATGAAAATGATCCTTGTTGGTTTGTGTGTGCAAGTATGTATCTGTGTGCATGTGTATATGTGTGTGCATGTGAGCATCTATGTGCATGTTTGTATGCATATGTGTACTCATGTGTACAGGTGCATGTGTGGAGGTCAGAGGAAGACCTCAGGTATTTTTCTTCAGGAGCTGTTCACCTTGGCTTTTGAAACAGGGTGCCCTATGGGCCTGAAGCTCACCAAGTAATCTATGCTGACTGGCCAGGCAACAAACCCCAGCGATCTCAGCCCTCCCTAGCACTGAGAGTACAAACATGAGCCACATGCCCAGCTTTTTTATTGAGGATCTAGGGAAGAAAACCACATCCTCATCCTTGGCCAGTAGATACCTTACTGACTGGGCCATCTCCACTCTCAGATGCTCTTCCTGGTACCCTTATTTTACTGTGCTAAGAACACTAGATTTAGTGTTCGATATAGTTTTGTTGCCTATAGGCATGGCAGCATTGCTGTGACCATACTCGGGAGACTGTTTTGCTCCTTTTAGTGAACAAATTAAATGCTCCCAGCTGGTTTGAAAATACCAGATTACTAACAACCTCCCTAAGGTGTTTGCCTCTTTGCTTTTCTTAAAGGATTTCTCTCTGAACTGCTAAGAGGCAGAGAGAGTTACAGTGGCTTGAAGCTTTTCTCCACTCCCCTGGCAAAGAACCAAAAGCACAATCATTCTAATAAAGTTAGTCAAAAGTAGTGCTTATGAGCCGGGCAGTGGTGGCGCACGCCTGTAATCCCAGCACTTGGGAGGCAGAGACAGTCGGATTTCTGAGTTCAAGGCCAGCCTGGTCTACAGAGTGAGTTCCAGGACAGCCAGGGCTACAACAGAGAAACCCTGTCTCGAAAAAACCAAATCCAAAAAAAAAAAAAAAAAAAAAAAAAAAAAGCAATGCTTATGAAGTACTTTTGATGAGTACTTTTTGGTACTAGACACAAATAAACCATTAGTGTGAATATCCCAGGTATATTGTGCTTCTGTGCAACTACAGGTTGCAATATTTATCATGCTGACATTGTACACACTCCTACCAATGTGAAGGACGTTTATCAGTTGGCTTCAATAAGGATAAAGGTCTTGAAGGAAATGCTAATATTAGGAAAGTTGGCAAGGTGGAATTAGTAATAGACTGGAGAGAGCTTAGGAAATGTTCAAATTTTGATGTCACTTGGAGAGGAATACTCCACTTAAAATGCTATGCAGTTTTAATTTAATAAAAATAAGCTTTCAGTAATCAGGATAAAGAGGAAACATGGGTAATGATGCTTCTTCCCTGTGGCTGTGCACAGCTGCAGATTACACCAAATAGTTCCAGGGTCTTAAGACTGTGATGATTCTCTCTGGGACATTTTTCAAATATTTCTCATTTAGCCCTGGCCCATTCTTCAGTTGATCAATGAGTAAAGGAAGGAAGGGACCCAGATTACATATTTTG